>CM076584.1:574090889-574185619 GCA_034641835.2 Pinus albicaulis | reverse complement strand
GTAGTGCTGCAAGGGCTCCTCCCTCCAATGTAATGGCTACCCTAACTGCTGATGTAGAAGGCTGTGACAGCGCTGGTACTTGTCTCCTCCCATGGTGGTGTGGGCCTACTCTCCTCTAAACTTTCTCCATCAAAGGTTATAATCAGCCCTTGAGTGAACTCATGAAAAGAAGTCACTCTTGTATGGCTTAAGTGACTAAACCACCAAGCATTGGCTTCACCCTCTAGGTGCAGCGCTGCAACTTCTACTGCCTCCCTCTCTACCACTGGATGGAGTAGGAAGAATGCCTCAAGCTTCCTTGCCCAAGATCTTACTGTAGTTGACCCATCGAATGTAGGAAATAGGAATCTATTGCCTTTAATTTCTCCTTTGCTGCAAGGTCTTATTTCTTCTCTTAGTTGAATAAACTGAGGAAAATCTAGGATCTCTTTGAAAACCCTAGGTTGGCACTTGTATTATACCAAATACCCACTCAGGATTTCATGCTCTAAGTGGTCTCCTTTATTTTCACTTCCTCTATGAGAACAGGAAGTGCATGCATCTTCTTCTGCCTCTTGAAACCTTCTAGAGGTCTCACTGCAGCTCTCTCCTCCTTGAAACCCTTTCAGAGTTTCAATGCATTTATCTTATTTCTTATTAGATATGAAAATGGATGAGAGTAATCTCATCCTCTCCATAATTTTTTTCCCCTCTCCTTCTTATCTTCTGATTGGATATGAAATCTAAAGGCCGAGCCAATATGGCAGCTCTGATACCACTGTAATATCCAGAAATGGGAATAGCTACACTATTGGGAATATTTTGAGTTATTACCAATGCGGAGCTTCAGAAAATCATGAGCATGATAATGTATATCATTTCATTAGATGTAAAATAACATCATACCAGCAGATGATAGGACCTCAGCAAGTAGATGGCCTATATTCTCCTTCCCAAGTGGGGAAATGCAGCTATATAGGCATAAAATAGCTGTCTTCAGAAAATAACGCTATTCCTGTGAGAAATGGGAATTGGATCCATTAGAATACATAATTTAAAATTCACATGCAGAATTAGAGGTGAAACAAATGAAACTAGCTACATTAAACAGATCTCCCCGGCTCAATACAACTTAAAAACACCCCGATCCCCTGACTTCTCTACAACAGAATTTTTGAAGACTGAGAGAGCGTAATTACCATGAGGTTTTATATAGAAAATGATGAAATAAGAATGATATGGAGCTTATATTAATCAAATAGCATATAAATGGAGGTTTAACCTATTTTGCACAAAGAAAAAGACACCCGGCAAGGGTTTCGAGCAATACACATGTACAAAAAGCAGTACTGCAGAAAATAACGTAGTATACTGCAACTCTGCATTAAGCACGACTGAATATGACATATAAAAGCTGAATAATATAGAAAATGGCCAAAGGCCCTCCTTATTAGATCTCCCGGAGGGAAATAAGCACCTCCTCCTCAAAGACTAGCACAAAATCTCAGTGTGCAACCCTGCTGCTGCTGCACCTGCATAAATGACGCAGTTTCTGAAGGGAATTGAGCTGTAGCTGAATATGGATGAATGGCCCTAAGCCAAAGGATTAATTTAAGCTTAGATCCTTCCCTTTTGATCCCTTAAGTAAGCTGATCCAAAGAGGGGATGGAATTATTGCCCGGGAATTATTTGCACTAAACAGTGCTGTAACCACAGCTAAACAACTGAAGCATGCAAGAAGTCAAAAGACCAAAGATATCTGAATACTGAATGATATCCTTGATTCTATTCCCTCATTTTTATCTTTGGTGAGCCTCCTCACCCCGGACCCCACACAATGTTGAGGTGACTTCCTAGTGAAGATTCCTCCTCCAAAACCGCACTGTCCTTGTTGGCTTCCCTCCCCTTGGTAGCAGCGCTGTTGACTTGGTCAACTGGGACTAATCCACCTACAATGCCTCTTTTCACACTAAGGGATCTTCGATCTATTTGTCATATGTGTGTCTAGGCTGATCCTTGTTCACATTGAGCTAGTTTACTTGGGTGATCTCTTCCTCCTCAAGAATGCCTTTTGACTTAGTCAAACTTGACTATGTCCACATCTATTTTACCCTTGTTCACACCTGTAAGTGTAAAGTCCAGCTCCTAAAGTGATCCCCTTACTTATTAGGTGGAAATTATTCATATTTTTATTATTCATGGGCTTCCTTACCCATTTATTCCTTTCCTAGGTGAAAGTAGCAAAATCTAATATTCCAAATTGCTGTGTGCAAATTTTGGAATATTACAGATTTTCCTTCTGATTTGACCTCTAAGTTGGAACCTTCATCTCCTCCAATTCTAATATTGTTTGCTAGAGCCACCATATGGAGGTTCACAATGCAGTTGATATTGTACACCTCCACTTACAACCTTGAGAATCTCTTATATTCTAAATCTTAAGGGTTATTATGAATATATTCGTAAGCCATGGATGGATTTTTATGACTTCTTGCTTAAAATGATTCTTTGATCCCATGAAAATTCCAAAAAAATATCCATATAATTGTTGCATTGTCAATTAACACCATTTGTTCCATTTAAACTATACTTTTGTTGGCCATCTTCTTGCAAATTGTCAACCATTCATTATCTTCTTTACCAGGTTTCATGTCAATTTACCATAATAAGACTAAGAATGATAAATTAGTTGAATATTATCATTTTATTTTATTTTTAAAGGATTGAAGATGATAATTCTTGATTTATTACTAATGACGATCTTCTATATCCAGTTCTTATGACCTATATGTAGATCCTACAACTGGCCTCTAGGGTTGGCATATCTACACAACTCCAAGGGATATTCTAGAATACTGGTTTTGATCCTAGCATCGATGACATGGATATTTTGTTTACTTCACACCCAGGTTGAGTTTAGAAGGCTTCGGGTAATGGTTAACAACTCAGGAAACTTGTGCCAGACAAAATCAATCCATCAACTTTAGGCACGATTTATGGAAAAATGAAGAATAATTTTGGAAAAATAAAACATGGGTTTTTTCTCAATACATCCCCAATTAGGTTCATCAAAATAATTTTATCTAAAAAATGTGTTTATTGGGAGAAATTCAATGTTCTTTCAAAGGAAAATTTCAAGTTGCATCCATGGTCTAACTACGACCAAACTGAGCAATCGGTTAGAAAAATTGAACCAGCCAAGCTCTTCTGAGAGGAATTAATGCTAAATTAATCCCATCTAATCATATATCTAGCAGAAGATATCATATAATCAATCTTGTATAATATTAATCATGATTTTATGAGAAATAATTGGAGAAATTGTAAAAATTCGCCCTTGATCTTCCTTGTATAAATAATTGAGAAAAAACCCTGATAGGAGTTCAAAAAGAATTGGGAAGGGAAATTTTTGTTAGTATTTTTCTCTAATGGGATGATCACATGTGGTTACCACTGGGATCAAATTTAGTTGCATAATTTTTAATGTAGACATACTGCAAATCTTTAATATATAAGTTAATGTCAAGTTCTTCAACTCATTGCTCACGATTTTAATAAGCTTTGTGATTTAGTTTTTTAAAGGCAATGAGTTGGTTCGTTTGGGACCACCAATTTAGCTTGTTGCCCTATTTTATTTTTTATTACTTTCTCTGGCATATACATATGCATGTTTTTAATTTGATCTAGAAGTGTGGTTTGCAGATTAAATTTGTATCTCTCAAATCTATGTTGAATTGGGTTGAATAGAACAAGGGCTTCTTGTTTTTTTTTGTTGATACAATATTTCCTTTTGAATGAGTGGATGGATGTGCATAGAACTAGAAAGTGTGAAGGTTGAAATCTATTGAAAAATGCAGTAAGAAAGTATCAATTTGATTTTTCCTTATTCAAATTGAGAAAAATCGAATTTTCACATCAAGAGACAACTTGGATGCAGTTAAATTGTGTGACATGGCTCCTGTCACTCAGTTAGCTCAGTAAATTTAGGTTATAGAAGTTGGAGTTCAGTTAAGCATGTGTGATTGCTAATTTTTAACAATCGAGGTCATTTATTTCAAGTTTTTTAATGTTAAACTAGTTTTAACTATTGAAGGAATTAGTGGAAGGTAAATTGTGCAGTGGGACTTCATTCTAACTCAATGATTATCCAATTAACTTATTAATCAACCCAGAATAGCTAATGCATGCATAGAATTTGAGCTCCCCCACTGTGGTGGATATTCCAAGGCAATGTAACATCAGTTGTAGACTAGTCTTGAGTTTATAGGTGTTTCATGCATTCATATGATCATCCTTGGGAATTGCACAAGAATTTTATAGGAAATTCCTAAATAATAGGGACCTAATTTCCTCAATAATTTTGCAAGGAAATAGGGGCTCAAGTAGAGGCAAAAATAGACTAAGTTTGGGTCAGATCTTCTTAGTGAGTAGAGAGATAGGTTATTCACTTGTAGGTTGAGCTAGAAATTGTAATACATCTCTATTCATCAAATAAATGCAAGCATGCATAAGGGGTTTTTATCATATTTCTTTCCCATCGAAAATATTGGGTGCATGTATGTTATTTATCATTGCACGTTTATGATTGTTATTCTAAATTGTAAATTGAATTCTGCAGAGAAGTAAAGTAGGATTGTGTCTTGTGATTTAGATTAAAATTTCATGAGCAGTTACAATTCTACAACATAATTTCTACATTGTATCATAGCAATATTCAAATTAGAACAAGAATTTCAAAGTTGTTTCCTAGGAGGTTCGAATTTGCAGTTAAGTGTAGCAATATCTCTTCAGAGTTGGGAAGATGACCTTCAATGACCTAAGAATAGAGTATGCCTTGGAAGGAAACTCTAATTTAATTGCATGGAAGGATCACATGGAGGTGGTGTTGGATGATGGAAGGTACAACATGACCTATATTGGTACAATCACCTTTCAGAGGGAGTCAAGATCCCCTTTGATACTCAAGGATTTCATATTCATTCCAGGCCTAAAGAAAAATCTCATCTCTATTGTAGATTTGGAAGATCATGGCTACGATGTGAAAGAATTCTTGAGACACATAACCATGGGACAAGTGAAGCAGATCAGGGTTCATGCGAAGAACCTCTATAAGTTAGATGTGGAAGATTGTGTTGCATTAAGCACTAAGGAAGAGAAAGTGCAGATTCATGATGTCGGTGAAATTTGACAAAAAATACTTGGCCATTTGCATAATGGCACCTTGAATATTATGGAGCAAATAACCACTTTAATCCCTAAATAATCACTTGAGAAGTAGGATGTTTGCAAAGAATGTACCTTGGGGAAGTATGCAAAATCCACATTTCATGTTCGGGACAAAAAAAAACATGCATTCTTGGAAATGGTCCACTCTGATGTCTATGGACCTTTCTTGAAAACCTCCACTGCTAGAAACAAATATTTTTTCATTTTTATTGATGACTTCTCAAGGAAGTGTTGGATATTCTTCATGCCAAATAAGGATGATACATTCTCCAAGTTTGTAGAATTCAAGGCACTGGTTGAGAAATAAACCAACAATAAGGTGAAAGCTCTTAGGAGCAATAATAGAGGTGAGCATGTTTCAAATGAATTCAATAATTTATGTGTGAAAGAAGGCATTTGAAGAGAGCTAACAACACCCCACAACCCACAATAGAATGGGGTAGATGAGAGAAAGAACTGTAGCATTGTGGGAGATACGATGGTTATGTTGAATGACCAAGTCCTATCACTGCATTTGTGGGTAGAGGTATGTAACACAACAATCTATTTGCAGAATAGAGTCCTCATCGGATTCTTGGTATGATTACATTGGAGGAGGCTTTCTCGGGGAGAAAGCCGGATGTGTCACATTTCAGGATTTTTGGAGCCTCTGTTTACCACCATGTCTCCAAAGGTTTGAGGAATAATATTAATCCAACAAAAAAGTTGGGGGTATTTTTGGGTTACACAAAAGTCCCACACAACTACCATGTGTAATTTCCATCCCTCAAAATGAAAGTTGTGCAAAGGGATGTCAAGTTTGATGAGGAGAAGGTGATGCAGTGCTCTCTTTAGAGGGAGCTTCAAATACCACTAGAAGAGGAGCTTTCAGCTCCAAATGAGGGGCCTCAGGAAGTTGTGGAGAAGCCAAAAAATGAGGAGAAAAGAGTGGAGACATGCAATCAAGCAAAAACATCTAGATAAGGCAGAAAAAGAACCAGGGAAGAAAGTCTCAATTTGATTTTTCCTTTGTCAAATTGAGAAAATTTGAATTTCTGCATTGACAGACAACTTGGATGTAGTAACCGATGTGACATGGTTCTTGTCACTTAGTTAGCTGATTAAATTCTATTTAGAGAAGTTGGAGTTTAGTTAAGCATGCGTGCTTGATAATTTTTACTAATCAAGGTTAGTTATTTCAAGTATTTTTTAGTTAAACTAGTTCTAACTATTGAATGAGCTAGTGGAAGGTTAGTTGTGCAGTGGGACTTTAGTCTAACTCAGTGGTCATCTAGTTAACTGTTCAATCAACCCAAAATAGATAGTGCATGTAGAGAATTTGAATTCCCTAGTTGTGGTGGAGATTCCAAGGTAGTGTAACATCGGTTGTAGACTAGTCTTGAGTGTACAGGTTTTGCAAGCAGTGAGATGATCAACCTTGGGAATTGCACAAGCATTTTGGAGGAAATTATTAAATAATAGGGGCCTAATTTCCTCAAGAATTATGCAAGGAAATAGGGGCTCAATCAGAGGCAGAAATTGACTAAGTCCAGGTCAAAGCTTCTCAATGAGCAGAGAGATATGTTATTCACTTGTAGGTTGAGCTCAAATTGAGCTAGCAATTGTAATGCATCTATATTCATCATATTAATTCAAGTAGACATAAGGGATTTTTAGAAAATTTATTTCCACTGGAAAATACTGTGTACATATGTGTTATTTATCACTTCATGTTTATGATTGTTGTTCTAAATTATGAATTGAATTCCACAGAGCAGTATAGTAGGATTGTGTCTTGTGATTTAGATTAAAATTTGATGAGTAGTTACAATTCTACGATATAATTTCTACAAAATTGCGATATAATTTTCTTTTTAAATATTAGTTGTGATATAATTGGAATGAGCTAAATGCTATTGATATTTTTCTAATGATGCATGCGTCACTTTGTTATGAGAAGAATTTATATGGTTTATTGCAAGTTCATGTTTTGTAAAGAAACATAGTTCAGGAGTGAAGTATTATGTGGCTTCAATTGAAGACTAAATTAATGTGTTTCTAACAATCTTGGTTATGAAGCACTCATGCAAAATCTCCACATACTTGTGTTATCCTTTTTATGAGTTCATGGAATTGGTAACCTCACATCTTTTACAAATTATGCATATTTATTGGTATTAACATTGAATCAACAATATGCCAACAATACATATACATACATAGGTTTTGTTAAATGGATAAATAAACCTTGGATCTGAGTGGTCATATACTTTGTTTTATACTTGTTTTTTAATATTCTATTTTGATTGGAATATTCTTGAGATTTCATTTCTCATAGCACATTCATACTAATGAGAAAGTTATTTGCAGATAAGAACCTTGGAAGATTTTTGTGACTAGGTATTTTTTGCTTTCATTATCATTCAATAAATATTGTAGTGTTGATTAGAGGGTGAATCTAGTCAAGATTGACCCCTTTCCTTTTGGTGTTTGCATGAGATACTAAGCATTTTTTCTCCTATAAACTGAGCAAGGCACTAGGCCTGTCATCCCAAAGGGAGTTGGGGTTAGGAAATGTTATTTCTTTTGCTTTATTAGTGTGTGTAAATTACATAGGTCCTTGATTTCCTCTTTTCCTCTATAAAATTGAGTAGAGCACTAAACCTGCCAATCCAAAAGGAACCAGGAAAAGGATACCTTGTTTATTTCTTGTTTTATTTGTGTGCAAACCATAAAGGGTTATTAAACCCCTTTATCCTTTGGACACCTGAGTACAACATTAGGCATGCCAGCCCAAAAGGAGCCAGGAACAAGAACTTTATTTCTTCTCTTCTTTCTTTGTGCTCTTAAAAACCATAGTGAGATCTTAAGTCCCTTTTTCCATTGGATATCCAAGTGAGGAAATATATCAACGGACCTAGATAGAGCCAACACTAAGAACTTAGTGGTACCTTAGATAGAGTTTGTTAATTTACTTGAGTAGATGATGTTATCTTGTGGGAAAACTTCACAGGCAAATAGATAGAGTTTTTTTTTGTAGGTTCCTATAGGTTTTGTCCTCGCATAGATTGTGTTGTTCCTCAAATTTTACGAATCCAATATTTCCATATTAAGTGTTGATACAATTATTTGTCAAATACCACACTCAATATTTTTGCATCATTGTTGGGGAGGAACTAAGGGATAAGACCTTGGTAACCTGAATTTTAGATTAGATTCCTTAGTATTCTCATGTTAACAGAGTCTTGACAACATGAGAACTTCCAAGTACATGACAGATCTCTCCTTGAATTTTTTCCCTTTCTGCATATTTTGTTTATTTATTTAAAGGGATTTGATTTTTAGGGTGTTTTAAGAACCCCCCATATGATAATATATGTGCTAATAATATCTACCATCTAAAAAAATAAGGGTGCTAAGAATACTTGAACATGAATGCTACTCCATGAAATATTTCGAGTCTTGAGCCAAGGCATATCTGCATCACAAGAAGAGAAAATCCTGATAGCCATTAGGAGCATAATTGCATCTAAATGAGAGAGAAGGGAAAGATATTCATGATCGGTATCTATATGAAAATCCATATCAAGAAGAATATTCAGGAGCCCTCCTTGATCATCTTTTCCAATCTTCTGAAGAAACAAAAGAGTCACGAGAAACAATCAATGGAGAGAATATACTGGGACCCGAGATAAAGGAATTTCTCTCTTGCCTCTCACAAAATGCTTCATGCATTTAAGTGGGTAGTCATCAAGTTTTGGAATAATTCCATAACATAACAAAGGAGTACATGCTAACAATTTTTAATGAATTGGAGACCCAAGAATACATGGATCATATTGAAGCATGATTACAAACAATCATCGCATATGATATTCCTCTTTTGACAACCCTTGAAACCATATTAGTTAAATCATTTGGTTTCTCATACTCTAGTATAACTTAAATATTACTTATTAAATGTGAGTATGAGTATATTTAGTGTTTTGTTATGCACATGGTTACACTGGAAGTACTCCTACACTTGAAGGAGATCTTCCTTTCTTCAAGTAAAGTAGGGTAGCATAATATATATATATATATCTATATATATATATATATATATATATATATATATATATATATATATATATATATATATATCTTAAAATAAAAAGGTTACGACATTTTATAATTTCAACATTTAATTATTAATCATTCTTGAAGCTACAACTCCCTACGATCCAATACTACATCCTAAGGCACAATTGTTGTAACTCCTTGATCATCATTGATTATTGGTTGTGGTGACATCAAATGCTTCTGTGGTAAGTCTTTTCAGACACAATTCACTATCAATCCCCCATAATTTTGTAAAGAAACCATGAATTTTAATTGTTTGGTCCCTCCTCATGTCACTTGGCCAAGATTCTCCAATGAATTAGTTGGGAGGGTTTGCCACTGTCGTGCTTAGTACTTCCTGTCCACAAGTTTAAAATTATATGGGGAATCTAAGGTTTGTAACATGCAACAATGCTCCTATAAAGTTAAAATATCATATAAGTCTAGTCTCTTTAAACTTATTTTTTGTTATCCAAGAAATATTTCCAAGTTCCTCTAAGGGGTATTGTCGAAAAACTTCATATGGTGGACCATTCCTATAAAACCTCAACGGGATTTCATGAGAAATATAGCATGATCGACTATAGGGGAATTTCAGCCATTATCCGAGATGATTCATTTCATTAGACATTAAATTGATGATATTTAAGACTATTGTGAATGGAATCACCCATAGGCTAAATTTGAATAATGAGTTATTTTCCTAGAAATTCTAAATTACTATCGTACCACTCGACTTCCTTACAATCTAAAAACTGGAAATGAGAAGTATACATTATTTCAAATAACTTGAGTGATATATACAAATTAAATACAAGAAAATAATTATAAAAGGAAGCATCAAGATGTTCAAGTAAACCCACCGGGGTGCTGAACATGTCTGCTGGTAGCGGGGTTATGCTGGGTAAGAGAGATGAAGAACACACATTGGAACACATATGACTCATTCCAAGTGAAGGCCCAGGGTCACATTTTGAAATAATTGTCATTAGATTTAAATATGGGAAGAATAAACGTCACATCTCAACTTTCAGATAATGGCCTTAAGACCCTTCAAGTATCATTCTTTGAAGTTTTATCTTTTAGAACGTACATAGGTTTTCATGGAAGTGGACCCTTAATGTAGGAGATTTACTTTGCTCATATAAGGGGACTTCTATTATACACTTGGATAATGGTAATAATTTGAGAGATAGAGGCAGGGATAACTGGTTCATACTGGGAATGTATTATTTTGTCATCCTTTTTTCCCTATTTCATATCCTCTTTTGATCCCTCTTTAATTCCATGGCATTCAAGTTAGTTTTATTTACAATGAGGTTATTAAGGTGATGAAATAATGACTTGGGATATTCATGAGATTTTTTGTAGAAATTTGGATCGTAGGGAAAATTTAGTTTGGAGGAATGAAGTACTGCTACAGACCATGCTTGCACAATTCTCACCTTCAACAACACTCTCAGTAGCAATTGCAACATGTTAATTTGGAAATGAAGGGGGATGACTAATTATTGAACAACTCTTGCAGTACCAGGGCAATGTTACAACACTTATTTTGTAGAATATTCCATAATCAGCTATCAACATTTGTATTTATCTAATTATGCTCCAAGAGACGAAACAAAAATATGGGGTTTTCATTTCTTTCTAGCATGAATTATTCAATGTGATCACCCCAAGCATCAATGTTAGGTTATAATAGTATTGTGGGATCTTAAAGGAAACAATTCGTAAGTGGTTAACCCCATAAGAAATTGATAGAAGCTTCAATGGTCTCGTTTATACACATATAGGTTCTTTTGTAAGCATCACACACTTTGGTTGCAGGATCACTATAGTGGTTGTAGGAAACCTGTAGTGTAATTTTTTAAAATTATTTTGTAAAATTCAAGATTGTTTCAATAGAGATGGTTTTGTAGAAGGGTCTAGAGTTTCCCAAGCAACTTTGTGTGATTCTCTTTATCATTTCTCCCTCCATTTTAGCATGCATAATGAGGTAAACTTAAGGTAATTAGGAAACTTTTTTTTTTTTCTTTTTACTCTCATGTAGCAATTTGTTTTCAAAAGGAACTTTTTACAACACATTTGCATGCAACTAAAGCTTAAATTAAAAAAAAATTGCGACATGACTTTTTTTCCCATATAGAAATTTGAGTAAGGTGTGGACAAAATTTCTAGAAAATGCACAATGAGGTATTTACGTAAATGTTTTTAAAGCATACTTTTATATAAATTCCAGAAAGTCTTGTAGCTTGCAACTTACATGAAACTATTGGAATTGTTGTACCAACACTTATGTTGGTCATGAAAAATTCCTACTCTTTTCTAATATTCAAGGGATGTCTAGAAAATATCTTCAACTTCCAACAAGCGTGTGATAGTAATTGACAATGATAAAAGAGGTATGGGAGGAAGCCAAGGTAATACAAACTGGCGCTATCAAAGCTACCAACAATATGATGTAATGCAAAAACTACAATTGAATGTACATGAATATAATATTAGCAAGAGCACATCAATAAACACATTCAGATTTGAAAACTAATTATCTCATCAAATGTTTCCATGTGGATAGTAATATTTGAGTATATGTGGATTTTGTTGAATTAAATTGAGTGTTCAAGTTGTCTATATGTCACAACCTTTTCATCTACAATTTGTTTAAATTTTGTATCTTGTCATTCAAAAGAAAAGTGCACTGGTGTAAATATCGTATAAAAGAGAAAAATTGCATCTAAATCCTTATTTATTTATAGGAAGTGTAGGGGTCATTGGTTTGGTTATGTCTGACTCCAAAACAACGGGAATGCAACCTATGTTTTATTTGAAAATTGACCAAGATGTATGGCCTCCTACTTTGGTGTTTGACTCTTCAACAATGCCTGCGTGGAGATATGGTCAAGCTAGAAATGTGACAACAATAGAAGGAGTCACTTTCGGGTTTAAGAATACCAAACACTTCCATGTGGATAAGAATAGGAACAATGGTTTTTTTTAGAGACACATTGAGATGGTTACCTTACTATTCCTATCAACTTCAGTTTTTGTATTAAATTTATAAAGATGCCATAATAAAAGTTTTTGGTTATTAGACATAATTTGTTTGAACACAATTAAAGAGAAAAAACATATATAGATGCATTTTATTTCAGTCATAAGGTCATGGTATCTAAAAAATTTTCGGCAAATTTGATTGTGGCATAAATTGGGTGGAGGAAAGTTATCAAGTTTTGAAACATATTGTAATTAAAAAATCCTACTATGGTACATATGCAACAAAAAAATTCCTTCCATACATTCCAGGTCAGGGTACCAATCAGTTGTGGGAATTTTTGAGAGCCCCAACACAGGTAGTCACATGCATTAGTTGCAGTGGAGCAGATCATTTTCAGATTTCCAACAGAAAGAGAGAGAGTATAGTTTAAACTTATTCTTCTTCAATTGAAGAATGAAAATGCCTTCATATTATTCAAGGTTCCTTCAGTTTAGGTCATATTATTCCTGCATACATTAGACAACACAAAATTCATAAAAAATGGAGATTATCATATATCAACAGAGGTAAAGTTGGGTAGGAATTTCCTATCTAGGTAGTCATCTAATTTGGAAATTCATACACATAAAAATCTTGAAAGTTTTCATGTTACCCATTCTATCACTCATCACACCTCATATTTGTATTCTTTCACATATTAATATTCCATTGTCCACCCATCATCATCTGTTCCCCTATGGAATTGATAACTTTAAAAATTGAGGGGTACAACAAATTCTTTCCATTGGGGAATTGTATCACATATGCCAAATTCTATCACTACTTCTTTTGTACCTTTTCTTACATGAGGAAATGTAAGGTCTTAGGTGTGGGGGAGATGTTGGGTCATCAAATGGACATTCTTTTTTCTGTTTAAACTATCCTTTTTTGGCCATATTCTCACAAATGTTCACCCATTCATTACCCTTTTTACCAGGTTTCCCGTGAATGTATTGTAATAAGACTAAGAATGCTAAAGTAGTTGAATATTGTCATTTTATTTTATTTTAATGGATTAAATATTATACTAGTTTATTTATTACTAATGAAGGGCTTGTCTAGCCAGTTCTTCTGACCTACATGCAAATCCTGCAGTCAGCCTCCAAGTTTGGCATACCTACACAACTCCAAGGGAAATTATACAATGCGAGTTTTTATCCTTTCATTGATGACACGGATCTATGTTGTTTACTTCACGCCTAGGTCGATTCTAGAAAGCTCTAGATAATTATTCAAAACTCAAACAACTTGTGCCAGGAAGAATCGAGCCATCACTTTTAGGAGAAATTTATGGGAAAATGAAGAAGAATTTAGGATAAATAAAGCATGGGTTGTTCTCAAGAAATACCTAATTAGGTTATTCATGAGAATTTCCTCAAAAATCTATGTGTATTGGCTTAAATTTGAGGTTCTTTCAAAGGAAAATTTTAGGTTATGTCCATGGTCCAGTTACATCCAAACTGAGCAATCAATTAGAAAACTAAAACCAACTAAGATATTATTAGAGGAATTCACACTAAATTAATCCCATATTAGCATATCTCCAATTTAATATGTAAATTAATCAACCTTATATAACATTAATCAGGATTTGATGAGAAGTTTTGGAGAAATTGTCTAAATTTTCCCTTTATCTTCCTTGTATAAATAATTGGGAAAAAACCTTGATAGGAGTTCAGAAAGAGTTAGGAAGGGGAGATTTGGTTAGTATTTTAGTACTATAGGATGATCCCATGCGGTGACCATTGGGATCAAACTTTTTTGCGTCATTTTTACTCTAAGCATATTACAGATCTTTAATATACAAGTCGATGCCATGTTCTTCAATTCATTGCTCATGTTTATAATAATTTATATGAGTTTTTTTCAAGGCAATGATATAGTTTGTTTAGGCCCACCAACTCATCCTATTTTCCAATTTTCTTGTATATTCCTTGCTTTTGTATATAGATCTACGTGTTTTTTATTTGATCTAGAAGTGTCATTTACAAATTAAATTTGTGTCTGTCAAATCTAAGTTGAACTGAGTTATATAGTGTAGAGGTTTCTTGTTTTGTTTTGATGATTCTGTTAGTGTCAGTCAGTTCTGCCTGTCACCAGTGATCAAATGGGCTCTTTCAAAATTTTTGTCAGGGTATCGAGTCAAAATTTTAATGGTTTCAGTAGGTCTTCAAATAGAAATTTGATCACTGGCTAGTGGTGTCTAGGACTATTACTGCTCCTTCCAAAAAAATTCACCTGCTGGTCATTACCATCTCTTAGTTGGATGAGTCATCATTTCAAGGTCTCCATATTCATTTCAGTCATGCCATCATGGTCTTCATTCAACTCAGTGTCTTCATTAGGTCATTAGAGTTTCAATCATCAAAATCAATCATTTCATGCTTGTAGGAAAATTGACACAAGTACTATTCTAGTTCTGGTTCCGACAAGCACTATGATTGCCATCGCTATCACACTTACACAAGGAGTCACAGGGGATACTTTCTGGATGAGTTTAAGAAAACGAAGCCACATACTTTTGTTGGAGAGTAAAAGAAGTCGGAGGATGCAGAGGCTTGGTTACTTGGCATGCATAATTTATTTGCACTGCATGAGTACACAGAGAATATGAAGGCAAGAATAGATATCTTCAGCCTCAAAGGGAAAGCATATATCTAGTGGGAAGATGTAAAATGGGTCAAATACATCAGGACACAAGAGTTGAGTTGGCATGAATTCAAAAGACTCTTCAGAAATAAGTACTTGTCAAAAGGTACTAAGACAACAAAGCTAAGGAATTCTGAGCTTAAAATCAGATCGATGACAGATGAGGAATATACGACCAAGTTCTTGGATATTTTGAGGTATGTACCGTATCTTAAGGATGAGAAGGCTAAAGTTCATAGATTTTTTAGTGGATTTCCATTAGCATTTAGAGATCAAATTGAGTATGATGAACCTTGGTAACTTGAGGAAGTTATTGGGAAATTTACATTAGGGGAATTTTGAGGTCTAAAATGGGCCTCCTAAGGAAATAATAAAATAATATCTAATCCAATAAAATAATATTTATGAATTTGCAATTCACTTTTTGCACCACAATCCATGTAACCATAGTTAAATTCAATTCAAAAGTTGTACCAAAATAAAATTAATAAAAAAATTGTATTGATGTGACTATAAATAAGAATGAACTTTTCAAGAAAAATTCATTATCATTGAACAACTAGTTAATTTGTCCTTTGTACTCAAATAACTTAAAATAAAATATAAATATAAATTTATAAATTGTTAATTATATTATATGCTATTAATTTAAATTTAAATTATTTAAATTGTATAATAACATGTAATTAATATACTATATAAATATAATATAATATAATAAATGTATAGGGATATGCATTATTTCTTTCAAGAAATATGAAATGACAATAATATATTTTTATTCAAAAAGTGTGAAATGACATTTATTATGAGTACTTTACTTTGACTTTAAAAGTACTTAGAGCACTACCATGGTTAACCATGAGTTTTTGTCCACCATTGAGAATTTGGCAAGTAAATACCTTTAACTCAAACAATGCCATCTTAGCCATTAGGGATGATGTCATCCCCTAAAATGTGATTGGTTCTCATAAAGTGAATTTTGATTGTACATTTTCCTTAGGAGGCCCATTTTAGACCTCAAATTCCCCTAATGAATATTTCTACGATCAATCAAAGCATAAGAATGAATCTAAGCAAGGATGGAAAGGGAAAGATAAAGGTAAAGGTAAATGGCAGCTGAAAATAATAATTCCTCATAATATAGAAGAGAAAGAGAATATTGCACCACATAAGAAGTTCAATGCAACTAGACATGGAAATGGGTCACAACAACAAAATAGAGGTGATGGTACAAGACGATTGTGTAGGTTTTAAGCCTGTACAGAAATTATCTACAAACGAATCTTAAAAAATAGAAAATAAATAATAGTGAGAGAATAAAGCATAAAACAGATATACATAGAGTTTTTCCCCTGGATCCCAAATCGGGACTACCAACTTGTTTTTTTTCATTATATTCCTTTTAGTGTTACAACACATATATATACATGCTGAAGCATTCATAAACCCCAATCCATTAACCCTTGATTAGAACATAACCGTAGTTCCCTTGATCGGATCTACAAAATAACAGGGGCCTAAAACCATCATGCCCCAAAACCATGTGAAAACCCATGCACAAAACCATGGGCGGGTTCGCCCACCGAAAAATAGGGTCCAATTTTTTTTTCCAGTGGCGTTGCCCTAGACCCTGAATAGGGGGGGCTGTCGCCCCCCCTGTGACCTCCCTGCTGTGCCCAACGCAACGTACAGAGGGAGCTATCGCCCCCCCCATGCGTGCGACTAATCGTGGAAAGAATATAACACATACCCAAAATTCTCCCACTTGTTGTTTTCTTGCTGCAGGGGGCCACATGAGAGCTTAGTCATTAGTCCAACTCTACAACAACCATTGTTTCTCTACACCAAGAGAACTTCTGAGTGCTCACAAACTTCATCAATGCATCTGTAACATTCTTCAAAGTGTCCACCTTTACCAGCAACACCCTTTTATCCTCAACCATATCTCTCACAAAGTGATATTGAACATCAATGTGCTTTGTCTTTGAATGATAAGCAAGGTTCTTAGCCAAGAAAGTTGCACTTTGGCTATCACAGTCTATCCTTATAGCTCGCTGCACCAACCCCATGCTTGAACACAATATTTGCAACCAAAATACTTCCTTTCTTGCATGAGTGACTGCCATGTATTCTGCCTCTATAGTTGAAAGAGCCACTACAGACTGTCTTTTACTCATCCAACTTACTGCACCTCTAAATAGGCTAAACACATACCCACTTGTAGATCTTCTTTGGTCCAGATCTCTAGCCCAGTCTACATCAACAAAACCACGGATGTCCAAAATTATGTCCAATCCCGGTCTTCCCTGGTAGCAAAAACCATAATCACTAGTGCCACCAAATATTTGAAAACCCGCTTCACTACTGTCCAATGCTCCTTCACTGGTTTTGACATGAACCTGCTCAATACTCCCACTGCATGTGCAATGTCTAGTCTAGTACAGACCATTGCATACATCAAGCTACCCACTACACTTGCATATGGAACACGAGACATATCCTCCTCTTCTTCTTGTGTCGTGGGACACTGTTCAATAGATAAATTTACACCTACAGGAATAGGAACCTTCACCGGTTTACTATCATGCATATTGAACCTCTACAATATTGTCTCGACATACCTCCTCTAGTTTAACCAAAGCTTCCTCTTTGCCCAATCTCTCTTAATTTCCATGCCCAAAATACAGTTTGCAGCACCAAGATCCTTCATGTCGAATTTGGAGAAAAATTGGGTCTTCAAATCCTGGATAATTTCTTTGTCATTTCAAATCAGCAACATATCATCCACATACAAGACCAAATAAATAACACGGTCACCAATTAATTTAAAATATACACAGTGATTCTCTTTGCTTATGGTGAAGCCAAGTCCCCATATATAGGTATCAAATTTCTGATACCACATCCTTGGTGATTGTTTTAACCCATACAGAGACTTTTTTAACCTGCATACCAGTTCTTTCTTACCCTGCACCATAAAGCATTCAGGTTGCTTCATGTGGATATCCTCTTCTAGATTTTTGTGAAGAAATTTTGTCTTCACATCCATCTGTTCTACCTCAAAATTAAAGGCAGCAACAACAGATAAAAGTAATCCAATAGAAGTAGCCTTGGCAACAAGAGAAAAAAAAATCAATTCCTAGTACCTGGGAATAACCTTTTGCTACCAATCGAGCTTTGTATTTCTCCACCTTGCCTTCTACATTCATCTTCTTTTTAAACACCCATTTTCTCCCGATGGGATTCCTTCCAGCCGATAAATCCAGTAGATCCCATGCCTCATTTTTGTGCAAGGATGCCATTTCATCAACCATGGCCTTATTCCAGAGTTTTCCATCCTTTGAAGCTACTGCATCCCTGACAGTTCTGGGATCATCATCAGTTATAGTTAAAGAAAAATTTGAATAGAAAGTAGATGGACTGTACCTTTCTGGTTTCCTTCTTTCCCGAACTGATCTTCTCATAGCTGGAGTTTGTGGCTCTTCCTCTTCTGAATCTTCTTCTGTTGTAGAGTATGATTCATTCTCCTTTAGCTCAAACTTTATCTTCTCAGGTTCCTTTGGTAGGATTTCAAGTTTAACAACATCTTTCACCTCTCTAAACACAACATCTTGGCTATACACAACCTTCCTTGTTTCTAGGTTCCAAAGCTTGTAACCTTTTAAACCATCCTTATACCCAATAAAGATGCACCTTTCATATTTATTATCCAACTTGGTCCTTTTCTTCTTTGGAACATGTACATATGCATCACATCCAAATACCCTTAGATGTGAAAGAGAGGGTTTCTTACCAGTCCATACCTCATGTGGAGTCTTATCCTCCAACACTGATGAAGGTGATCTGTTAACCAGATAGCATGCAGTCTCTACTGCCTCTGCCTAGAATCCTTGTCCTAACCTAGTACCGCTGAGCATGCTTATTTCCTTTTCCATTAGCGTTATGTTCATTCTTTATGCAACTCCATTTTGCTGAGGTGTGTATGGATTAGTCTTCTACCATGCTATACCATACTTCTTACAGAATTTTTCAAATTCCTTCTTGCAAAACTGTCCACCATTATCTGTCCTCAGCACCTTTATCTTCTTCTTTGTCTGGTTTTCCACCAGAGCCTTAAATTATTTAAATCTGTCAAAAACTTCATATTTCTTCCTCAAGAAATATATCCATGTATTCCTTGAGAAGTCATCTATGAATGAGACGTAGTACACAGATTTTCCCAGTGATGGAACTGACACAGGTCCAAACACATCATTGTGCACAAGCTTTAATATCTTGTTCGCCCTCTTAGCACCAGAAGGAAAACTCACCCAATTATGCTTCCCATATACACAATGCTCACAGAAATCGAAATCTAAAGAGAAATTAGACATACCTTCTACCATACCATTTCCATGCAGTATCTGAAGGCCCTTCTCTCCAATATGTCCAAGCCTTTGAAGCCATAGCATGGTCTTTTCTCTAGAGACTGCTAGGTTTTCTACTCCACTTTCAAGAACCACATAACTGTTGCACCTATCAATAATAGTGCTACCCTGAAGCTTGTACAGAGTTCCAATCCAAACTCCCCGCATTAATACCAGTGCTCCCCGAACCATATTGCAGGTATCTTTATCGAACATTGTTTTTACACCTGCATCATTCATATTGCTTACAGAAATCAGATTTCTAGCCAATGTAGGACTATGCAGAACACCAGGAAGTGTTCTAATCCTTCCACCTTGCAGCTTCCGCTTGAATTTTCCAGTCTGGTGATTTTTTCCTTCCTATCATCCCCTAAGAAGCTATCACCACCATCATACTTCTCATACTCTCAAAACCACTCCCTATGAAGAGTGAAGTGAAAGGATGCACCTGAGTCAATCAACCATGCCTCATGATATACATGTGTATTTGAAGAAGAATCCAAATACACATCCCCACCTTCATCCGAGATCGTTTTTGCCTTTGTAGAAGGAGAATCATCAAATCCCTTTCCTTTCTCGGGAGCTTTATATCTGCAGTCCTTTTTGTAGTGCACTTCCTTTCCACATTTCCAGCACACCTTTACAAACTTTCCTAGAGATTTAGATCTCCCACTCAAAACCTTATTCTTGTTTCTATTATGGGACCTTCCTCATACAGATAAGGCATCTCTATTCTGGCCCTCCATATTTCTCTGTCTCATTTCCTCTGACACCAAGGCTGAGAATATGTCATCAAAATTCAAGGTAGTTGTATTGCTACCTATTGCAATAACCAAACTGTCCCATGAATCTAGTAGAGAATAAAACAAACTGATGCACTTATCTTCATCTGAGATTTTAATATCAACAGATACCAACTGACTTACCATAGTATTTAATGCGTTCAAATGCTCTGTCACCGAGTCTCCATCCTTCATCCTCTGGACATACAACTTTTGCCACAGGAACAATTTATTCAACAGAGACTTAAATTGGTACAAAGTCCCTAGCTTTTCCCACACATTCTTCACCGTAGCTTCCCTAGATACATTCAACAATACTGAATCTGAGACACACAACCGTATTGTGCTCTTTGTCTTTCGATCCAACTTCTTCCAGTCTTCATTTGACATTGCCGTTGGTTTAGTACCTGGATCTACCGTGATACACTGATCTTTATCCACCAGCAGATCCTCCATCTTGAGCTTCCACAACTCAAAACTTTGACCATTAAATTTATCGATCTCTATATTTCCACTACTCACCATCTTCTTTCACTGCAATAATCGATCCCGTAGATCTCCCACTGAACAAGATCTACCACAGGCTCGAGCAAAAAACCCCTTAGCAGCAAAGGCGTTCCCTTGAAGCTGAAACATATCCGATTCCAAATGTAGATTTTAACCCTGTACAGAAATTATCTGCAAACGAATCTTAAAAAATAGAAAATAAAAAATAGCGAGAGAATAAAACATAAAACATATATACACAGAGTTTTTCCCTTAGATCCCAAATCGGGACTACCAATTTGATTTTTTTCATTATATTCCTTTTAGTATTACAACACACACACACACACATATATATGCCGAAGCATTCATAAAACCCAATCCATTAACCCTGGATTAGAAAATAACCATAATTCCCTTGACAGGATCTACAAAATACCAGGGGCCGAAAACCATGTGAAAACCCATGCACAAAACCATGGGCAGGTCCGCCCACCGAAAAATAGGGTCCAATTTTTTACCTGGGGCACTACATCAAACCCGAACAAGGGGGGTAGCTGCCCCCCTGTGACCCCCCTGCTGCACCCGATGCAACGCACAGTGGGGGCTATCGCCCCCCCCTATGACACCCCTACGCATTCGACTAATCATGGAAAGAATATAACACATACCCATCAGATTGGAGTGTTGGACATGTGGTAAGGAGCATCTTAAAAGTGATTGTCTAAAAATTAGAGTGGTATGCCTCATATATTTAGTGCAAAGGAGGCACAAACTGTTGGGGATGTTGGGAAGAGGATTCCTCATATCTATGCAGCACTGGATAATAGACAAGTAGATCATTTGGCATCTATCATTCAGATGGACGATAAGCTTTGTGATCAAGTTGTTTCTATTTTGATTTGCCCTAGATCTAATTATAGTTATGTTACCCCTAACCTGGTGTATAAGTGTGGTTTGAATAAATAAGTGCATGTAGAATCTTGGTTAGTGTAGTTGGCTACGGGTACCAAGTAGAGAGTTCATCATTGGGTAGGAGCTTATGCATTTGAGTTGAATGGTATGACTACATCAAAAAATTTGAATGTATTACCGTTGGGGTCATATAATATTCTTTTGGGTATGTACTGGCTATATCTTCATAGGAACAAAGTGGAATATTATGACAAAGCCAGAACATAGAATCTTACAGGGTAAGAAGAAAGAAACATCAGCTACGATGGTGAAAGCTATGAATTAGGGGAATTTTAAGTTCTAAAATGGGCATCCTAAGGAAATTATAAAATAATATTGGAAATAATAAAATAATATTAGATTACATCATCAAATTTTAGAGGGAAAAAAGAAAAAACTACTTTTTCAACTCGTATTTTCAGCTTATCTTCCTATGGGTTTACTAAAATTTCGAGTGAGAACACTCGTTGGATCTAGAATTTGATTCTTCATCCAAGGAGTCCCCATGTTGCATACTTTGATGGACCCTGCTACTCGAAAAATTATAAATACACGAAAAACATGATTGCAATCACATTTTTTTATGTATTTCCCATTTTTCGTGTAGCAGGGTCCATCGAAAGTATGCAACATGGGTACTCCTTGGATGAGGAATTAAATTTTACATCCAATGAGTACTCTTGATTTAAATTTTACACTACAAGGAAAAGACCGTCTAGCGGAGGTTATAAAGGAGGTTTTTAGTGTTATTAAATTGGCCAAAGTTGTCAAATTTTTTTTTTTCAACAACATCCGTTTTCAGTAATGGAGGTTTTGGTGAAGCTTCTAACGAAATTTCAACACAACTAAAAAAAACTAGGCAGCCAGACGTTTTTACAGATGTTTTTCTCATCGGTACGCGCATCAGGTGTGAACGCACCGGTGCATTTTACCATGTATGCACCGGTGCGTTTTACCATGTACGCACTGGTACTGTAAACAGACCAAGCATCGAGATGGAAAAAAAATTTCAGACACCCCAGGGTGTTTAGCAATGTCCAGGTGCATGTCACCTAGCAAGACGCACTGGGTTGATCGAAGGTGCATGCACCGGGCCGTTAAGGTGTACAACTGCACTGAGCCGTCTAGGTGCTAAAACACACTGGGAATTTATGTTATATAAATGCACCAACATGTTAAAGGCAAACCGTACCAGTGCATAACGCCTATCAGACCGCCTGGGTGGTAGTCGTCAATAAAGCACATGAGGCTTTCTAATTGGTATTGGTATTTGTGCGGTGCCCATAGGTCATAGAAACACACTTGTGTGCAATATCATACAAACACACTGGTGCGCAGTAACTAACACACACCGATGTTCATTTTGTATTTTTTAGAAATGTCAAGCTGTGATAATGCAATTATTGTGATTTTTAAAAATTCATTATTCATCAATAGTCGACACATATCTTATAACATTATTCATATAAATTAAATTTGTATTAGTGCATTTGAATGCGATGTTTGGATTAATTTGTTATATCATATCATCATATTTTGCATCTCTTCATTATAATATTTAACCATCCATATATTTAATCAGTGGTGTAACATTTCACAACGACAATGGATAACGCAATAGAATAAATTAAAACGTATTTTATTATATATATATATGAATAATACATTATTTTTCATACAAAATGGGACAGATATTGGTATCCCTTTGTCTTTCAATTGGGACACTATGTCCAGTACATTAAACAAAATATCTGATTTAACAGACAAATATTTCAAAAAATACAACGCCTTGCTTTGATATCCAAACATATTTATCATCATTCTTCGTTGGAACTGTTGTCATTGCTCGAGCTACTTCCATGAATTGGGTTATTTGGAGGAATGTTTTGTTCATTGTATTGATTTTTTTCTTCTTCTTCAAGTTCCATCTACACACATAAAAATAAAATGTAATGAGTGTATATACATTGGTGAGAATAATGAAAATTGCAATATTAAATAATATAAATCAATGTAAATCGAAAAGAAATGTACCATAGCAAGAATTGACTCATGAACTATACACATTCTTTCAAAACCAAATTTCATGTCATATTTCAACAATTCATTTGGTTGCGCAACTCCATACTTTGTTTCCTGCAAGTTTTATACCTCATAACAAATCATAGATTTAATATAAAAGATTTTTTTGTTTTATTAATTATAGATGGAGCTAAGTAAAACAAGATAGATGCTTACAAATTCCACAATTAATTTATGATATACCAACATATACTGACAACCCATATTTAACCCAATGTCAGTCAATTCTTCTAATGGTTTTTCTTTGTATGTTAGCATCTGTTTGAAGACATTCAATGATGATTGTTGTAAAACAACTTAAAATATACAAAAATGAAATATAGTTAAGTTGTTAAAAGGACTTAACAATTATTCACAAACATAGATATCAACCTTTTTCTTCCTTGTTGTTGTGTTTTATGTGCTAAATGGGTTCCATTTTCTTTTCTTTTCTGCAAGAAAATACTTGAAAATTAATATTTAATGCTAAATTGTTTATTTATTGTACCTAATCAAAAAATTCAATGATTACATATTACATTTGAAGCACGTTGTTGTTGAGATGGCTTCTCGTGCGATGCGATTATGTCCATTTCTTTGACCATTTCCTTATACACCTTTTTGGACATTCCTACTGGCATATTTCTGATATCAGCTCGTTAATCCTTTGAGATTTTCATAATCTTCCTAAAAATGTAACATGACAATAAACTATTTAATTTTTATATTCATATATGAAAAGTAAATGTAACAAAAGTGATATTTATAAATGATTGCTTTCTACTAATATATACATATAATTCTAGAAAAACATTTAAAGGAATATTACTTATTCATTCCTTCTTTTTTGTTATTGTACATTTTTGCTATAAAAGTCTGACATGTCTCATTGACCAATTCTCTGGAAACTCATCCTGTAGTTTAAATAAAATTTGGTTCTTGGAATCATTGGATTTATTTTTTTTATTGTAAATGGAAATAACGTCTATACATTCGTTCCACTAGATCCCTCAAATTTTTGTAAAAGTTTTTCCCCCTTTCGTTAACCTCCAACACCACTCCAAATGAGCTAAGGAGCAATTCATTTTCATTTGCATGTTTTTTTTCTTTTTTCTTTTCTTAGAACAACATTCCTTTTCTTCATTGTTGGTCCCTTTAGAACATTAAACATATGTGAATTAATAGATTGTTTGAAACATGTTATCTAATATTTTTAAGTATATTATTAATGAAAATTCAAAAAAGAAACTCATATTGGATCGATAGTATTTTTTCATTCACCTGATTCATCCTTCTGTAATATTTCCATCAAGATTTTACACTCTTCTAGTCTTAGATTAAAAATAATCTTATTGAGCTTCGTCATTTTGTGGCTCTGCATGATACACAGTAAACAATACATATTAGTTAAACTTATATATAGTTCAAAAATACTAATTTTTGTAAAGGATTTACAAATAACTTGCCTTTTTTTCTTTTCTTGATGTGCTATCAATATTTTTGTTACTTGAACTCTTGTAATCCATTTCTTTATTAATATGAAACCTGTACCATACCATTCATTGATATATTTTATAAATAAATCACATACTTTCCAAGTTAAAAATAAATAAAGTCAAGAAAATGGTGCGCCTTTCCCAAAGTACGCACCAAATGCAACGCGGTAGGTTTTTATCAACGCACCGCCAATACAGTAGAAACACCGTACGATGCTCTTTGTCAACAATGAGACCCAGTGCATTATATGTTAACCAGTGCACCGATTAACACAAACAAAAATGAATAAAAACATGTTTTTGTTTAATAGTGTTTTTTTTCAGTGCGTGGTCAGTGTGCTATACTACAATAGAACATCGGTGCACTATTTTAAACATGGCGCACCAATTAAAAAAATTCTGTTTAAAAAAAAATCCTGTAAGGGCCAACATGGCTTGGGATCTGACTCTGCAAGTCGTCCCGTGGGTTAGATATCATAGGCCAATATATATAGCAATACAAACCCTATAAATCTAAAATGAAAAGCCCTAATTATGAAGTGAAATAAATAAGAAGAAGCAAGGGTTTAACATAAGAATGTATTTTTTTTATTTTTATTTTTATTTTATTTTTTCTAAAAATGCACAGTAAAATTTAAATTTTTTACTATGCATGTATTAAATCCAACAAAAACTATAAAAAATTTAATTATTACAGTAAAATTTAACAATTTTACTATACTACAGGGTTTTTGTGTGAATCACTAGATGTTTCAAATTATAATTCTCTGAATAGTGCTACTATTCAAAAGTATTTTGTTGCTCCACAGTGCTCTCGTGCTCTCTTGCTCCAGGTATGTCTCTCATGCAAATCCCTCCCTGAATTTTTTTGCAAAAATAATGAAATAATGAATAGTTTTTACTATTTAAATAATTTTTTTATGAAATTAGATTTTTGAAAATAATTTGCTGCCCATTTTTCAATTTACCGCTTTTTTTTTTTCACTTCAAAAAAATAAAGTTGCGTTTTTTTTTTTTAATTTCCGGATTTTCGATGCATTTTTTACTAACAACACCAATGCGTCAATTAATAAAACCGCACCGGTGCGCAGTAATTAAAATGCACCAGTTAGGTTAACAGTACATTAGCACCGATAAAAATAAGTCCATTTTTAAGGCACCGAAATTACTTTTAGGTATATTTTACACCAAAATTTATTGTTGATTTTGCTCAAATGCAGGGAGAAAATCTCATAATTATATCAAATGGAAAATTCTTTAAAATCCAGCTTGTTCCATAATATTTCTCAAAGTCCATCGCGGAGTTCTCCCTATCCATCTCCAGACGTAATTATGTCAGATTTTATTTATATTTTCATTATCTAATTATTTATTTATTTATCCATGTCAATTAGCTGAATAAAATTAATGTATACAAATTTGCAGGTTCATGCAGATTCATAATCGAGTTCATATGCACAAAATAATCAAACCAATCCCAAGCGTCGGAAGCTCATATCAAGAGCAGCATACCGCAATATGAAAATGGACAGCCGCTTCACCCTGCCAATTGTAACATTGCATCTTGTAGCCACAATCCTGGGACAAAGATGGTAATAATAATTGTTTGGTATATTGATGTAATTATTTACACGTCAAACCAATTAATCATTCATTTTCGACGTGCGACCTACCTACCATATTCCGTTGCACCCCACGATAATGTCAAATCGAGAGAAGTTTGAATTAAGAGAAAAACTCGGAGAGGAACGATACCAAGAATGGTTGAATCAACCACCTATTCAATTCCCACTACATCCAGATTCACCAATTAGGAATGACTACAACAATAGTAGTTCTTCACAAGCTGGAAATGGAGGCAATAAAATAGAGGTTGGTATGGATGATTACTTAAGGGATACGACTACCATGGAGCCAATGTTGTTAGATGCATTCCATAATGATGATCAGCTAGGGGATGATGCTCATATCGTTGATACCTTTTCTAAAGCCTTAAATTTCCTTCGACCACCCTCTCTTTGGACCTAGGAGTCAGTCAAAGTCTACCCAGTTGGGGACAACGATGTTACTTTTCAACTTAAATTAAATTTTGGCTTGTCAAATGCATGTTTCTAGGAAATTTTGAGGTAATTGACCATCAAGTCCCTAAGTATATTTTAAGAAATATAATCACACAATGAACATTACAAATGGCCAATTTTATGAACGTTAATAATTATCGGCATTAATGTACATTTAATATTGTCCATGACCAACTACAGGTTATTCAAAGATAAGGTTCTTCCGAGTGATAATGTCTTTCCCGGTAGCTGCGAAGAGGCAAAGAAATTGTTGAAAATGTTGGGTGTTGAGTACATATCATATCATGCATGTCCAAATAATTATATTCTAGATAGAGGAGAATATACAGACAAAGAGATATGTCTGAAATGTGGGCATGACATGTATGATAAATAAAAAAAGAAGGGTAAATCACGTGGTCCTCCTTTAAAAATATTGACATTAGGGGAATTTTGAGGTCTAAAATGGGCCTCCTAAGGAAATTATAAAATAATAGTGGAAATAATAAAATAAGATTTGATTACATCATCAAAATTTAGAGGGAAAAAGGAAAATTAAAATTTTCAACTCGTATTTTCAACTTATCGCCCAAAGTTATTTAATTAAATCTCAAGCGGGAGTACTCATTGGATGAAAAATTTAATTCCTCATCAAAGGAGTACCCATGTTGCATACTTTCGATGGATCCTGCTACACGAAAAATGAGAAATAAATGAAAAAGGTGATTGCAATCACATTTTTTAAGGTATTTCTTATTTTTTGTGTAGCAAGGTCCATTGAAAGTATGCAACATGGGTACTCCTTGGATGAGGAATTAAATTTTGCATCCAATGAGTGCTCCCGCTCGAAACTTGAGTATAAACTTTGAGATATAAGTTGAAAATACGAGTTTAAAAAGTAGTTTTATTATTTTATTATTTTTAATATTTTTACCCTTTTACTTAAAAAATGGTGAATCATCCCCCATGGTTGACATCCTTATCTTGAATCCTATTGGTTCTTATAAAGTTTATTTTGGTTGCACATTTTTTTAGGAGGCCCATTTTAGACCTAAAAATTCCCCTAATGGGCACATGTCTATAATCCCAAGGATTCAAAGGATCTTTCGTTGCAAAGAATTAGCTATGTTGTAGGGATGGCATGCCTCACACATAATTGAGTTGGGAGTTATGTGAATCCCAACAGATCCAATAGCCATGAAGCATATAGAGGAAACATGGCCCGAAAAATTCAAGGATGAAGTACGAAGTATATGACTCAGCATAGCCATGGATGGTGTCAACCCATATTCCCTCTAGAACACCAACTATTCTGTTTGGCATGTAGTAGTGATCAATAAAAATATCCCCCCATGGTTGTCTGTGAAGAACGAACATCTTATGTTGGCTCTCATAGTCCCTGGTAGAAGACAAATGAAGAATATGGATGTCTAATTACAACCATTGGTAGATGAATTGAAGGAATTATGGGATGGGATAAATGTATACAATGTATCAAGACCCATCACAACAGAGAGGAGTTTTACGTTGTATGGAATATGTATTTACACGACACATGATTATCAAGGCTTCGGAGTTTTCTCTAGTAAATTACATGTTTATTGATTCGTTTATATACGTAACAATATTATTTCGCATATTAGTTATTTAATTCGTTGTAATTGTTCTAATATTCATGATATTCTTTAATGTGCCATGCATATTGTATACAATAATTTCATAGGTCTTGTAACAAAAGGGTATTATGGATGTAAATGTTGTGTACCTTTGAAATCTAGATGGTCCAACAACCTACAAAAGCCAGTGTATGACTGCTCCAGGGTATTCCTCCCAGAAGTACACCCTGACAGAAGAGAAAATCTGCTTTCAATGGTAAATGAGAAAGAACCCAAAGGCCTCCAATAACGACACCAGCTAAATGGCTCAGATAATATGAGACAAAGAAGGAGAAGGATTTCATATAAATGTTCGATTCAAATGGGGAGCCTATGTTCGATGATCTAGAATTCTTCGACACCTATGTTGAGAAATTTCCCATTGGGATGAAAAGGAAATCTATCTTTTATAATCTCCTGTATTGGGAGCATCTTAAGATTACCCACTTATTAGATCCCATAGATATATTTAAAAATGTTTCATCTTCTTTATGGAGGCACATATCATCGAAACAAAGTGACACGTTGGATGTTAGGAAAGATCTTATTACGTCAAAAACAAAAAAGAAACATTGGCCAAGATGATTAGAAAGTACAAGATCAGAGGGGTCCCAACTCAAATTGGTATTTCAAAGAAGGTGATGTACCATTGATTTAAAAAAATGATGATCTTTCTTAGGCAAAGGAAGTTATAATGGGTGTGAGGGTGCCATCTTCATATGGGTCTTCACTATGACGTTGCTTCACCGTGGATGACCATTTGAATCTTATAAGAGTACATATAATGCCAAAAGAATGATTTTATTATTTGTTATATTAATAAATTTATCCCATGTAGGGATCATAAAGAATAACTAATTTTGTATATTATTGCATGTGTTTATAACTTTGCAGTGTCGTTATCCTTTGTTCGTGCGTGGGTGCGTGAAACATGATTTCCCCCAAGATCTAGGACGTGCCATATCTAAATTATCTGCATTTATATGTTGGATCACCTCAAAGGAGATTCATGTGGCTAACATTCCACGGTGGTGTCAAGATATAGTTGAGATTGTTTGTATGTTTGAGAAGGAATTGATCATGAGTTTCATGGACTTGCGGGTTCATCTTCTAATCCACCTAGTAGATGAGGTTGAATTAGTTGGGGTGGTTTCTTGTCATTGAATGTTCTTCTTAGAGAGGTACGTGAAGAAACTGAAAGGTTTTGTTCGATACAAGGCAAAAACCCAGGGGTCTATGGTAGTGGGGTATATATAGTATGAGTCTTTCTATTATGCCAATGAGTACATCAAGCAAATCAATAACAGACCAGGTGCGGTGATTTGGGACGATGAAAGGGATGAAGACAAAAGAGAAGGGGGGCTTCTCCAAACGAATGGAAAAAGGTGCTTGATAAAGAGTAAGCGACTTGTAACTTTTCAAATTTACACAAGTAAATATTCATGTTGAAATTCAATATAATGTATATTTTTATCTCATATGTACTATATGTCAGTTTGATTTCATCAACGACTGTAGAAATTGAACCAATCCATAAATTCGTTCTTTACAATCCCGAAGTGACACAACCGTGGGTCGCATTGTACGAACAAAATAGGATGAAATGGAATAGTGACGGTTGAATGGTAGAAGTGTGCCTTATCCTGATCATTTAAAATAAAATATGTCAATTATATGCCCCAACAGTTGGGTTGATGACCAAGTCAGAGAGAAATACGGTGCAACTGGTCGCTACCTGCGTGCTGAAAAGGATGCGCTAAACGTAGGGATTGGGTGCACCCAATCGTTAATAATCTATTTATGTACATTTTAAACTTAATAATACACCTTTGAAATGTAACATCTATATTTCATATTTTAACAGTTGGGTTATTATAAGACACGTGACACTAGGAGTTTTTAACTTTTTTATAGGTGAATTTGTTCCCATCTATGTGGGCATATGGACACCATTTTCACACATAAAATTCCGATGATGGACACATGACACAAGACTATGGAGTGGAAGTCGGGTTCGATCAATCTAGCCAATCTAGCCACTGTGATCAAAACCTAGTGTGAGGGACGTTAGGTTACGTTGGAAAGATACAAGAGATCATTGAATTGGATTTCTCTTCTTTCCAATGTGTTATTTTTAGGTGCAAGTAGTGGGACACCTTTGATCAGAATAATGTAAAGGAAGATCGCGATAGTAGGCTGATATGTATCAACTCTAGAAATATGTGGGATGAAGCTAAGGAGCCCTATGTTTTCCCCAAACACTGCAACCAGGTGTTTTTTTACCCATATGTGTTGGATAGGAATTGGTGGTTCGTATTGAGACATGACCCTAGATCCAAACATATTTTTTAGAACAATAGTGTTATCATGCCAAGCAAGTTGGAAGATAATTAGGGTGATCATGAGAACAGAGAGTGATATGGTACATTTGTTATTTCATAATTTATACTTTTTAAGATGGGTTTTTATAAAGTAGGGGACTTAACCTTATAAATAAGACTCTCTTTTTCTGAAACATTATAATATGTATTTTGAATTAATTGGTTTGCATTGTGTTAATGTTAAAATCATTTCACTTGATAATTTGCAATTATGTTGATCTCGAAAACCATGTCGCACTGTATCAAGTTATTTTTTTTTATGTCAATTCCTAAAATAATATAACTACTTGATTTCTTTAAATGTGTGTAAATGATATATTCAAAATGTATACTATTATTTTTGGTATGTAAGATCATAATAAAATAATGATAATTCTAAACATTAATTTATTTGTATTATTTTCTAAACTTTATTATGTTAAGAAAATTCATATTATTTTAGATTTATTATTTTACAATTATTTATATTCATACAATTTTTCAATTTACAATTATGGTAATTTAATAATATTTATGGTATACATTTTAATTATGGTAGTTATGGTTCAAAATTGATAATTAATTTACAATTTTACAATTTTACAGATATATTATATACAATTACAATTACAATTTTACATACAATTAAAATCAAAATTTCAATTACAATCACAACATAATATTTAATAAATATCATGATTTATTATTAAAAATAAACATCACGATCATGATAACCATCGCACAAACATCATATTATAAAATACACATTCAAATTCGCTAACATCATCTAATCATCATGATCATGATCATCTACCAAAACACAAGCATTGTATAACATCATCACAACACAAACATCAAATATACATCTCATGTCAAATAACTGCTATCACATACACATCTATCTGCAAGCACATTAAATAAACATATCTAACATGACCTAACAATATACACATCATGATGAACACCACCATGTAAATTAATGTCAAAAATATACAACTGTAATATAATTGCATATAAATGTCAAATATCTGGCGGTACTACAACAATAATAATACTAGTCGAGGCTTGCTCAGTCGATGGTGCAGCTTCATGCTCAGAAAGATGACGTGCCTTCTTCGAAGGTGCCTGCTGATTAGGCGATGGTGCAGTCTGCTCAAGAATCGTCTGCTGATGAGTCATCGATGGTGCAACCTGCTCAATGGATGGTGTGGCCTGCTAAAATGGACCTGCCTACTAAGGATCAGGTGCCTGCTCAGGACTAGGTGTCTACTGAGATGGTGCAGACTTCTCAAAAGATGCATGTTGATCATGATTGGATGCTGGATGCTCATGATATTTGGTGCGAGGTGAAGGAGGAGGAGGTGGAGTACTAGAATGATGATCACTCCCCTCATGATCATGATCATTAGATGAGCTGCTCTGTCATGCATCTCCACGACAACTATCCCTCCTAACCCGCGCTAGTACTCTGGAAGCTCTAATGATATGACGCATGAGGGTCATCATATCGTGGGGCATGTCTCTCCAGAGCTGTGTGAGCCTACAATTAGCCTGGATCTCTTTGATCGTAGCAAGGAAAACTCCCTCATCAACTAGGAGTCGACACAGTCGGTCGCCTAACTCCATCCTTAATCGAGTGTCTGGCCTACACCACGCCCTCGCAGATATATGCACCCGAGGATCAGGTCTATCACCCTGATCCTCTGCCTCTGCCATCTCCTCGTCAACATCTACACCTGGATCATTCTGTGGGGGTGGAATCATGTCCCCAACGAATGTCCCAATATATACAAAATATATAGTACACAACAATAAGTAGACAATTTCATTAAAAAATTTAATAAAACAAGTTAAAGAATGTGTAAGAATAAATTTGATAATTCTAATTAATTAATTAACACAATAAAATGAAAATATATTAATTTAAATAAAACACTAATATTACCTCTCGCACCCGGTGGCTCATCTTGTGTGAAGAGGATGTTGGTACACCCTCAACAATCCAAACTAGCGTACGAACATCACACTAGAACAAATGAGTGATCATATGGCTAGCAGCTCCAGTGCATCAGTAAATATCATGGCGGGAAAGTCAGAATGGCCCCTCTTGGGCATCATTTGGCCCCACATCTGCATTTGTACATGCATCATCGACCTACGAGGCTGCCGAAAAAAAGTAGGCCTCGTCTCCGAAAACCTCTCATAAAATAAACAAAATAAATCTAAAGAAAAAGGGAAAGTCAACCTCCCATGTGCCTGAGAATGACATCTATCTAATGCTATACAAAACTGCTGCAAAATAAATCGCAGACCATCTCACAAGTCATGGCGCTTGGAATAAAGAATTAACATAAAATAAAATCAGGCAACTAATGCATCAACCATCATTGTTATAGTGTGTGATGGTCATCAACAGTAGTGAGAGGCACCTCACCCCCTCTGCACCAAATGAAGAAATACGTAACTGACCACCGGACACCTAAAAATATGTAGGAGAAACTATATCGTCCCTAATGTATCTCTGGGAGTATGCCAACTAACTCACTGCTGCATAGCCAACTAGGACATCTGGGAAATGGGAAAATCATGCCCTCTCCTAGATAGGCCAATAATAAAATATATGTCCTCCTCAGTGGGCTCGAACCACTGGCCAGGACCGACCCAGAAAGCCTGTCGGTGGGCATCCCACATGAAGATCAACTGTCCCAATAACCCACAATGGCCCTTCAGTGATGTAGCCTCCTTGTAGAACTTGAGGAGGCCTACCTCCCTTAGGAGAAACTGGGTGGCTGCTGTAATAGGGTGAGGGTACAAAATTCTCTCATTATTTCGTGCCTCCCACAGATGAATCAAGTTATAAAAATCCTCCATATGTTCTTGTTGTTCCCATTGTTCTCTCTATTGACGTCGCTGAATGAGTCACATATTAAATACATTTTTTTTATTAAATGAGAAATATATGTATATATATATATATATATATATATATATATATATATATATATATATATATATATATATATATATATATATATATATATATATATATATATATATAAACTACCTAACTACCAAAAACAACAAGCGCACTCACTCCTGTGTAATTTTTTTATCGTGCACCATGCTCGATGCGCATGGAAAATGTTCGCGCACCGCCAAAGAAGGGAATATTTTTCTGCGGTGCGTTGATGAAACTATCTGCCCTGGGGCAGATAGTTTGGTAATTGCACCACCCAACAACAGTACATGGTAAACGGTGCGACACCTCACCCCCTCTGCACCATACAAAGAAATACGTAACTGACCACCGGACACCTAAAAATATGCAGGAGAAAATATATCGTCCCTAAAGTATCTCTGGGAGTATGCCAACTGATTCCCTGCTGCATAGCCGACGGGGACATCTGGGAAATGGGGAAAATCATGCCCTCTCCTAGATAGGCCAGTAATAAAATATATGTCCTCCTCAGTGGGCTTGAACCACTGGCTAGGACCGACCCGAAAAGCCTGTCGGTGGGCATCCCACCTGAAGATCAGCTTTCCCAATAACCCACTATGGCCCTTCAAGGATGTAGCCTCCTTATAGAACTTGAGGAGGCCTACCTCCCTTAGGAGAAACTGGGTGGTTGCCGTAATAGGGCGAGGGTGAAAAATTCTCTCATTCTCTCGTGCCTTCTACAGATGAATCAAGTTATAACGGTCCTCCATATGTTCTTGTTGTTCCCTTTATTCTCTCTGTTGACGTCGCTGAAAGAGTCACATATTAAATACATTTTTTTTATTAAATGAGAAATGCATACACACACGCACACACACACATATATATAAAATAGTTGGTGTGCCCAAAAAAACAGTCATGCACCGATACTGGTGTGTACTTTTTTATCGTGCACCGTGCTCGGTGCGCATGGAAAATGTTCGCGCACCGCCAAAGAAGGGAATATTTCTCTGCGGTGCATTGACCAAACTATCTACCCTGGGGTAGATAGTTTGGTCAACGCAACCCAGAAAAATATTCCCTTCTTTGGCGGTGCGCAAACATTTTCTAGTTTGGTCAACGCAGCGCCCAATAACAATACATGGTAAACAGTGCGGTCTTGTAAACGGCCACACCGTTGACCATGTACTGTTATTGGGCGGGCGGTGCGTTAACCTAACTAGCTTCCCCGAGGTGAATATTTTGGTCAAAGCGCCACCCAACAACAATACATGGTCAACGATGCGGTCCTGTAAACGACCGCACCGCCTTTTTATTTTTTAAATTCGTAACGATGCCCATTTTTTTGGTACCACACCGGAACATGGTGCAGTTTCTGTTAACACCGTTCGCAGTGTGACCTGTAAATTTACAGGAAACACCGTGAATAGTGCAAGATGAACGGCTCGAACGCACTGCGCATAATAATATATATATATATATATATATATATATATATATATATATATATTTAACAGATAATTTTAAGTTATTGTTGATTTGAGGCTTTTGCGATCTGTGTTGTTGTGTGTAGAATTTTCTGGTTTTATCGCATCCATTTTGATTAGAATTGACATTTCGAACCAATCATCTGTGGTTCATCATTGAAATAATTAGATTACCTGTAATTCTGCACATCGAGGAGGCATATTTGCTGAGGAATTGAAGAAACTAAATTTTCCCACTGTTTTCAAAAATTCAAAATCCACACAATGAGCAATGGACGACAACAATGCGTGCAATGGGAGCACCGATGGCAGACTTCCAAACACAAGAAAAACTCACACCGGTGCTTGAGAGGTTTGGAGCACTGAAGAAGTAAAAATATGTTTTTATGGCCAATAATTTTTTTTATTTAACCCTTTTTCGATGTGTGGGTTTTTGAGACGTGTTGAGATTCAACAAGATGATGATCCTAGTGAAAATTAAGCACCTACACTAGGTGGGGCCCACAGGCTATTTTTAGGTGTATGTCTATTTTTAGAATGGTGAGCATATTCTATTTATTTCAGGAGTCTATTTATAGATGGTTGAGAAAATTCTATTTATAGATGAGATTCTATTTTTAGATGCATGGGCGAAGTCTATTTATAGATCGCATGTCTAAAAATAGATCAGATGCCAATTATTATTAGTCCTTAATAATAATTAGACAATAAATAATAATCTATTCCCTTTGAAGCACTTGATTTCAGTTAACTGATGTGGAAAACCAGTTGACTAAAGGAATTACGAGTTCTAAGGTTGGTTGGTGGGACATGCAGAGTGGACTTCGTTGTAACTGAGTGATACAAAGTTGTAACAGAGTTGGATGTGTAGTTATGTGAGTTGTTATTTAGTTAAACTCATTAAGTGAGTTAAACTCAATTAAGTGACTTAAACTCAGTTGTGCTAGTTGTAACTAGTTGTAACTAAAGATACACTAGTGAGAGATCAGTGAATTAATTATTTAATTAATTCACAAGCAATGGTCTCACATGCAACTGAAGAAATACTACTGTTAACTACATGCATGTCAGATTTAGTGGAGACCCAATTGAGAGATAGGTGAAAGGGTCTGTTTCACTATCAGTTGTGACTATAGTGGGTGCACATGTGCAAATACACACACATTGGAGATACCAATGAGGATTTCACAGTCAAGGCAAGGCAAGATCGAATTCATTCAGGGATCTTCATCAGCAGGATATCAGGAGGCAATAAATTGGTGCATGTGTGAGCTAATTTTTGTATGAAAGTGTGAGACGATTGTATATTGTACTAAGAGCTCTTGGAGTAGAGTTTTGTATGAGATTGTTTCATGATCCCTGATATACATAATATATGATAGTTTGGGCTTTTATATTTATGCTTTCCCGGTAAAAACATCTATGTTACGTGTGATTGATTTTTCTTCATGTGTTTGCAATTGGAAATTAAATTTCCGCAAAGATTTAAGTAGAAGGATTATGTATTTAATAGTGGATATAATTGTTAGATCAGGAGAATCTGGAAATACATCACAGTATTAATAAATTTCTACATGGTATCAGAGCAAAGAATATTGCAATATTGAAGCAGTAGTTGAGTTTTGTTGGTGGAAACAATTCGAATTTGCTGTAAGAATTTCCTGGTGTGACAATTAAGTAAACATCGAAATGGATTTCAATGGTTTGCGGTTAGAGTATGCACTCGAGGGAAGCTTGAACTACATTTCATGGAAGGATAGGATGGAGGCAGTGCTTGAAGGAATTCATCGACAGTGATGTTCCTAAGCCCACTTCGACGGATGTTGCATTACTTGATGCATGGCAAAAGAAAGTAGCGAAGACGAGAAGGATTATGTTGGAAGGTGTGAGAGACCATATTGTCTCAAGCCTTCATGGGAAAGCCACTCCATTTGCAATGTGGAAAGCTTTAACATATCTTTTCCAAAGCAACAATGACCATAGGAAATTGGCGCTGAAGGATAAACTCAGAAAAATCAAAATGGAAAAGGGTGACAATATTCCTAAGTATCTCACAAATTTTGTCCAATTTCAGGATGAAATAGGGAGTGTGGGAATCACTGTTGCTGATGATGATTTGGTGAGCTTGGCTCTCTTGGGACTTCCTAAGAGTTGGCACAGTTATCAAGACTCTGTCAACAGACAAGAAAAACTGTCGAATTGGGAACGACTGTGGTCGAATCTAGTGCAGGAGGAGTTCGGGCAGAACACCAGGGATGGCTCTTCATCAAAGCATGATGATGAAGAGGATTTTTATTTGGATTCCAAAGCAAGGAAAGGGAAGGAGAAGAAATTCCACTCAAAATCCGAGGCTAAAGGCAAGATGCTAGATTTGTCCAAGGTGAAATGCTTTCACTGTCACGAACATGGGCATCTTGCCACTAACTACCCTCAGAAAAAGAAGAACAAGAAGGTTTCTAGAGCTACAGTTGGTGAGGCCCTTGCCTTGAAATTTGAACTTTATTTCTCTTTGATCGCATTCTTGGTTTGAAGTGCAATGGGATCGATGTGGTATCTTGATAGTGGTGCTTCTGTTGAGCCCCAAAGATGTCCTTCTTTTCCACCACATTTCACTTCATTTTCTTTGTCCCTAATCAATTACAGGCTTAAATGATCAATAGGATTTATTAGGATTACTTTAAGAATGTATATAATGACCAACTTGCTATGTTTTCATGATTGTGTTATTGTAGCAATTTTTGACTGGACTCGGCTACAGAACGTAGTCATTCTGAAGCCAGTCACCTATTCCGCAGCTATCTTCATGTTTACGCAGGTTCCAGGTGTCACATCAAGGAAAAACACATATGGTCGTATTCCACATCACTCCCTCATCATTTCTTGCTCTCCACGAAGTCTGAGCTCGAGTCTACAGGTGGTTATGCACGTGGGAAACCAAAACTGGGAGATAGACTTCTAATAGGACAAGGACTATACAGATGTCCTTAATCATAGTACGAGGCCACCACCAGAGTCCTAGTTTGATTTTAGTTGGGAAAGAAAATTATTCCTGTTTTATCTCAAAGACAGTTATGTAATTTTGTTATAATTATGGCTCGGGAGACTGAGAAACAAGAGCTAGATTTATGTTTTATTGCTAGATCTCAGAAGACCGTAATACTCTGTTTTGAAGAATTTCTCCTTTAATGAAAGAAGCATCACTTTATTGCAAGAGCTAAGTCAATCTTGAGTAGATTTGCGTGCTAATCCAGTGGTAGAGGGCCCCTGCTACCTGAGAAGCTTTGTTCATATGGTTTAGATAAGTAACTTAGCCTTGTTTCATTCTTATTTTAATCAATTTTTTGAACTGTGTGTTTTTTTTATACTTACTTGCAGCAGATGCCAGAGTTAGTCTTATACTTACGAACTCTTCCAAAATACCACTAACATTGGATGGGATATAACTATAATATTTTAGGATTTAGTTGCATTTCCTTGAACTTTATGTTTTTTTGTGCTCAATGACATCAGTTGTTACAACTAGTCTTGTTCTTATTAATCTCTTCCAAAATATCACTAACTCCGGATGAGACATAGTTGTGGTGTTTTAGAGCTTTGTTGTGTTTTGATTGAATTTTATGCTTTCATGCTCATTTACATAACATGTTGCAGCCAGTACTGTTCTATAAATTATTCCAAAATACCACTAACTCCGAATGAGACAGAGCTGAAACATTTCAATGATTAGTTGCATCTTTAGTCTAGTTGTAGTACTCCGGAGGTAGATGTCACTCTAGTTTAATTATGTCACTATATTTCAAGTTTGATAATGGCACTCCAGTTCAAATCTGTTCACTGTATTTCAAGTTAGGTTAATGACATTCTAGTTTAGTTGTGGTCACTGTGTTTCAGGTTTGATCAATTTCATTCTAGTTCAGTGTTATCCATTGTTCCTTAGGTTGTATTAACTGTCAAAATTAGACTTCACAGCCTTCATTGTTTACAAACTACTCTTTTTCTGACTTTCTATTAATGCATCATCATATGAACAGGAATTAGTGATATCCGTTTAAGGCCTTGATTGTTCTGCAATCTTTTGCAACTTCACAAATAATCTTTTTTCCAAAACTAATCTAGAAAATCTCTAACTTTCGGATGAGGCTTAGTAGTGATAAGTTGAGCTGCAGAATGGATTAATCTTAGCATTACAAGTTAATTCAGAGTATAAATCTTATTGTGCTACAAATAATCTTTTCCAATTGTGTTCCAATAAACTTCTAGCCATGGATGAGATTCTTTGTAATATTGTAAGATGATTGTTTACTTAGGAGAACCTCATTTGCACTAAACTTGTCCTTTTCTCAAGCTATTCCAACATATTTCTAATGAATGAATTGGATGAGTTCATGTTATGAGTTATTGAGTTCATGTTGTGATTTATTTTCTTGCTATGAGTCATTATCAAACTCTGCATTTTCTGTTCTTTAGTGCCATATACAGTTTATAATAGGTTTTGCTCTGTTTTAGTGTAACCATCCACTTCTCTTTACCAACACTTAGTTCTTTTCCTTTTCAACATAAAACCATAAAACCAAAAACATCAGAAAAACACTAAACACAACGTAGTGAGAAACAGATACCTAGGCACATATAGTGCACCTCACTTCAACAGTTTACTAGCCCTGGTTGACAATTTATGACCTCAATTTAGGAACACTAAGTTGAGCACTACAACCTCCTTCCACATGACGAGAGATAAGGAGATTTTCAGTGAATTGGAGGAGAAAGATCTCCAAATGCATATAGATATGGGAAACGACGGACGATACAATGCGACCGGCATTGGTACCATTACCTTTGAGAGGGAGTCAGGTAAACCATTTCTGTTGAAATATGTTATGCATGTTCCAGGTCTAAAGAAGAACCTTGTCTCAGTCGCAATGTTGGAGGATAGAGGTTATGACGTTGTTTTCAGCAATGGAAAATATTTCCTGCGACATAAAACAATGAGTCAAACCAAGAGGATTGGGATTTCAGTTAAGAATATCTACAAGATGGAGGTATATGGATGTGTTGCAATGGTGGGCAAAGAAGAAGAAGTGGTGAGTCGGGATGAGGGCGAATTATGGCATGAGGCGATTGGGCCATCTTCACCATGGCGCCCTGAAGATTTTGCAGCATATTTCTAATAGAATTCCCAAGTGTACACTTTCACAGATAGATCAGTGCAAGTGATTTGCTATGGGTAAGTTTGTGAAGACTAACTTTCATGAAAAGGAGAACCATGCTTCGGTGATCCTGGAGAGAGTGCACACAGACGTGTGTGGACCATTCTCGATTGCTTCAACAACAAAAAACAGGTATTATGTTATTTTTTATGACTATTCTCATAGATGTTAGATCTTCTTCATGCAGAAGAAAGATCAAACATTTTCAAAGTTCTGTGAGTTTAAAGCATTGGTGGAGAAAGAGTCGGGGAAGCAAGTGAAGGATATGCGGAGCAATAATGGTGGCGAATACATCTCAAACAAATTTAAATACTTGTACAACAAAGAAGGAATTCAAAGAGAACTCATAGCGCCTCATAACCCACAGCAGAATGGTGTCGCGGAGAGGAAGAATAGAACGATCATGGGTGCTGCACGAGCTATGCTACATGATCAGGGCCTACCAATGCACTTGTGGGTGGAAGCATGCAACACTGTGGTTTATGTGAAAAACCGTTGTCCTCATAGAGTACACCTGAAGAAGATTTTACTGGTAAGAAACCGAATGTTTCTCACTTTAAGATTTTTGTCTCATATGTTTATGTGCATGTGATCAAGAATGCCAGGAAGATGCTGGAGCCGACTACTAAAGTTGGGATATTTTTGGGGTAGCCAAAAACACCCCATAATTATCGTGTGTATTTTCCAAACAGTCAAATGACTGTGGTGCAACGGGGTATAAAATTCAATGAGGATAAAGCCATGAAGTTGTCGCTTGAGAGGGAGCTATACTTGCATGTAGAGGAGGAACTGCTTGTTCCCAAATATGAGTCTCTAGATGAGGATAAACCATAGGAGGAGGTTCATGGAGTGGAGGAGTCCACTCATTTAGAGCCAAACATCAGAACTGGCAGAAGGCATACCACATAAGCTGAGAGGCTAAATCTTGGTGCGACACAGAATGTAGGAGTCTCTACTTCACACGACAGACAGAGACAATCTCCTGGCTGATTCACTGGATACATGGATCTCATGAGAAAATGTATTATGACTGATCCATATTCCTTTCAGAAAGTAGTGTAGGGGCCCACATGGGTAGATGCAATGGTGGAGGAGTATGACTCCATTGTCAGAAACAGTGCTTGCTAAATTTCTTCCAAGGTCGGTTTTTAAATCAGTGGTAGGTTCAAGATGGATCTACAAGGTAAAGCAAGCCACTGATGGGAATGTTGAGAAGTATAAGACAAGATTTGTGGCCCGGGGCTTCTCACAGATCGAGGGGATTGATTATGAAGAAACCTTTGCACCTGTCGCATGGTATTATTCCATAAGGAACATCCTTTTTCTCTCAGCGCATATGGGTTGGCACATTATGACTGATCCATGTGAATACTGTGTTCCTTAATGGGATCATTGAGGAAGAAGTGTACATGAGAAAAATTAAGGATTTGAGATCTTCAGCGGTGAGTCACATGTGTGAAGACTCAAAAGAGTGATGTATGGGCTGAAGCAAGCACCCCATGCTTGGTACACTCAGATCGAAAACTATTTCACTAGACTTGGCTTCACCAAGAGTGAGGTGGATGCAAACCTATACCAGATTGTGGTGGAGGGTAAGATTTTAACCATTGTTCTTTATGTTGATGATTTAATACTAACTGGTGATGAGCAGCTGATACACTCATGCAAGGAGGATCTTGCAAAGGAGTTTGAGATGAAGGATATGGGCCTCCTTCACTATTTCCTTGGATTGGAAATATGGCAACGAGAAGGTGAAATGTTTGTGTCTCAAGGCAAGTATGCAAGGGAGATACTCGGTAAGTTTCACATGGAGGGATGCAAACCCATGGATACTCCTCTTCCAGAAAGTTACAGGAAAGAGGACGCTACATCTAGAGAGGTAGTGGATGCTACTATCTATCGATAGTTGGTGGGTTCACTCATGTATTTAGTTAATACAAGACCGGACATATGCTATGTAGTGAACTGGCTTAGTCAAGCGATGATTAAGCCTACCAAGCTCTTTTGGAAGGCGGGAAAGCATGTCCTGAGATATATCAAGGGTACGTCTAAGTATGGCTTGTGGTACATATAGACGAATGAGGTGAAGTTGCATGGCTTCACGGATGCAGATTGGGTAGGTAGCCCAACAGACAGAAAGAGCACACCAAGAGGGGTCTTTAGTATCAGATCTACAAATGTTTCTTGGTACAGTAGGAAACAGATATCCGTGGCACTCAGTTTAGTGGAAGCGTAATACATGGAAACAAGTCAAGCTGCATGTGAGGCTCTCTGGATGAGGAAGATCATGATCAGTTTGTTCGGTTCTCATTTAGATCCTACAGTGATTCATTGTGATAATCAAAGTTGCATTAAACTCTCTATTAATCCTGTGTTTCATGATAGATCTAAGCATATAGATATTCGATATAATCATATCAGATATTGCGTGCAGTGGAAGATCATGTTGCTTCAGTACATTCCTACGGAATATCAGGATGCAGATATTCTGACGAAGGTGCTCACCAGGAGCAAATTTGAATACCATAGAGATAGGATCGGGGTGAACAATAATCCCTTTCTTGTTGAGAGGGAGTGTTGAGATTCAACAAGATGATGATCCTAGTGAAAATTAAGCACCTACACTAGGTGGGGCCCGTAGGCTATTTTTAGGTGTATGTCTATTTTTAGAATGGTGAGCATATTATATTTATAGTGGGAGTCTATTTATAGATAGCTGAGAAAATTATATTTATAGATGAGATTATATTTATAGATGCATGGGCAAAGTCTATTTATAGATCGCATGTCTAAAAATAGATCGGATGTCAATTATTATTAGCCCTTACTAATAATTAGACAATAAATAATAATCTATTCTCTTGAAGCACTTCATTTCAGTTAACTGATGTGGAAAACCAGTTGACTGAAGGAATTACGAGTTGTAAGGTTGGTTGGTGGGACATGCAGAGTGGACTTCGTTATAACTGAGTGATACAAAGTTGTAACAGAGTTGGATGTGTAGTTATGTGAGTTTTTATTTAGTTTAACTCAGTTAAGTGAGTTAAACTCAGTTGTGCTAGTTGTAACTAGTTGTAACTAAATATACACTACTGAGAGATCAATGACTTAATTATTTAATTAATTAAGAAATACTGCTGTTAACTACATGCATGTTAGATCCAGTGGAGACCCAGTTGAGAGATAGGTGAAAGGGTCTGTTTGACTATCAGTTGTGACTATAGTGGGTGCACAAGTGAAACTACACACACATTGGAGATGCCAATGAGGATTGCGCAGTCAAGGCAAGGCAAGATCGAATTCATTCAGGGATCTTCATCAACAGGGATTGTGTAGTGGAGGCAGGCTGTCAGGAGGCAGTAAATTGGTGCATGTGTGAGCCAATTTTTGCATGACAATGTGAGACGATTGTATGTTGTACTGAGAGCTCTTAGAGTAGAGTTTTGTATGAGATTGTTTCATGATCCATGATATACATAATATATGATAGTTGGGGTTTTTAGCTTTATTCTTTCCCGGTAAAAACATCTATGTTATGTGTGATTGTTTTTTCTTCATGTGTTTGCAATTGGCGATTAAATTTCCGCAAAGATTTAAGTAGAAGGATTATGTATTTAAAAATGGATATAATTGTTAGATCAGGAGAATCCAACAATACATCACAATATTAATAAATTTCTACAAGATGTGACGCGTGGTATTATCTATGGCACACCACACGTTGTTACGGTGCGTTGGATTACAGAGACACACCGAGCCTGTTTATACATAGAGCACCAGTGCACTAGAGTACCTAGACACACCAGGCAGGTTTGTATGGAGAGCACGGTTTCTCGTTGTGCCAATTTTTAGTACACACTAATGCGTTTTGCGGAAAACGCACCGGTGTGGTTTATGATGAGAAACGCACTGCAAAAAAAACATCCGCAAAAACCTCCACTTGCCAACCTCCTCTAGAGACCTTCGCTACAAATAGATATCTGGGTTATTTTTATAAGGGGTTCCTCAAAAACATTCGCTAGAGGGTCTTTTCCTTGTAGTGTTAGTAAACCTTAGGGAGATAAGTTGAAAAAGTAGTTTTATTATTTTATTATTTTTTAATATTTTTACTTTTTTACCCAAAAAATGGTGAAAGCCCCATGGTTGACATCATCATCTTGAATCCTATTGGTTCTTATAAATTTTATTTTGGTTGGACATTTTTCTTAGGAGGCCCATTTTAGACCTCAAAAGTTATATAATGGAGGCAATGCGTAGTCGCAGAAAAGGGTGTGCGTTATTTGCAGTGCGCATTTCTAGTGATAAAGGTAAGGAGGATTAGGATGCAGAGATATTGAGAAGGTACCCGATCTTACATTAGTTTCAGGATGCGTTTCCAACAGAGATCTCAAAGTTTTCGCCTCATAGAGAAGAGGAATTTTCTATTGAGTTGGTACCGGGGGCAGGACCAACATGAAAGGCACCGTACTGGATGAGTGCTCCAGATTTAGTAGAGTTGAATTTTAAGTTAATGGAAATTTTTGACAAAGGATACATTGGACCAAGTGTATCACCATGGGGTGCATCAGTATTGTTTGTGAAGAAGAAGGATGGTACTCTTAGGTTACGTATTGATTACAGGCAGTTGAACAAGGTGACCATAAATAAAAAGTATCCATTGTCGAGGATTGATGACTTATTTGATAAGCTGAAGGGAGCAACAATGTTCTCAAAGATTGATTTGAGATCTAGATATCATGAGGTATGCACCAAGGAAGAGGATATTTACAAGACATATTTCTAGACCAAGTATGGGAATTATGAGTTTTTTGTAGTTCCATTTGGTTTGACTAATGCTCCAACTACTTTTATGTGCTTGATGACTAATGTGTTGTGTCCTTATCTGGATAAATTTTTTATTGTATTCATTGATGAAATCTTGATATATTCTAAGAATGAGGAAGAGCATGTCGAGCATTAAGAAACAATGTTGATATTGTTGAGAGAGCATCAATTGTATGCCAAGCTTAGTAAATTTAGTTTCTTTCAGACAAACTTGCATTACTTAGGACATGTGGTATCCAAGGAAGGCATAACAGTGGATCCAGAGAAGATAAGAGCTACCATGGAGTGGGCATCCCCTAGAAACATGGATGAGGTAAGAAAATTCATGGGGCTAATAGGATATTATAGGAGGTTCATCAAGAACTTCTCCCGAATTTCATATTTCTTACGTCACTGCAGAGGAAAGGTAAGAAATTTGAATGGATAGAGGAATGTGCAACAAGTTTTGAATAATTGAAGCAGTTTTTGAAAAATTCTCCAATGTTAAACATTGCAAATCCAAAAATAAAAAATAAAAAAATAAAAAAATAAAAAATAAAAAATAAAAAATAAAAAATTGTGGTATGTACAAATGCTTGCAAGAGAGGACTTGGTGGAGTCCTTATGTAGGAAGGATAAATAATATGTTATGAGTCACAAAAACTAAATGAGCACGAGAAGAACTATCTGACACATGATCTTGAGTTGGAAACGATCATTCATGTGTTGAATATGTGGAGGAAATATCTTCTTGGCAGGAGGTTTGTACTGATGAGTGATCATAGTGTGTTGAGATATTTGTTTGACCAGTTGAATCAGAAAGCTAGAAAATCTAGATTTTTGGCCACGATTAGTGATTTTGAATTTGAGATCAGGTACATCAAGGGTAAAGAGAACCAGGTTGTAGATGCTCTTAACAGGTGGATACAGGTGAATCATATAGAAACTATGAGTTCTTATGCGACAAAATTATAGGATCAGATATTACAGGTAGGTCAATAGGATAACATGTACATGGATCTCAGGCACAAGTGTGACATCAGAGTGCAGGTACAGGCACATGTACATGTATAGGTGAAAATATAAGTGCACATGATGTAGACTATAATCTCTTAGCAGATGACTTGTTCAGATTTAGGTACAAGATATATGTGCTAGACAGTCATGATCTCAAGAAGATTATATTGAGGGAGTTTCACGCAAAACCATATTCAGGTCACCCAGGATACCAAAAGTCATTGACAACAGTAAAAAAGTTTTACTATTGGCCGAAATTGAAAAAGGATGTGACAAATTTTGTGGCTAGATGTTTGGACTGTTAGCAGGTCAAAGAAACGTGTAAGCATACAAGTGGACTGCTACAATAGATTCTAATTCTAGAATGGAAATGGGAGGTCATTTCCATGGATTTCATTACAGGTTTGTCAATGTTAGGTCCCTATATTAATAGTTTAGTCCCTTATTTTTATTATTGTAGCCCCCTTATTTTTATTGTTGTACCCCTGTAACCCCAATATTGTTATTATTGTGCCCTTACATTATTATTGTTAGGTCGGCTAGGATTATATTGTGGCCCCATGGACTCCTATATATAGAAGGAGGTTTTGGTAATTTGTATCATCCAAAAATTGTTCATTTATGTAATGTATTGGAGGTTTCTCCCTCGAAGTGGCTGATTTCTAAGGCGTTGATCTCTCTTTTCTTCTATTTTTGGAGTTGGTTTCATAACATTTGGCATCAGAGTTTTGGATTCTAGGGTTTCGCTGCTCCAAATAGGTCATCATGGAATTTTCACAATAAATTTGTTTCTACGAAGTTTCAGAAGCTGAAATTTGTACAGCGCGAAGCCGAAATCCTGAGGAACCTCTTGTATAAATTTCAGATCTTGGTTCGCAATATTTTCGAAGATATGATCTAGGGAAGTTATAGTTTTGTTAGGCTCTCGAATTTCAAATAAAACAGGTCATCGTGGAATTTTCGCTCTAAATTTTCGTATACGAAGTTTTAGAAGCTAAAATTTTTATAGTGCAAAGCTGAAATCCTGAGGAACCTCCTGTAAAAATTTTAGATCTTGGTTCACAATATTTTTAGAGATATTATCTGTGGAAGTTACGATTGTTTCAGGCTCCTAAATTTCTTTTTTTTTTTGTAAATTTAGTAGTACCTTTCCATTTTCATTTTTAAAGCGAGAAAGTTTTTATACATACTATCGTTTTCAGAGCCTCAACTTGCCCAAAGGAAACCAAGTTTGTTGGCCACCACCGAGCATTAAAAGCCATCCAAAATTGAAATTGTCTTTTTCTTTTAATTACTGCATTTACAGCGTTGCTATGTCCATAACATTTACATTTTAAAAAAAAGTATATATACTATTCGCCAAAAACATGCAAAATATCTATAGTCTAAAGAGAAGTGCCATCAGAAGAGTCCACATGGGATGGGTCCTTTGCAGTAGAACCCAACAAATCCTTTTTCTGCAGGCTGTTAAGCTGTCGCTCTATGTTTCCAATTCTTTCGTTAACCTGAATTTGAGCCTTCATCATATTGTGAATATCCTGTTTGATTTGATGTAATTCAAACAACATTGAAGAGTATTCTTCCTTCACTTCTATATTAGCCACTGCCTTGGCCAGTACACATTTCATTTTCCAATAATTTTTCACAGACTGCTGGAACAACGATACCCTGCCTCTTGTGCTGCCCGGATCTAAAATGAAATCCATCTTAGCCTCCTTTTCCTTCAAATCTTCATCATCACTATCAGTTTGTCTTTCCCAACCATGGATTGCTTTGCGTATATGAATCAAATTCCCAGCTTCATAAACATCGACAAGTTTTTCCAGAGTTTGTTTTTTTGTCTTCTGCCCTCTTTTTCTAGTCCCAATGGTTTGGTTGATCTGATGATTGCCCTTTCCTCGACCATTTTGGCCTTTCACCATAATGGAAATAAAGAAATGGGCTCTCAATAACCTGAATGAGAATCCTGTGAATAAAGAAAAATCAGTATAATGGTCCCAGAAAGCTCTGTTCGTTACATCTTGTTGCCCCTTCCCCAGACTATCCATGGTGAGGCCGGGCAGTTGATTTCCATTGCTGTCAAGGAGGATTTGATCAACATTGTACAACAATGAACCAATAAAGATAAGAAGCATAACGAAGGGCCGAGGCAAATCAAGAATATTATCCTTAACTCGACTGCGCGACCATTGAAAAACAGAGCTCTTCACCCAACAGAGAAAGAGATAGGAATACCATTGAAAGGCCATACCCCAATTATACCAACTTAAACAGAGACAAAAAAAAAGCCAACCTTCGGAAGGATGCATTGAGGAATATTCGTAACACAGAGCTTTCAAATTAAAAGACTTTGGCAGAAAAATGCAGGTGGGAAGGCCTTTCATAACGAAAACAGAGACGCGAGTTTGCATGCAGGGGTTTATATGAGGCCTTAGACCTAATGAACCAGTAGACTTGTGGAAAATTCTGCAAATTTTACAACAACTTGAACCTGAACTAAACTCAATTTCTTGGTTGATTTTGTCTACCCAAAGACAATACCCAGAAATAGACAACAACATATAAAAATTATAGCACTAAATACAAAGAAATAAGCTGGAGGACTTCGAAAACACAGTTCTAGTCCAATATAGACACCATCATCTTCGCTTTTACAGCTATATGAATAGACATTCTCCATGCAATGACCATTAATAACACCATAACCACCGTATTTGGTCTTCAGAGCAGTAGAAAAGAAGGTCGACGTTAAAATTACATACCAGATAATACTGCAACACTGAAGATGTCCACGCACAGAATGAACTAGAGACCGAACCAGAGAATGAACAAACCTTGCTCTGCAATGCCAATTTTATGAGGCAAAAAAGTAAGAGTGTTGCATCCCCCACTGCTGGCGTAAAGACCGAAAGACGTCTGACATATGATCATCATCCTTTGCAAGCCTGGTAGTAATGCGAATTGAGGGGGTGTTATGGCAAGGACTGCCACCACCACGCAATAAATCAGTTGCGGCCGTCATTCACCGCATGGAGTGAAATGACCGGACACTTGGCACCCCGATCGGGGTTTCAGGCTCTTGAATTTCATCTCAAAGAGGTGACCGTGGAAAAAATGTCATAACTCTCTCTCTGAGCGTCGGATTGGAATTCTGTAAAAAGTGGCCACAAGTACATAGAATGTCATTTTTGGTATATCAATTTCAGAGCTGAAGGAGGAAACAATGACATGTGGCAAGTCGTACAAGTTCGCTCTATTTAACCAGTCCCTAATTAGGTCATCGTGGGAGATTGGACATAACTTTTCCTTGAAGAATCCAAATCAAGTAAAACCTATGGCATTTGAAAGAAGATTCAGAGGGCTACTTCAGGGCTGAATTTTAGATATTAAAGATCTGAAATCATAGAGATAATTCAGTTTCAATATCGAGCTCTGCAAAAGCAAGAAAAAGGTGTGTAATTTTTTTTTCCCGAATTGCATAAGTCTTGTGTGAAACATCAGTTTGAAGTGATTCCAAGGGAATATTGAAGCATAAATATCAGTATTGGGTTCTAAAATGCCACCTAAAAAAAATTAAACACCAATTAAGCCTTCAGAAGGCTCTACTATGACTCATGAAGAGGAAGAAGCGCTACATGACATATCAAAATTACAAGAGAAAGTGCACCAAATTTCACTCTCGCAAAGAGCAACAAAAAATGAAATGGAAGTTTTGAAGAAAGGCATGGAAGCTAAGATGGATGGTTTGAAGAAAGACATGGAAGCTAAGATGGATGGTTTGAATAATGGCATGGAAGCTAAGATGGATGGCATGGAAACTAAGATGGATGACATGGAAGCTAAATCGATAAAAAAATGAAATACAACATGGAAGACATGAAGAAACATTTAAAAGTAGGCATGGAAGGTTTGATGACAAGGTTAATACAAGAAATGATTTTTAATGGCGGAAATATAGTAGAGGAAACTCATGACGAGAACAAAATAAATGTTAACCGGGATTTCATAAACTCTAATGTTGGATTGAAGAACCACCATATTCCAAAGATGGATATGAGGAAATTTGATGGCAAGGATCTCGTAACATGGATACTATAGATGGAGCAATATTTTGATCTCAGTAATGTGCAAAACACACAAAAGGTACACACTACAACTTTATATTTAGAACAAAATACATTTGTATGGTATCGATGGCTTTGCTCCAGTAAAAAAATTGTCACTTGGTCAATTTTTACGGAGGAAATGATAGCACATTATGAGGATACAAAGAGCAAAACCTTATTTAGCCAATTGATAAATATCAAACAAAAGGGTTCAGTGGTGGAGCACATTGAGGACTTCCAAAAATTGAATATAAGGGTAATTGATATTCCAGAGGAACACATGACTGATGTCTTCATAGGGACTTTAAAGGATAACATCCAACATGAAGTTCGCGTTTGGGAACCTGATTCATTAGAAAAGGAATTCAGGTTGGCAAAAAAAATTGAATGTAAAATTATGGAGACAAGGAAGCCTACCACTCACACATATAAAGATGGAAGTGTTGCTACTCCTAGACTTCCACAACCTACAAGGTTGAAACAAAAACAATTGGAAGAAAAAAGAGAAAAAGGGCTTTGCTACATTTGTGATAGAAAATACAGTAAAGGTCATAAGTGTGCTGAGAAGAAATTATTTTACATAGATTGTGAAGAGGGAGAAGAAAATGAACAAGAATCTTCAAAATAAGAGGATATACACCAGGAAACAACCCTAGAAGAGGAAGAAATGAGTTTGACCATATCATGTAATACATTGGCAGGAATTACCACTCCTCAAACTCTCAAGATAGAAGGACATATCAAGAAGAAAAAGGTAATAATGTTGATTGATTTGGGTAGTACCCATAATTTTATTCATTGTAAGGTAGCCAAGGAATTGAATTGTTTCCTATAACCAACACTAGAATTTCAAGTGATGGTTGAAAATGGAGGAACTATAAATTGCTCTGGAAAATTCCATAATATCAAGCTAACCATGGGGGAATATGTATTGAATAGTCCAATGCTTTCCATTCCAATGGGAGGTGTTGATGTTGTCCTAGGAGTACAATGGTTATAATCTTTGGGGACAGTATCGCAGGGAGGCCGGGAAAGATAATAAGCTCTAATGTCATGACAAAGATTCTGAAGAAAGAACAAGGCATAATTGCACAATTATGCTCACTAGAAGTTCCAACATCAAAATCATCTATTTCTGCAGATCTCCGAAAATTCTTGGAAAATCATTCCAAGGTGTTTGAAACTCCCAAAGGACTCCCACCTATTCGTGATCATGATCATGCGATTAATTTGATTCCAGGAAATGTTCCTCCAAACATCAGGCCTTATAGATATCATTATGTCCAAAAGAGCGAAATTGAACGTATGATTGCAGAAATGTTAGAGGCTAGTATAGTTAAACCTAGTCAAAGTTCTTTCTCTGCTCCAGTAGTATTGGTGCACAAGAAGGATGGATCATGGTGCATGTGTCTAGATTATAGGGAGCTCAATAAGCTCACCATTAAAGATAAATTTCCCATTCTTGTGATTGATTAATTATTGGATGAATTACATGGAGAAATTTATTATACCAAGTTGGATCTTCGTTCAGGATATCATCAAATTAGAATGAAGACTGAAGATATTATGAAAACAACATTTCAAAATCATGAGGGTCATTATGAATATTTGGTCATGCCTTTTGGCCTTACCAATGCACCTTATACATTTCAAGGGTTGATGAATTCCATTTTCAAACCCTTCCTTAGAAAATTTTTTCTAGTATTTTTTGAGGATATACTAATCTACAACAGATCTTGGAAGGATCATGTTCAACATGTTGACAGGATGCTCAAACTATTGCAGAAGAAACAATTATATGAAAAAAAACCCAAATGTTTCTTTGGAGTACAAGAGGTGGAATATCTGAGTCATATTGTATCTCACGAGGGTGTTAAGGTAGACCATAAAAAATTAAATCCATTAAGGAATGGAAATTCCCCACAACCATAAAGTTGTTGCAAGGATTTCTCAGGTTAACAGGGTATTATCATAAGTTTGTTAAGAATTATGGGAGAATAGAAACACCTCTAAAAACATTATTGAGGAAAGATGCATTTTCATGGACTCCTGAAGCAACTAAGGCCTTTGAACATCTTAAAGAGGCAATGTGCCTAGCACCGGTCTTAGCTACGCTAGTCTTCACAAAAACCTTTATTGTGGAATGTGATGCCTCAGGAAATGGAATTGGTGCTGTTTTAATGCAAGAAGGAAGACCCATTGCTTTTGAAAGTCATCCAATCAAAGGAAAGTATTTACAGAAATATATTTATGAGAAGGAAATGTTAGCAATAATGCATGCACTAAAGAAATGGCGGCCTTACCTAATGGGAAGACACTTCAAGGTGAAAACTGATCATGATAGTCTTAAACACTTTTTGGAAAAAAGAATATCTTTAGAAGAGAAACAAAAATGGGTCACAAAGATGTTGGGTTATGACTTTGAAATAATCTACAAAAAAGGGAAGCTAAATGTTGTTGCAGATGCACTCTCAAGAAATAATGAAGAGGTGGAAGCATTGCTTTGTGCCATTTCTATTATCCAACTAGATTGGATAACCAAAGCAAGGAATGAATGGAAGAAGGATGAAGAAGTGTGGACACTCATTCAAAAGTTGGAAAAATGATTCCTTATGATACAAAGATTGCTTATATATTTGTAAGAATTCCCATATAAAACAAAATATTCTTCTGGAATTGCACACTTCTCCTTTAGGAGGACACTCGGGATTTTTAAAAACTTACCACAGGGTGAAGAAAGAATTTTTTTGGGATGGCCTTAAATCTGATATTAAAAATTTTGTGGCGGAATGTTTGGTTTGCCAGCAGAATAAAGTGGAAACAATTAAGACCCCAGGACTTCTACAACCTTTATCCATTCCAAGTCAACGTTGGGAGGAGATTTCAATGGATTTTATCACGGGTTTACCTAAGTCCGAAGGAAAGAGTGTCATCATGGTGGTAGTTGATAGACTTACCAAGTATGCACACTTTTGTGCATTATCTCATCCATTTAAAGCAAGTACAGTTGCTACTACATTTATGGACACAATTCAAAAGCTACATGGAAACCCAAAGATTATTGTGAGCGACAGAGAACCCATTTTTACTGAAAATTTTTGGACGAAGTTATTTTCTTGTTTGGGTACTCAATTAGCTCATAGCTCATCTTATCATCCTTGTTGGAACGAGGTTCCCCAACCCGCGTTTTTGTATAATTTTGTAATAGTCAGTCCTGCGTAGGGGTTTTGGGGTGGGTCAAAGCCCCTAATGTTTTGTAATGGGTTAAAGGGTAGCTCTAGGGTCCGCAAACCATGGTTTGTGGACCATAGGATAGCGAAGGCTAGGATATTATAAATAGATAGATAGTTGGGTCTAGTAAGTAAGTAAGGCGATAGACTGATGCTACGTGCGAATTGTTAAGATCTTTCTGGGTTGTTTTGGGTAAGGAATCCTTAGTCCTACTGTGTGCAGACCCCGCTAAGTTGTGTCTGCGGGCTATGTTTGGGTTGTAAGTATATTTCTGATGCCAATGAATGCGGAATATACTTGAAGTACCTTTGTGTCATCTGGATTGATTATGTTTACTGTGAAACACATATGTGATATTGACTTAAGATGAGAATGCATGTGTGATTGGGAATTGGTTGTGATTATAATGTTCTGTGATGGTATTTACTAATGAGCATGTGGATGCGAATGTATTGACTAGATATGTTAGTAATAATAGCTTTTCTAGAGTTATGTGTTGATTATACTGTTAAAAGATCTGCGAATAGACTCATTTTGTGCGAACCTACTAAGCTACAACACAGATTTTCCCTAAATTACCTACTTTCTCCTAGGGTGTGGAAACCTGGTTCCAACACCCTCCCATACTACTTCGAGTGAGACCTTGGCCTGCGCAAGTAGGTCATTTTTGAAAGGGCCAGTAGTATAGGGGTTTGTTGGCAAACCTTAACCTCTGAACCTGGGTCAGGACCCTTCAAGCCAACAAATGGTTCCATTGCCGGGACTGGGAGCATTTTGAGAGAGAGATCGGGTAATGCCACGAGGTCATTGGAGACCTGAGAGGTTGGAAATTGAAGATTGGTTTGAAAGATAGATTCAGGAATTTTCTATAAAAGAGAATCACAACACAAAGCTGACGACTGAGAAGTGGAAGAATAAGTACATCTTCACTAAAGTTTATGAAATTTTATTTGTAACTTTTGCACACAAGCTTCAGGAGAGGTTAGCACGGCTCGTGGAATTTTAGATGTGTTTGAAGGACGATCAGGTTACATAGTGGATGCCAGAACTGATTCAGCAATTGGAAAAAACTGACAACACGATCACCCGCACGGTAGATCATTGGTGGACATTGTGTTAGGGGGATTTGTAACGGAATTCGTAGTTGATCAATTCGTATCCTATTATGAGGCAGAGTGAAGGTTATTCAAAGGCTTCAGAGGTAAGTTCTTGCGAAAATTTCCATTGCTAATTAAAATATCACTGTGCGAAAAGGGCATCTGTGCAACCACACTGAATGAATGACCTCTGATCAGAGCGAAAGTACAACAAGAAGGGGTAAGTACTACCGAACCAATCGAGAAGGGGATAGATCCATCTATAGTCCATTAAGAGAGTCGGCTGCGCATGAAGGAAATAGTCCTCCAACTACATCACCTTCAAGTTAGCATAAGGGTAAGAACTCACCTACACCTACACCACCACCAGAAGAAGATATGGCCACCCACATGAAGCTACCCACCTTCAAGGGTGTAGGAGATGAAGATATGGACTGATTTTGGTTTGTAGCAGAATCAGTATGGACTTTGTAGAATGTGGCTACTGATACTATAAAAAGAGTGCATATATCCCTCGCCTTTGAAAGAAGGGCCTTAGACGGGTATATGGGGTACGTAGGCCAGCATGCGGATCCATCTATTCAAGAAATTAAGAAAGCCTTAAAACAACAATTCCGAAAGCCCAAGTCCTACTCGCAGCTAGTAACTGACCTAAAAGACTTTAGACAAGGACCCACTGAGTCTGTATGGGAAGCTGATCAATGGTTAAAGAAGGTTATCAGAGATGGGGAATTTCAGTATGATGATAGGCAGCACAAGGAATGGTTTATCGCTTTGCTGCTACCTCATCTGCGTGGACCTATGTGTTAGCAAGCGATTGAGACGCAAGAGAAAGCCTTGGAGATTGATATTAAACTAGAAGCTGCACCAAGATATGATGCATAGTTTGGGGTGCAACAGATCCAGGGACAACTGGATGCAATGCACCTCGAAATCTAGAATCTACGAAAAGAAAGAGGGAAAGAAGCTAGCCCAGACGTATGGTTCATACGATGCAGGGTGTCTAGCCACACCAAGGATCAGTGCCCTCTGCTGACAGACTACATGCAAGCTAGGGGACCCAGCCCACTGCGCCATAAAGAAGTTGCAGGGCCGAGTGGTCCAACATTATGGTGCGCTGATTGTCGCATTGCCGGACTACTTGATACCAACCAATGTCCCCATCTCGGTGCATATGTTCCTGAATTGAATCAACAATGGTGTTGATTCTGCTCCTCGGTGGGACATGCTGAGCATAATTGTCAGAACTATGATTTGGTGATATACCGATGGAACCTATACATGGTATAGGCTGACCCTTCTTCACCACTATCCCCCTCAAGCAGAGGAGGCTCCCCAACAAGAGGCAAGGGAGGGGGAAAAGGGTGGAGGTGCAGGTCAGGGAAGAGAGAAATTGATCTGTTACAACTGTGGGGAAATAGGGCACTTCGCAAGGGACTGTCTGAACCCTACACAAAAATCCTATTGATATTGTAGACAATTGGATCACATGATCGAAGATTGCCCAGTCTTGATAGCAAAATTGCAGGAAAAACAATAGACAACTACGCAGAATGTACAGAGGGTTAATGTGGAATTGCGTGATGAAGGACCAAGTATTAATTTCATAACGTGCAGTGGCATGGCTACTAAAGGAGCTGAAGAGAAGGCTACGACCAAAACTCTTACCTAGAAGGCTGCTATCAAATAGGAAAGCCTAGACCTACAGAAAGAGAAAGAAACCTTTGTCGCAGCTAGCAAAGACTTTGCCAAGGATGAGGCATCTACCTCCAGGGCTCCAACAAACCTAAGAGCAAACGACGAAGTTAAACCCTTCCTACAAGCATGTATGAATTTTCTACACAACCAGAAGGCGGTAGAAAATATTCAAATACTGATAGATAGTTGCGCTGAGAGAAATGACCCTCCTACAGAGGTTAGAGATGTTCACAAACTATACAAGCACAAGAAGTGCACTGGGAGGGAGATGCGGCTAACATCACAGATTGGAAACTATGAAATGGATAAGGTTATCTTGGACTTGGGGTTAGATGCAAACATACTACCAAAGCAAACTTGGCAGCAGATGGGAGAGCCTAAGCTAGAATGGTCCATTATACAACTGTGCATGGATAACCAATAGAAAATCATACCATTAGGGAAGCTGTCAAGGATTAAGGTAGATATCACAGGAGTTAAGGTACACACAGACTTTGAAGTCATTCAAATTATGGAAGATACAGACCCTTATCTTGCACTCCTAGGATTGGATTGGGCAATAGACATGGGAGGCATTATCAACCTGAAGAAAAGGAGCATGGTCTTTAAGAATGAGGGAACAAGGGTGATAGTCCCAATAGACCATGCGGAAGGAAAACGGTATACATAACCGGTGCGTGAAGAAGAGGATGTGGATCAAATTTATAAATTAACCGCTCGGGGCGAGGATTGGATCAATCCTACAACTGATGGTGTGCTTTGCTGGGAGAAGGACAGTGAATGCCTCTTTGACTCCGATGGGGAGATAGAAAATTGGAAAAATCGATTACATGATGTATCTGAGTTGCGATGTATCAGGATCACGAAAATATTCTAATGTATCTCCTCAGAGGTAAGAGAAATGCCCTACTTTGATATTTCTAGTGGTATTAGGGAGTTTTTACAGACATTTGAAGGAGAAGTCCCAAGGGAGCGAAGGATGTGGGCACTTAACCTAGCCATGTGCGCAACCCCTACAAGGTGGTGGGAAACTCATAAGGGGACGTTCCAGGATTGGGAGGAATGTCGTGAAATGATGGTATTGCGGTTTGAACCCCCATTTCACCTACACGTGAAGACTTTCCTTGGCCCAGGAGACCCGCACGAGCACTTGTCTGCATGGATGGAGGAATGGTGTGAAAAAACTACAGATGAATGGGTCCAAATGTTCATTCATGCCTTGGGGCCAATCCCCACCGCATGGTATTTAGATGAAAAACTACATTAGCGCACCCCTCACTGGGAAACCCTGAAGGATGAGTTTGTAGGAACGTTCGGGTTGATAGGTGGAACAGAGGCACTCGATGAAGCCTTGCAGGATATAGATGCCTTAGTATTTGATGAATCACGCCCTCATGCGGCATATGGGGCACCAACGTGGGAGATGCATATGCAAGATATTGTCAACTGCCACAATCTGTCAATGGAGGAATGTGATGAAGACCCATGAAATATCTCTATTCTGGAGTCGAAGGGAGAATGCGTAGTTGCTAGACCCCCACTGCAGACCGTCGATGTGAATAAGCCTCTCAAGCTGCAAGAAGTCAACATTGGGACGGAGGAGCAACCTAAGCTAGCTAAAATTGGGACTATTAGGATGATGATACTGTGGGAAAATTTTCAAAACTCCTCACGAAGTACCAGTAGCTGTTTCCTACAAAATTCTCGGAACTCAAGGGGATTACAGGGGACCTAGGGGTCATGCGCATCACCTTAAAAGTTAAGCCGTGACCTTATCGATTAAACCCCAAGTACAAGAAAAAAGTCAAGGAAGAAATCGACAAAATGCTAGCCGCAGGTATCATCAAACCAATCGAACAGTCAGATTGGGTAAGCCCTATTGTGGTTCAGGAGAAAAATACTAAAGGAGAAATACAGATATGTGTTGACCTGCACAAATTGAACGATGCCTGCGTACATGATCCCTTTCCCGATGCCTACGTATATGATGCCTGGGGGGGCAGGAAGCGTACTCATTTACAGATGGGTTCTCGGGCTACCATCAGATCAGGATCACACCTAAAGATCACAGCAAGACTACATTTTCCACTGAATGGGGATCTTTCCAGTACACTGTCATGCCATTTGGGCTCAAGAATGCCCCTGCCATCTTTTCACGAGTGGTAGTTGCAGTATTCAAGGAGTTTATCCACAAATTTTTGGAAGTCTATTTTGATGACTGGACCATATTTGGGTTGGTAAAGAAGCACGTTTCAAACCTGCGCCTGATGTTGGACACCTGTAGAAAGCACCAGATTTCCCTGAATATTAAGAAATGCATATTTTGTGTACCCTTCAGGATCTTGCTAGGCCATATAGTTTGTCGACAAGGATTGATGGTTGACCCCGCTAAGGTAGCAGTTATGACCAAATTGGCAGTCCCTACAACTGAGAAACAACTATGCTCTATCCTCGGACATACAGGCTACTACAAGAAGTTCATTCAAGGGTACACGCTAATCACAACACCCATGGAAAAGTTGATAAAGAAGGATGTTTCTTTTTTTTTGGACGAGGAGTGTCAAAAGAGCTTCGAACTGCTCAAGGAGAAGATGGTCTCTGCGCCTATCATCATATTCCCTGACTGGGTGAAGGTTTTCCATGTTCATGTAGATGCGTCAGGGATCGCCCTAGGAGCTATCCTTACACAGCCTGGGGAAGGAGACATCGACTATCCAATTGAATTTGCTAGTATAAAACTCTCTAGTGCGGAGCACAACTACTCCACTACTGAGCACGAGGGGTTGGCCATGGTATACGCCCTACAAAAATACCAGCATTATCTGTTAGGAGGGCACTTCAAGATGTTTACATATCACTCGGCTTTGAAGTACCTAGTGAATAAGCCTGTGTTGGGGGGGGAAGATTTTCCGATGGCTGTTACTATTCCAAGAATATGATTTCGATATCATCGTAAAGCCGGGGAAACTAAATGTCGGGCCCAACCACTTATCCCAAATTGAAAGTGGCGAAGAGCCGACTAACCTAGAATAAGGACTGCCCGATGCGCAACTATTTTATATTAAGGTAGCTAATGCACACTTCTCCGACATCATTCACTTCTTAACTACGGGAATGGCACTTGTAGAGTATTCGATACAACAGAAGAAAGAACTGGTAACCCACACAACGTATTTTACCATCATAGCGGGCCACCTGTATAAGATGGGAGTTGATGAGGTGCTGTGAAGGCATGCTTTGGAGCATGAAACGCATGCCATCTTAGCAGAAGCCCACGGGGGCGTAGCAGGAGGTCACTACGCAGGGAAAAAAATGACACAAAATATCTTGAGAGCTGGGCTATGGTGGCCCACACTTCATAGCGACTCTCATGACTATTGCAAAGCCTGCGACACATGCCAAAGGACGGGAAGGCCATCACGCAAAGATGAAATTCCCCTATAACCGCAGATGTCCCTGCAATCATTTGAAAAATGGGCTATCGACTTCGTTGGGCCCATCAACCCACCAGGGAAGAAGACAAGTGCGCGCTACATCATCACTGCGACTGATTATGTAACCAGATGGGCCAAATCACAAGCTGTGAAAGATTGCACTGCAGATAACACTACGCACTTCACTTTTTAACATATTCTAACCAGGTTTGGCTGTCCAAAGATCCTGACGAGCAATAGAGGTACGCATTTTGTTAATGAAACAATACATGCCTTGACTAAAGAATTTAGGATCCACCTTGCGAAAATCACCCCGTATCATCCACAGAAAAATAGAGCTGTGAAGCTTTTAATAAAATCTTGGAACATGCGCTAACCAAGGTCTATAATGTTAATCGCAATGACTAGGACGTGCACATCCTATCATTCCTTTGGGCATATCGAACCACCTACAAGAAACTTACTGGGAAAACACCGTTTCAGATGGTTTATGGAAAGGAGGCCATTATGCCCATGGAGTATATTGTGCCTAGCTTGTGCATCATAGCCTTTACGAACATGGCGGAGCCTGATATCATGGAGGAGCGGTTAGCACAGCTCATGGCCTTGGAGGAAGATCGTTTTGTTGCTAACTTCCATCAACAATTTTAGAAGGCCCGAGAAAAAGCATGGCATGATCGACATATTCAGAAAAACATATTTGCGGAGGGAGAATTGGTCCTGCTATACGATAGTGAGTTTGCGAAGCACCCGGGGAAGTTCCGTCAACACTGGCTAGGTCCCTATGTGGTAATAAAAATTACTAATGGAGGATTTGTATGGTTAGCCACACTGCATAGTGATATGGTACCATGATATTTCAATGGTAGGCAGATCAAACCATACTGGATCAAATGAATATATGGCCGGAGTAGCTATATGAGGCAGAATACGCATAGGCAGGAGGAAAAATGCCGGTGGGACTGTGGTATGCACAGGGATCATTCGCAGATCTAGAAGCCTGGAGAGGTGCACCGGGAGTGCAAGGGTGTGCTAGGAGCGAGGGAGGTGCGCTGGGAGTGCAGGGGTGCGCTAGAAGCGAAGGAGGTATGCTAGGAGTGTAGGGATAATATACAAATGTGAAAACTAGCCGTTGGAACAGTGAAACGGTGTAAAAATAAAATTTTACCGTTGAAAGGAGCAGGCGACCGACAATTAATGAGGTGATTTCCAAATATTTTTTACCGTTTACTTGATGGTAAGTTTCTGATAAGCCTCATCCAACCGTTGGTTCATTTCCAAGGCTATAAAAGCATAAGGGTAGATCAGAAGGGGGTTCCGTGCATCTTGAACAATTTGTGCTTTGTGAAACTCTATGACTATTCCACTTTGTTAATGTCTGGGCGAGCTACTCCTTTTGATAGTAGTAATCCTGAATTCATCTTCTGAGAGAGAATGGCGACAACTAATCTGGACGAGTCTTCACAGACCACGGTCTCTACTAGAAGGTTGAAGAAGTCACCCATGAGGTTGAGGAGGTTTTCTCCACACCGAGCAAGGGAAAGCAGGTAGAGAAGAAGAAGGGGAAGGGAAAAGGATAGGAGCAAGGGCCAAGGGGGACTGCGAAATGGGCCGAGGTGAAGCCAGGTACCTCCCCGAGAAATGTGAAATCCCCATGAACAGTGCCCCAGACACGTTTTCCTAACCCTTCATAGAGACCTTTATCTGCTCAAGAAGAGGCCAGGATCACTAAACCAATAAGCTATCTACCACCCTATGTTCGCCCTCGTAGGCCCTCAGTACGCACGCCCAGGAATATCGATGGGATGCGTGCCTATTTGTAGATGCCTCTGATTCTGGGTGAGGTCCCTATCATTAGAGAGTCATTTGGAAAGCTCCACATGGTCAAATTCGACGATCATGACCTACCAACTTGGAGGCCTTTCTAGAATTGGCACCGAAATTATATCTGGAAAGGGTATTGGAGAATGATGTACTAAAGGTAGTCCCTATGCCGTGGGCAAGTGGATTGGCTGGATCTGGATTATTAAATATGCTTCGGATGCCTCATTTTGGCCACTACAATGTCACCGATCGACTTGTGTGCCAGCTGCTAGCTCTGGCTCATGACGACTGCTCATGTATCCAGGACCACATTCCCATTAATGCAGCTCTCGTTCACCGTATTACGGGTCTCCCCATGAAGGGACTGAACCCCATGGAGCATGTCGATAAGAAATATGAACAAAAAATCACTGATAAGGTGCGCAATGATTACCATGTTGAACGGAACACTAGGGGGTTCATGATCAACAATATCAATGACCCCGGTGCATGCATGGTCACCTTGTTGTTAGCATGCAAAATTATGTGAAAATTCCAGGTTGCCACGGTCCCTGCATACGTAATTCAGTTGGCTGGACGTTGCAAGAAAGGGGCCTGCTTCATCTAGTCCCAGTTCCTCTGCAATGAATTTTTGGATAACGTGCGCGAAGCCCAAGATCATGGAAGGGCATTCTGCTACTCCTAGCTACTGCTCCTCATCGCGCTGGTCGCATGGGAAGCCTCAAAAAATTTGGTCCTCCCTGAGCTAGAGCTAGATATGTGCGAAGGGGCACGATATGCGAATTTGTGGGATTCAAAGGATGAGAAGTGCATTGAAGATAATAAGGTCTTTTGGGTCCTATTTCAGAGCAGGCTCGCAAATGCAATCCACTCTCGGTCGCGCTTGTCACCAGCGATCCATGACAAGTACAAGAGCATCAAAGCATTTCAAGTCAGAATGCACAATGTGCAAATCCGGCCCCGCAAGGATCCAACGTGGGTATCACAACCGTATATGGTTTCTGACGAGGAGATTGACTACCTTATTGCTACTTGGCCTCCACACTGGAAATTAGGCTTCAAATCAGGTATGTAGGACACTGCAGGTACGAGCACCAAGAAGGTCACCCCGCCCGAAACTACCAAAGAGACCGAGGGACAGGGCAAGGATGCTGAAAAAGAAGTGGAGTCAGAATCACAGAAGGAATCGCAGTGGGATCTCGACGCAAAAGGGTCTGGATGCGGGGGGTGCTGACTCCCCTCGAGGTACGAAACAGAATGGTGACCCTATTAAAGGCCAAAGGAAGAAACAACGAGCTACAAGACCGGATCAGGAGACTGGGACTACTCAAAAAAAGGAGGATCTAGAGCAGATCGCAGACACAGTCACCTTGGCCTCAGAGGATAAATGGCTGGCTTTGGAAAAGCAACAGAAGGCCATGGTCACTACGCTCCAGTCTGAGATTCAAGCTCTGTAGCTCAAAAATGACACCCTGAAGATGAGTATTATTTAGACAAGTCTACCCCCAGCTTCAAGCAGCGAATTGATCAGCACAATGGAAAGTCGTCTTTGCCCACTGCCAGGCACAACATTCTTCCTAAGCCCACCTTCCTTAGGAGTGCAAGTCCAGGCCTGCGCAGAGGTACAATTGGATTTAGCCTGACTACCGCATGAACCACTACAGGTCCTCCACGCATCCCTGTTTGAGGAGATTCAACACAAAGACCACTAGGTACACCAACAGCTCAATATAGCTGAGCAAATGATTGTGGAGAAAACCGTCGAGGTGTCCTAGGCGTAGGCCGCATGCACCCTTGCCGCCACGAAGCAGACCAAGCTAGAACAAGTAATTAGTAGGATCTACGCATACGTCACTGAGGATATCCCAGCTTCTGCTACCCCCCAGGCTAAGATTGAGGGGCTTGTCACAACACTAAGGGCCTCAAGGACTGAAATTCAGACTGTCAAGACAAAGATGGAACAATAGATTGCTGCCTTACAGGCCAAATTGCAGCCAAAGACTCCCCCGAGGTAAGAGCCCAACGAGACGCACTGGTCACAGAGGCCACCAATACTATCATCGCTCAGATTTCTCAAGGCACAAAGCTATTGGAGACAACCATGAAGTTATGGTCCAAGGTACAACGTGACCCTCTCCTCCATGATTTTACCCAAGAGCTGCGCCAAAAGGAGGAAGAGTTTGAACATCTTGAAGCTACTATGTCAACTTTGGTTCCATCTCAGTTCTTGGCACAACTGCGTACCATCCACACACTTCGGGATGACATTGAAGAGCTCCATCACAAAAATAAGGTTCTCAGCGACCACATTAAGCCTTGGATGGATGAAGCCCTCAAGCTCTCTTAGGAAGTGGATGTTGCAATCAAACAACTAAACCAGACATTGGAAAGTGTCACAACTGCTACAAAATGGATATTTCTCATAATGTTGCTGTGTAGAGAGAAGGAGTTCTGCCCCCGTTGGTTGATGCAATCAAGCAATTGCAAGAAAAGATGCAAACCCCATGGGGGCAGTGACTCGAGAAAAGTCACAAGACTGTGTTGGGGGCCTATTGGAACGAGGTTACCTAACCTGCGTTTTTGTATAATTTTGTAATAGTTGGTCTTGCGTAGGGTTTTTGGGGTGGGTAAAATCCCCTAATGTTTTGTAATGGGTTAAAGGGTAGCTCTAGGGTCTACAAACCATAGTTTGTGGACCATAGGATAATGAAGTCTACAATATTATAAATAGATAAATAATTGAGTCTAGTAAGTAATTAAGTTGATAGATTGATGCTACGTGCAAATTTTTAAGATCTGTTTGGGTTGTTTTGGGTAAGGAATCTTGTTGTCTATGTGTGCAGAGATCCACAGTCCTAATGTGTGCAAACCCCGCTAGGTTGTGTGCGCGGGCTTTGTTTGGGTTGTAAGTGGATTTATGATGCTAATGAATGCAAAATATACTTGAAGTACCTTTGTGTCATCTGGATTGATTGTGTTTACTATGAAATGCATATGTGATATTGATTTAAGCTGCGAATGTATCTGTGATTGGGACTTGGCTGCGATTATAATGTTATGTGATGGTATTTACTAATTTTCGCGTGGATGCGAATGTATTGACTAGATATGTTAGTAATAATAGCTTTGCTAGGGTTATGTGCTGATTATACTATTAAAATATCTACAAATAGACTCATTATGTGTGAACCTACTAAGCTGCAACACATATTTGCCCTAAATTACCTACTCTCTCCCAGAGTGTGGAAACTTGGTTCCAACACCCTCCCATACTACTTCAGGTGAGACCTTGGCCTGCGCAAGTAGGTCAATGCTGAAAGGGCCAGTAGTATAGGGGTTTGTTGGCAAACCTTAACCTCTGAACCTAGGTCAAGACCCTTCAAGCCAACAATCCTCAATCCGATGGTCAAACTGAGATAGTGAATAAATGTTTGGAAGTATATATTCATTGTTTTGTATCTGATAAACAAACACAATGGGTCAGGTGGTTACCTCTTGCTGAATGGTGGTATAACACTTCCTTCCATACTGCAGCAAAAATGACCCCATTTATGGCACTTTATGGATATCATCCACCGTCCATCACATAATATTTAAGAGAAAATTATAAGGTTCAAGCAAAGGAAGATCACATGGAGCATCAATAAGAAGTTCTCCAACTCTTAAAGGATAACCTAAATTTGGCACAAAAACGAATGAAACAATAGGAAAATCAACATCGCAGTGAGAGAAGTTTTGATGTAGGATACTGGGTATTTTTACGACTACAACCATACAAACAAATGTCCCTCAAGCAAGCTAAGAAGGATAATAAATTATTGCCAAAGTACTATGGTCCTTACAAGGTGTTGCAAAAGATTGGTACTATGGCATACTAATTGGAGCTTCCTGCTTCTTCGTGAGTGCATCCAGTTTTCCATGTTTCATGCTTAGGGAAGGTTATAGGTGAAAATATTCCAGTTCAAACAATATTGCCAGAACTTGATGAGGAAGGAAAAATCATATTGGAACCTGAAGCAGTCACGGAAACAAGAACTCAACAGCTACGAAATCGATCAATTTCAGAGTATCTCATCTAGTGGAAGAACTTACCCACTGAATATTCTACATGGGAGGATGAGAATTTTATACAGAAGCACCCGCAGCTCAGACTCAAGCGTTTAGGAAAACACTTTTTTGAAGGAGAGGGGCATGTTAGCTCCCTATATTACTAGTTTAGTCCCTTATTCTTATTAGTGTAGCCCCCTTATTGTTATTTTTGTACCCTTGTAACCTCAATATTGTTATTATTGTGCCCTTACATTATTATTGTTAGGTCGACTAGGATTATATTGTGGCCCCATGGAATTATATATATAGAAGGAAGTTTTGGTAATTTGTATCATCCAAGAATTGTTCATTTATGTAATGTATTGGAGGTTTCCCCCTTGAAGTGGCTGATTTTTAAGGCGTTGATCTCTCTTTTCTTCTATTTTTGGAGTTGGTTTCATAACAGTCAAGGACTTCTAGACAACGTGATTCCATTATGGTTGTGGTGGAAAGGTTTACTAAGGTAACACACTTCATTCTAGTGAAGACTATGTATTCAACTAGTGATGTGGTACAGGTGTTCATGAGAGATGTGGTCATATTACACTGTGTTCTAAAGAAGATTGTGCCAGACGGGGATGCAAAGTTCACTTCCAAGTTTTAGAAGAAGTTGTTTGCAGGTTTAGGTATAGAGTTGGCCTTCAGTAAAACTTATCATCTGCAAACAGATGGTCATACTAAGAGGGTCAACATGATATTGGAGGACATGTTGAGGATGCATGTGATTCATCATCAAAAGAGATGGAAGGAGTACCTTCCATTGGTTGAGGTTGCTTACAACAATTTTTACCAAGATTCACTAAGGATGAGTCTGTTTGAGGCATTGTATGAGCGAAGCTGTAATACTCCCATCAATTCGAGTGATCTGGTGAATAGGGTATTGATTGGACTGGACATGTTAATAGAGATGGAACAATAAATGAAGGTAATCAAGAAGAATCTAAAGGTAGCACATGACTGGAAAATATCTATGCAAATCAAAACATGTTGTTGAAAAAGTTTCACATTGGGGAGCATGTGTACTTGCGTGTCAAGCCTAAGAAGAGTTCCTTGTTGATTGGATCGTGTTCCAAGTTGGCACCTTAGTTTTTTGGACCTTGTAGGATTCTTGAAAGGATTGGACCAGTAGCCTATCAACTTGCACTATCTCCGAAAGTGAAATTTCATGATGTTTTCCATGTATCGTTTCTTAAGAAGTATGTTAAAGATATTGATCATGTAATTGACTGGTCTATATTGCATGTGGATCTAGATGGAGAATTATAGTTGAAACCTCAATGTGTATTGTAGATAAAGGTGTTCATGCTTCAGAACCGAGCAATCGAGCAAGTTAAAGTGCAGTGGAAGCACTTTGGGCCTGATGAAGATACATGGGAGATGGCAGATCATATGCAAGCTATGTATCCTTCTCTATTTGCTGGTTGAGTGAATGTCCTTGATATATTTTTTTGGTATATGTAAATATGTATATTGATGCAAATACCACCATGAGTTGCACTATAAAGCTCCAATAAGTGGCATGTGTGTCATGTCATTACAATTGTCATGTTGGGTTGCTTCTCAACAAGTTGATCATTGTAATACTGCAACGAGCTAAGTTATAAAGCTCCATGGGAAGTATGTTTTTCTTTCAGCAATCTTATTGGTTGTAGGTGTCATTGAACATCGAGGACGGTGTTCCCCTAAGGGGGAGGGTTCTGTAACAACCCTGGTGAAAATTCCATATGCTAAAAGTTAATAAAGGCAAAATAATAACCACGATTATGTGAAAATTATTCCAAGCTGAATGCTGGGAAAAACATCCTAATGTGGGTGTTCATTTTGATTATTATGGCTAACGAAATTGGCGAAGGCAATGGAAAAGGATTTGAAAGGAAAAATGGAATTTTTGGAAATTTGTTTATGAAAATAATGGAAATTAGGATAAAAAGAAGGCGAAATGTCACACGTTACATCATGATGAGGAAAATGAAGAAAATAGAGGCCTCAATAATAAAAAGACTTCTAAGGACCAGTTGGTACCTTTTTTCAGTTCAGTTTTGGAGCTCTCTCTCTATTCTCTCTCTCTCTCACTCTTGGAAACTTAGAGTTTTCTTGGATAAATTCAACATTGGATCAAGAAGGAAAATATGGCAAAGAGGAAGAAAATATCAAGGAAGAGAAATATCAAGCAACTATAAGAAGTTTACTTGCAAGTATCGATTTGCATGTGTGATTTCCTTGCTAGATTTGGCATGCATGGTTATGCATGTGTGTTCTTGCTTCTCTTGTTTTCATTGGCATGCGTTTTTCTAGGTGTGACAGTGTTCTTCCACCTTGCCTTCCCATTTCCTAAAATCCATGGTGTCATGGGGTTCTGTTGTAGCGGCTACAACCACCCTCCAAAAAATTTCCATTTCTTATATTTTGGAGCCTAATCTTTTTCCGCAAGAGATTACGTTGCACTGCTATCACGTATCCATGCTTTGAGTGATGTTTATCTTTCAGTTTTTCTTGTTTTCACTTTTTCTTCACTTAGAAAAATTTTCTAAGCCACAAGCTAACCTCTTGTCTAAGTCTTGCACAATAGTTCTCGGCTTGCCTCCAGAAACTACACAATTCATGGAGCTATTCTTGACATTGATGTTCTGAATTGCGCAGTCATGACTAGCATCCCAACATTGAGTTTGGAAACTACACATTCATGAAAGACAACCCAAAACGAAGCCCAGAAACTGCACAATCACTCACTGAGCTCAGAAATTGCATAGTACATTGAGCTGAGTGTTGTTAGTTCTCCGGAAAAACGCAATCCTTCCCGGTGATGTGCATGAAAATTTTTCCCAGAAAAAGCAGAAAAGAAAAAAACATCCCTAAAATTTAGAGATCTATTTTTAGTAATCCGAAGGAAACACACATGTTATTTTTGGAAATTACTGCCATGTGTCTCTTTTACTTGATTTGTGGCATGCGTGACATAAACCATAATTTCTCAAATATATTTAATCGATGCCCCTAGAGCTCATTATCACACTCAATCTTGGAGCTCTAACATTCCCGAAGAGATCAAGGAACCTTCAATACGATCGTCGTCGCTTTTCCAGGTGAGTTTTGCATCTATCACTTTTAGTCTTTTTTTTGTCTCTTTTTGTTGTTTGTATTGCAGGAGTGTTGCTTTTCTTGTTTCCTTGCATGCATGCTAGCGTTTTAACTTTCTTTATCATGTAGAAGTGTTGTTTCAAGTTATCGTTTTCCTTTTACAAGTGTCGCATCAATTTCTTCATTTTTGCACTGATGGTCGTCGTTGCGACAAATATCCTCATTGATCTCATTCATTTCTCATTTGTTCATTTTCTACACTTGATTTGTCTTGTTTCATCAACATTTATTCAGATCTGCACTCAAGCCTTCACCATCTCTCAGATCTGCTCATTTTTCACACTTCCCTTGGGCAAATCTGCCTTTCCCTTAGCAAAAGTTCACTTTTCCCAGCTGGGCATTGCGCAATATGGAGGCTCAAGCTTGAAGTTTAGCCTCTGGAACTACACAATGCATAATACAGGTTGGCCTCACTACGCATTGTGCAGTGTTAGGCCTTAACCTGTCTCCTTGGCCACTGAGACTGCATAATTCCTAGTCTCTCCTAGCTCCCTGCCCAGGCTGCACTACACATTGTGCAATCTCAAGCCTCAAGCTTTGACATTGACTGTTGGGAATGCGTAGTGCACAATTTCCTCAACCATTCAGACCCTCTTCCTAGTGAAAATTGCGCAATCCTTCCAGAAATTTGCTCACTTTTCTGCATGAACTTGTCCTGAAAGTAGTTTTGATTATAATTGATATTTTCTTATCGTCAATGTCTTTTCTATCCTACAAGTACAAAATTTTTTGAGAATATCTTCTACTGTCACTTTCACAATGACATGAAATAGATATTCCTCAAAGGAAACCATTGAAAGCAGTACTGGGGAATCAATTGAACAAGTTTCAGTTAACCTGCCAATTTACATGGACACTCAATTATTTGTAGAGAAGGGATCAAAATTGACATCGCAATAGATCAAATATGAATTTACAAAGGAATTTCAGGAAGAATTAGAGGACCAACACTACTACATTTGGCGGAAATTCTAACACTTGGTTCCGACGCTTTTGACCAAATGTCGGAAATTTCCCCAAATTTTTTCCATCCCACCCGAAACCGTCGCTATACCGACGTTTATAGAAAAGTGTCGCAATACCGACACTTAGAAAAGTGTCACAATTGCGACGTTTGGAGGAAGACGTCGCAATTGCGACACTATGGCCCAAAGCGTCGCTATTGAGACGACTCCAATTGTCGCAAGTGCGACACAATGTCTAGGTGTCGCCATTGTGACGTTTAGGTACCCGTCGCAATAGCGACGCTTTTTCCGCCGTCGGTATAACGACACTTATATGCGCGCCACATAAAATTACGAAACTTATATGCGCACTACATAAAAATTCGAAACTTATATGCGCGCTACATAAAAATAATATTATTGTTTCGTATCCGTCGCAATAGCTACATTAACGTCTGATATGACGCGCGCATTTTCCCTCCGCTCTTGCAGAACAACATTCGCCCTCAGCTCTTGCAGAACAACATTTTCCCTTAGCATTCGCGCTCAGCTCTTGCAGAACAGCATTTTCCCTCAGCATTCACCCTCAGCGTTCGCCCTCAGCTCTTGCAGAACAACATTCGCCCTCAGCTCTTGCAAAATGGTAAGTTCTTACTGCAAGCCCTTCCTCCTATAGTAGGGTTGAATCTATTTGGGGTTTTTTGGTCAATTCCATTGGATTGTGTTAGGCTGTAGGGTTCTCTCTAGATGTCAAGAATCAAGATTCAATACCCTCTATTATCTTCATCACCCAATACAAGATTTAAATTTTTTCCCAAAGAAACGCTTATTAATTTGGCAGCCATTATTTCTCCCTGCTTTAAAAACCCTACATTTAAATGAAAACAAGCATTGCATTTCAACTATAAAAATCTATTAGTGTTCAAATGTACATGTGTGCTACATTAACGTTCCCCACGACGATTTGCCCCTCCAAGCCAGCAGAACACATTTGCCCCAGCTCTCATAGGTAACAACATTCGCCCCCGCATTCGCCTTCCCGGAAGCTCTGGTATCAAAGATTCGCCGCATTCGCCCCGAGTTTTCCCGTGTGAATAAAGATCTCACTCTCGGATTCGCTCTCGCCCTCTGTATCAAAGATTTGCCCCGCATTCCGTCTCGGCTCTTGGGTGTATCAAAATTTTTCTCGCATTCGCTTCCTCATCAATGTCAGCCTTCCAAGTTTGCGTGCACGCATTCGCCCTCAGCTCTTGCAAAATGGTAAGTTCTTACTGCAGGCCCTTCCTCCTATAGTAGGGTTGACTTTATTTGGGTTTTTTTGGTCAATTCCATTGGATTGTGTTAGGCTGTAGGGTTCTCTGTAGATGTCAAGAGTCAAGATTCAATACCCTCTATTATCTTCATCACCAATACAAGATTTAAATTTTTCCCAAAGAAACGCTTATTAATTTGGCAGCCATTATTTCTCCCTGCTTTAAAAACCCTACATTTAAATGAAAACAAGTATTGCATTTCAACTACAAAAATCTATTAGTGTTCAAATGTACATGTGTGCATCACTTGTGTAGGGTATTCCTTTTCCACTTTCACATTATCCAAGAATGTGTGCAGTATAGTTCATATTTTTTGTGATTTAGATTGTCTTGAAAAAGGAAAGGTAAATTATTTCCCATGGAAAAAGAAGGTTTTCCCTTTTTATAAGTTGTTTGGACTTACGTGGAAAAATTTATGGTATGCCTTTCATATTATGTAGTTTAAATTTGAATTAACAGATTATTCTACATGAAAATATAATTACCCATGTGATGTCCTTCATCACTAATTAAAATTATAGGGTTTCAATTTCCTAGACTCTAACTCATCTCATGCTAAATTCTAGGTTCTCATTGGTGGATCACTCTTCCATTGATTTCCTTTCCCTCTGGATCTTGTCATACTTTAAAATTCATCAATGATACATATATTATTTCAGGTATTCCAAAAGGCTTTATAGTAGAACATATTGTGAAGTTTTTTTGACACTTGAGGATTCTTTTTAGAACTGCAACGTGGTCTATGCTATCGAGTTATATATCAAGCAAATTGTCCTTAATAACCACACTATGAGGTAGGTTCAACTAGTTTGAACTTGTTGGGACATAGCATATGAAGTTGTGTGATGAGTCCATATCACAGGTCTATTATGGTGAAAAAAGTGAAGACATGTAATGATAGTTATTATGTTAACATTACTAGAAACATTTTCGAAATTATCCATGCTATCAAGATGTCAAAATTCTAGGCATTAGGTGTCAATACTCGTAGCTAATAGATAATAATAATAATATTAAAAAATTACAACTTTATTCTTGAAATATGATTGTTACACATTGGTAACCTAGTTCATGAGTTACTATCACCCAAAGATTGCAAAACAAACTTAAAATATAAATTAAACCAACATGAGAATCCAACTAAGGGTTTCTCGACAAAATCATGCCATAACCTGGCATTTGAAACCCAAATTTGAATCCATCATAAGTAATACAATGCAAACTCAGATGGATTTTCAATGCATGTTTGCATGCTACACTTATTCTCTGTCTAGATATGATTTTTTAAATGGAACCATTAGTCAAGCCCACAATCCTTTTTATGTGAAAAATTTCAGCTCTATTTGAGCTCTTTTTTGCTCCACCACCTCCATAAACCAGTGTTACACGGGGTCTCGCCCCCCCACCTAGGGGTCTAGATTCCTCGCCCCCTCGCGCTCCGGGGTCTTGGGGACTTCTAGGGGACGTTTCCCTCACGCCCCCTCACGCCCCCGCACACCCCCTTTCACGCCCTCACGCCCCCTCACACCCCCCTTCACGCCCCCTCACGTCCCCTCACCGCCCCTTTTAGTTTATGGTTTCGTGTTAAAAGTTGATGTGCCACTTAGCATATTTGAGAATCCAAGTGATTCCGATTCAGATGGTGACATGGTTGATCTTGATATATTCGTGCAGAAGTTGGATGCAGAGACTAGTGGGGCATTAACTTGAGCATTTATGCTCATTTATCATTATGATGATATCATTTTATATTCATATGTTATGTTTTATGTTTTATGTTTCAGACATAACTTATTTGCGTTTAAGTTTTATGTTTCAGACTTGAGTTGTAAACTTCAGTTTAAACTCTATTTTGAATCTCGATATAATATGTCATATGATATCTTAAACTTTATTTTCATTGTACATTGTTAGTAGTTACATTAATGATTATATAGTTACAAAATTACAAACTTACATGCATGATTGTATGATGTATGTTTTAACTTTTAACTTTTAAATTTGATTCAATTATATGATTCATCATTCATCGATTTGTAATTTTATCATTTATGATTTATCTTTCATGATGCAAGTGTATGATGACTGTATATACATTCCTTGCAAAAATATAGTTACATTTTAAATATTAAATTTTATAATTTTTATGACCCCGACGTCCCCCCCACGTTTCCTGAAAATTGGTAGGGAGCTTTTGCATAGGCCGCTCCCGCGCTCCCTCGTCCCCTCGCTCCCACCTCCAGGGGACTTGGTGGAACATTGCCATAAACATATGCAAACATATATCATGATCTTGAAATTCCATTACATATGTATGTGCCAATGTTCCATAATCATGCCCCATCATCAATTTAAGAAATTTCCATTGAATATCAAATTATGGAGGGGGGGAACTTTTTGCTGCAACATTTGGCTCAAAATCAGGGACCATCTCCATATGAGGTGAATAAGAACTATAGATATTTGAAGAAGTAGATTAGTGCCTTTTCCTCTGGCCATGGAGTCATATATAGTCATCCATCACAAAAATTTGTCTTTGTTCATTCTCACCTTGAAAGTTGCAAAAATTCATGCCCTAATTGAAACGACACTAAATTTAAAAGATATAATAAAAATGCAAGCTAGAAGTGCCCTATTAATACAAAGGGAAAACATTCCTACCTACCCTAACTGAGATAAATTTTGATTGAATAGGAAACATGATATTTCGTATGGAGTTGATCCAACAACTTGTTAAATGTATGGGACTAAATCATGCATTTGATTTCCAGGGAAACATGCACATGAAGAGAAAAAGTGCAGAATTAATGGAAAATCCATACATGCCACTTATAAAAACTACACCAAAAGGTCAAAAAATACTTAAGGCCTTAACTTAATTTGAATCCAAAAAATGACAAAACAGGATTAGTGAAAACATGAGAGTGGTGTGGGTGAACAACATAAATAAAAAGTGAAGATACCTTTCCCTAAGATTCCTTTGTCACCGTTGTATGAAAACATGTTTTCCTTTCCCTTTATACATGCAAGTGAATGCATTATAGGTATGGTGTTTTCCCAGAATAGGAGAAGCCTACTTAAATATATCATTCGTGGATTGAATTTTTGGGTGCCTTAATGTGCAATGACATGTTTCCAGGACTGAATTCAATGCAAGGCATATTTGAAACTCTAACTCTGTCTTCTGGTGTCTTATTAGAAATTATTTCATTTTTCATTTTGTGTTTTCAAGTTTTTACATTTATAATTTTATTGCAATGTGGCAGACTGATCAGAGCAGTGCAGGAACAACCCCGAGACGGGATGATCACGGAAAGAGGCCAGCGGAAGAACATGTAAAGTGCCAGCATTGCTCTATCTTCAAGTATTTTAGTTATTTACATAATTGAAATAATATTAATTTTGTTCAAATATGCATACACCTAGCCATGGTACGCCTAATGATTCCCTCTTTGAGGAAGAGCTTTCTTCATCCCTATCTCCAGTGTTCTTGTTGCGAAAAAAGGCACGAGATGCAAGGTTGGAATTTAATACTTTGATAGACGCGCCTCAAACACCTGAAACAGAAGAGAGGATAAAAAAACTTATGAGCCAGCTAGAAACATATCAGGTAATAATAAAAATTCAAAAGGATATTTTTTTTGTTCTGCATGAGATGAATTTTGATAGTTTGATTTTTAATTTTTACATTGACTAAACTAACAAAAAGTTCTTTTGTATGTAGCGTTTTCTGGCATTTGCTGAACCCGGTGTTGGTGGTAGTGGGACACAAGGGCAAGAGATTTCCCAACAACCCTCTCGTACACCTTCTACTACTTTAGGTGCTAGCCAAGAAACACACCCTGCCCAAGCAGACACCCAGCCAACCGCTGAATGTGTTGGCAATGATGAGGCTGATATGGCCAACTACATTATTGCGTTTCCTGGAGCTACACGTGTCAGCTCCACAGGGACCATTAATGGCACATTGTTGGTGAACGATGAAGGTGTCCCTATAAAGCACGTACAACTCCCAGGTAAATTTTAATATTTTAACTATTTCATGTACTTTATCTAAAACATATTTATCATGATTTTTACTTTTAAATTAATGATAATATCTTTTTTTTCTATGTAGGAAACAATGAGTTCTACAGGTTTTTGGAGAGCCATGCATTGGTAATTTTTGGCCCAACCATACGCACAGGGTGGAATTCCCAAAATTCCAACATGAAAAAAGAACTTCTAGATTATCTAGAAGCCCTTTTTGGGGTCAACACATTTGATAGAACAACGGTGGCTTGGGTAGCCGGAAAATATTTGAAATATACCATGGACACCTATAGGACGCAATTTTAATTTAACCCTAGATACGAGCGTCCTCTCACAGTTCCATAGAGTGAGTGGAGAGCACTCATCCATGACGGAAAAGAGAAAAGGGCAAAGAAAGAAGGAAAAATGCCAACTAGACTCGCAAGGTAAATTACAACTTTAATTCAATAGCTTTAATTTTCTCTATGTCTAAAATAAAAGTGTGCTACGTCATATCTGACTTCAATATTTTAATGATAGGTTACCTGACACCTCGAAGGCAACCAAAGCTAGGATTGAAAAAAGGGCCATCACAAGCTAGGCCAGGGCAGCTACTTGAAATTAGCCGCAAGAATTGTAATTAAGTAGCTAAACATCTTATAATTAATTGTATCGCCTTCCAACGTTTTTGTAATCCTATCAAATATGATTAAAAATACACACTCATATGTAATGTAGGGTGATGACTTCGGAACAGAAACTATAGAGGAAGATAAAAATATCGCTTTCCATTTTGGCTATCAAGCCGTAGTTGAACGTCGCAGAAGCTTGGGGCAGGTCCCAAGATCCAGAATGCCTGATAAGGTAAAACATTAACCTTTCAATATGTTTGTTTTCGTCCATAAATTTAATGTCTAACAACTTTGTTTAAATCAAGGGAGCAACACTACCGAAGAGGCAAATAACCCAGTTTTAGAGCCAGATGTAGATGATCCTCACGTGCAACCTGATCATTGTAGTGGGGACCAGGCCGACAATGCTACTATCAGTGAGGGCCGTGACGGTAATTAATTTCCACTTATAATTTTTTCTAATTATACCTTGATGGTTGTCCTTATTGTTAGGACTCTGTAATTTATTAGCAAGATTGGGAGAGTCCAATCACAGAGTTAACATCATTTCAACCAACTTTGGGATTCTAGGATCTAGCCCTCCTGAATCCGAAGAGGGATCTCTCCAATATGTACAAAGATGGACATTGTCTTTGAAAATCTTAAGGTAATGATATTAGGCTAGTTATGAAGGCCAAGGGTTTGTTTTGGATGATTGAGCATGAAATGTTACTTTGAGGGGAAAGTCCTAAGTGCAAAAGTTTCAAAAATGAGAAGTTGCAAGCAAATAGAACAGATTTGGCAGATAGATAGATATAACGCTGGTTTTTAGTCCATTGGGCTATGGAGTCATATCTAGGCTTTAATTGAACAACAACATCAAGTGTGATCCAAGGGGCAAGTTATCTATACCACAAGATTATTGAGATTAAAATGATGGAATGGAAACATTAAAATGTTGGAGGGGTGGAAACTGATAATAATTTCTCAGAGGATTTATAGTCAGTACGAACAAGAAAAGCCTCTTAAGTAATTGTTTTAAAACCAACCAAGGACAGGTCTAACCATAGACTTCTTGGGCAAGTTCTTATTAAAGCAGCTTAATTGACAAACAATCCAGTAATCCTCATAATTACCTTCAGAAAGTATGAAAACACATAAGAAAAACAGAGTGTAACTTAAGATCAGATAAAGTACTTTTAAACCTAGTCTGCTTTCAGTCAACACCAAGGGAAACTTTCAGAATCTGCCTTTGGAGCAAAGAATCTAGGAATCAGGGCAAACCATATCTTCTCTAGTCTAACTTTAATAGCAAATAATGGAAATAAAATTCGAGAACAATGTTTGAGCAAACAGAAGGATGAGGGAACGCCAACGTTCCTAACTGTTTAAACTGTATTGAATCATTCTTAAATAAACAAATCTGAAGAAAACATTAAGATAAAGATTTCTCAGCCAGAGAAGGTTACTGCTATACAGAAAATCCTAACCCTGTTTAAACTGTTCTTTACAGAGGGAAAATGAACAATATAGCATACATAGAAGGAAAACGATTTAACAAAGAAAGAAGCACTTCACCAGTGATAAAGACCAGGATCCCAAGAAACAGATTTTATATTGATGTCAAACCAGTTACAATCTTCAAGTCCAATGTTTCAGTTCAGCAATCATCTTCACTATTCAACCCTAACTACTCTAGTGCAACAGAACTTCAAGGGCCAATGAACACTATGTAAAAATAGAAGTCTCGAGCTCAAGTGTATTTCAAAGTTCTGCAACCAACAATTTCTCATCTTCAGTAGAAGTATTTATAGGAAGATGAGGAGGTGATCTGAGAAAATATCTCTCAGGATAATTAATACAGGTTCAAGACTTCTCGGCCCTTTGAGGGGTTCGATGAAGAAGTTCACAGGTGGAACGCTGTATTAACTGTTATATTTATGATTTAAAACTCGAAGTGAGTTTTATTTGACTTTGAGGCTCATAGGCTGTGTGAAATAACTCCGCAGATATTTGTTGCATCAGTTCCCTGTGGCGGAATTAACTCCCTGGATGCGCTGAAGGTAGATATTCTTTTTAGGCAATAACTTCGGCCTCTGTTTGAAGGGTTCGAGGCAACAGGTAGCTCGGTGGTAGCTGAGGAATCAATTTGCCTCAGATGTGGCGGTGGAGGCTGTCTGTCTGAAGAAACACTTTAGGTTTCTCCTTTAAACTGTGTTTTAGATTGGGGATTAGGCTTTTGATAACCGTCTTAGCGGCAATCCCCACGAAAACTGTCTTCAATCTTCTTCTGCTGTGTTCTGTCTTCAAACTGATACTCTTTAACTGTTTTTTAATTAAAACAATGTCTTGTCGATGTGCAGGCCGCACTGGGCTTTTCAAAGGCATCAATGCCCATGAAGCATTGAGAAAAAAATGGAGCGAAACCCCGCGGATGGTTCTCTTTATCAGCCCGAAGGCGCAGGAAACGTCTTTCCCTACCCTCGGCTTTCTTTCATTAAACAATAAAAAACCATTAAAACGCCTGCAAAACACAAAAATAGTTAAGAAATCCCGCGGACATAGGTTTAAACTGCTTCAGATGGCAGGGGAGGAGCGAAGCCGTCGGATGAAGGCAACCAACGGTGGAGATCTGCAAAAAAAAAGGCGAAAGGGGAGCGGGGGGAAGAAATAAGGTGGGGTGAATCTGGGCCGTCCAATCTGGACACGTGGACGGTCCAGATTCAATCGAAGGATCCCAATCAGAGGTGACAGAAAAGGGGAGGCGATTGAAAATAAAACTCCGATGCGATTAAGCGCTGGCCGTTGATCTGCAGATCAGATCGACGGCGGAAAACGAATCGGCGGGTTTTGAAATGGCGGTAAGACTTGCGATCGGAGGGAAAAAGGACCGTTGGATAGGCGGGAAATGGACGGCCCATATTTAATCGGAGGATCGCAATCGGGGAGGTCACAAAACAAAATGCGATTGAGCCCTTTGCAATTGAGCGCTGGCCGTTGATCTGAGGACCAGATCGACGGTGGGGAATGAATCGGAGGTAATCGCAAGGGGGTGAAACATTGCAATGTGATTTTGCGCGGACCGTTGGATCAAGGATTAGATCAACGGTCGGGATTGAATCGGGGATCGGCAATCAGGGGAGCGACAAAAAATGCATGCGATTGAAAGTTTGCGATGCGATTGAGCGCAGGCCGTTGGATCAAAGGACTAGATCAACGGTGGAGAATGGAATCGGGGAGAAACCCTTGTATTTTATATAAAACCCGAAATTTTGAAATAAACAAAGGTTTTTATGGATCGGGGTGGAAAAACATATATACAAAGCGGACAGGCGCCCGACTGCGGGGCCTTTGGATATATGAAAATTGATGGGCCCGGGGCTTTATATATAATGAGGGCCTAATCGCAATCGGAACTACGGGCCTGGTCTTTCCGATCAACCCATTGAAATTTCCCCGATTGCGATTGCGCGATCGGTCTTTTTGATCTAACCATTTTATATTTAACATGTGACTTTGGCTCATTAAATCAAAACTTTGGAAAAGAGGGTTTTTGTAATTAACAAAGGAAAAAGGGTCGGAAATAAAATATTCACAAGGTTTAAGCGCCGGGGGCGGGCTCAGGGTTATATGAAAATAATAAGATCGGGGGTCTTAAGCAGCAAGGCTAATCGCAATCGGAACTTTTGGAGTATGGCAAAGACTTGCGTCTTTGATTCTTTCCGATGCGATTAGCACCTTATCGTATTAGCAAGTGGTTCCAAACCCAAAGCGTATGGTGGGGAAGTGGTTTAGGGCTTAGCTCAAGGGGCTTAGGTCTATAGCAATGAAACTTTGATTTTTCATGAGAATTTTCAAGGATTTTAATGGATTTGGGGGTTCCGAAATAGTTAAAAAGTGAGTTTTTAACTATGAAAGGGGAAATTTTCATAAATGGAAAGAAGAGGACTTATGAAAACAAGGTAGTTTTGATGTAGAAAAAAGGGAAGTAGATGAAAGGTTTTGAGAAGAGGAGAAATGACGATCTTTCAGCAGTCTTTCAGTTGGAATCAGCAGAAATTCCTGAGTATAAAATGGGACAGCAAATGAGGATTTTGGACCGAGGCATGAGGCCTACAAGGAGTCTTCAAGAGCCAACAATTTTTAATGATAAAATTTGTTCCTTGGAGGCTCAAAAAAGATCTTAGCCACCTTTTGGTATAACAAAATATTATAGGTGGCTAACAGTGGCTCCACTTGGGGATGGTGCCTTCTTGAAGGCATCAAGAATTCAGACTTGATTTCTGGGAGGCTGATCAGTTGCCTCATCCATTGAATTTCTCTTTCTTTGCTGAATGGTTTTGATTAGCTCTGAAAAAAATGATATTAGTTATGAAAAATGATGAGCTTCATCAATACAACCTTCTACCTACCCAATCCTACTGATCTAACATTTTTTCTTCAACAGAGTGCACTTGGATTGGCAAACTCTTAACAACATTTTATTCTTTTGAAAGCATAAAAAACTAATCTAATTCTACTCCTTATTTCTCCTTGAACTCAGATTAAACAGTTGAGTTCAGATGTTTCTTTACCTAATCTACTGTCTGTTGGGATTAAACTGTCCAACAGACTTTCATTCTCTAAATTCTAAAGCAGAAATTTAAAAACAGCCAAGTCAAGATTAAGCAGTTTGACTTGCTGTGATCTATGGCATAAAAACAAGATGCACATAGATTATTATTTGCAGAAAATTAAAATCAAAGTAGAAGGCTTAAGATCTGAAAATTTAAGTACTGCCTTCCCTTTCTTCACAGATCTGTTTTTTACTTTGTTTCGAGCTGTCTTTTCTTTTCTTCTGGTTCAGATTTTGAGCGATTTAGAACCAGATTTACACTTTCTTTGACTCAGAAAATAAAACAGTTTTGAGTCATCTCTCTTTAGAAACTTTGGTTCAGATTTTGAACATGTTTGAACCTTAATTTCTATCCTAATCTATCTACTGATAAGCCAAGATTAAAAAGTTTGGCAAATCAAATTCACTACCCTATCAGCAGAAAATTGAAAGCTAATTAGTCAAGATTAAACAGTTTGACTAACTAGAAGTGTGTGTTGTAGGAGTGGCATGTAAGCTTGCACACTTTCAGATTTATTTCTCTTTTTTGGCATGGGGCTATACCTTTATTGTTTTGTCAATTTTCCCTCTTTTCTTCCTTTCTTTGTTTTTGTATTTTTTGATTTTTCATAACTTTGAATGCAATGATGGATGAAATGTTTACAATGGAAAAAAGAAAAAATAAGGCTTAAAAACATATCATGAATCAAGAGAAGTAATGCTTGAGCATCCTGCCATTGACAGGACCCCCAAACAAATCTGTTCCATCCAGCTCTTGTAAGAAGAATGCATTGTTTCCAGCAATTGAATGAATAGAGTAAGGGCCAAGCCATAGATTGTCAAATTTACCATGCTTTCCCTTGTCTTCTCTCTTTGAGTCCCACTTTAAAACTTTGTCCCCAATCTTGAAATTGGTGGCCTTTGTTCTTCTGTCAAAAAGCTTCTTAATGCTGTCCTGTTTCTGCAATGTTTTGTTGTACACTTCCTCTCTGATTTGCTGAAGATGAATGGTCTGATTTATTCTTTTGATCATGTCATTATCTTCAGTCTGCAATTCTTGGATAAACTTCATAACTGGTACACCAAGGCTATTAGGAAAGATTGCATCTGTACCATACACAAGCTGGAAAGGTGACATTCCAATAGATTTCTTCAAAGTTAATCTGTCAGCCCAAAGTGCATGGATCAGCTTTGTGTGCCAAGACTTCTTATTGTCCTCCAACAGTTTCTTGATTATGTTCACTAAGCTTTTATTGGAAGATTCTGCAAGTCCATTACCTTGAGGGTAATAGGCTGTGGAATGCCCTAGTGTTATCTGGTATTTATGACAGAAGTCAACCATTTTCTTGCTTCTAAATGTTGCTGCATTATCTGTGATGATCTTGATAGGGCAGCCAAATCTGGAAAGGATATTGGTTTCTATGAACTTTATAATAACTGAATCATTGGCTTGCCTAAAAGGAATGGCTTCTATCCACTTAGTGAAATAGTCTGTGGCAGTAAGGATCCATCTATGCTGGGCAGAAGATGAGGGATGGATTTCACCTATGAAGTCAAGTCCCCACTGTTGAAAAGGAGCTTCAACAGTGACTGGATGCAGAGGAAGGGGTACTAATTTTCTCTTGCCCTCAAACAATTGGCATTTATGGCAAGTAGTTGTTATTTTGTGAACATCAGGAAAAAGGGTGGGCCAATAGAAACCAGCCCTCAAAATTTTGTTGGCTGTTGACTTCCAGTACAAATGGCCTCCACACTCTCCTTCATGAAATTCCTGCTTAACCTTCTCTGCATCAAACTCAGGAAAACATTTAAGCAATATACCACTAGCATTTTTCCAATAAAGACATCTATCTAGAATGCAATAGTTTACTGCTTTCAGTTTTAAGAACCTTGCCTTTGTTTTCGATAAACCAGGAGGTGTATTTAAATTAAGCAAAACATAAACAATATCAGCATACCAAGGAGAATTCATAAAATGGTTTTCAATAATGGGAGTTGAGAATTCTTCTTGGCTGTCCAAAGCATTAATCATATTAATATCAAGAACTTCAAAATTGGATTCAGCCATTAATCTAGCTAGACCTTGGCCTTTGATGAGTTTAGTGGGTTTATCTCTAAATCATATTCGAGAATAACAACAATCCACTTACCTCTCTTACCATCTGGGTCCTGTGTTAGAATGTCTTTAACAACCGAATTAGGGACAAAGGCAATGATGTGTGAGTGAAGGATGTATACTATGAAGTCTTTCAATGCTTTAACCAAAGCAAAAGCTTGCTTTTCCATAATATTATACTTCAAAGGGGCATCCCTCAATGCCTTGCTAAAGAATGCAATAGGCTGCTCTTGTCCTTGTGGATTTTTCTGTAAAAGGACAGCAGCAATGGTATGCTCTGATGCAAACGAGAAGATATAAAAATCTTTTGAAAAATCAGGGCTTATGAGAACCGGTGTTTTGGTTAATGCTTTTTTCACCAGCTCAAAGGATGTCTTTGCTTCCAAGGTCCATTTTATCCCTTGCTCCTTCTTCAACATGTTTGTGATATTTCTAAGGAGCTCTGCCAAGTTAGGGATGAATCTTCTCAAAAAGTTAATCTTTCCAATGAAAGACTGCAACTCTTTGATATTTAGAGGATGAGAGATTTGCAATATAGCCTCAATCCTCTTTGGATCTATCTTTATACCCTCTTCTGAAATAATGTGTCCAAGAAGCTTACCTTCTTGGAGACCAAATAGCGTCTTTTTAGGGTTTAAAGATATCCCAAACCTCTTGCACTTCTCGAAAACTTTTCTCAAATGTTCTAAATGTTCTTCATCTGTTTTTGAAAACATAGTGACATCATCTAGATAGATAATGATGAAGAAGCCCAATTCTTCCGAGAATGCTATGTCCATGGCTCTCTGAAAGGTTGCTCCAGTGTTCATTAGACCAAAAGGCATCTTCACATACATGAAAGTGCCCCATGGGGTAGTGAAAGCTGTCTTTAATTGATCAGCAGGGTGAACTAAAATCTGATTATACCCTGAATAGCCATCAAGCAACAAAATCCTTTTAGACCCCACCACCCTTTGTAAAATGTGATCCATTTTTGGTAAAGGGTAGTTATCCTTCAACGAAGCTTTGTTTAAATCTCTAAAGTCTATACAAAGCCTGATTTCTCCAGTCTTCTTCCTAACGGACACCAGATTAGATACCCACTCAAAATATCTAATAGGGACAATAATGCCAGCCTCATACATTTTCATGATCTCCTTCTGAACCAATGGCAACTGGACAGGGTTTATTCTGCGCAGTTTCTGTTTAAATGGTTTTTGGTTTTTTTTAAGAGGGATTTTGTGCTGTATTATTTTAGTGTCATAGGATTTAAGATCTTCGTAACTCCATGCAAAAACATCAGAAAATTCTTTGAACAGCTCTATGTATTTAAGTTTAATGTGAGCTGGCAAAGTTTTGGACAGTTTGATCATTTTTGGTTTTTCCTCACTGCCTATATTTCACTCCTCTACTTCAGTCTCGACAGGTTCCAGTTTCGGTTTATTGGCCACGTCGTTAAAATCGAACAACTCCTCTAAAGGCGTTAAACCACTCGGCAAATTTTCATCTTTAGAATGCAGAGTTTGTAACTCTTCCGTTTCTAACTCTGCACTTAATTCTGTTTTGCTCCTAAGTTTGCTAGACAATAGGTTAATATCGGCAGGTTGAGGAGACGATTCTTCTTCACCAAGAAAGTTTTCTTCACTGCAGTCTGTATCATAATCTGAATCTGAACTGTGCAGTTCGAACTCATTTCTGAATTGCATGAAGTCTTCTATTTGTTTTTCATTGTCAAACACTTGCCAATATTTTTCGTTATCAGGCACTGCCAATCTAAATTTTATCGGAGTTGTGTTGTCTCCAGTCTCATATGGCGTTAGACATGTTCTGGCCGCAAAAGCTAAATTGTGGGCCATAATGTTGTTTTTCCTTGGGATGAAACTCAGGTTTGACTCCTCAAATGTTGTCAACAGATCCATGACATCATTCCGATAGGCTCTAAGTCTGGGATGATTCGCATTATACTCCCCATTGAATTGCCTAATGATTAACTCAGAATCCCCGTACACATTAATTCTTCTGGCTCCTAATTTCTTCAAGAGATGAAAGCCTAAGAGAAGGGATTCATATTCTGCTATGTTGTTGGAACACTGAAAGTTTAATTTGCATGAGATGCATTCTGTGTGGTTGTTTTCAGTGTTAATGATCCAAACCCCTGCACCAGCATTATTTCTAGTGCATGACCCATCAAAATACATACTCCATAAAGGACTGTCTTCGGTTTCGTTTGTTTGGCGATTGTCCTTTTTAACTATGGTGCCTTCTGACTGTACATGATTAGCAGCACCCAATTGAATTTGTTTTGACTCCTCAAATTCTTCAATAGATTGAGGGATGATGTCAGAAATGTTAGGGGTATTTTCTGGGTCGTTAAGTCCTAAAAACGATGGACTCATAACCGGTAAATCAAGACCTATGCTTTGTTTACTAATGTTTTCACATGTGGCAAACTGTTTGGACACTTCTGCGTTATTATACTCTTCTTCCCTGTCGGCCTTTAATTCTGTTAAAGTGACTTGCTCACTAGGAGTTTCATTGTTAAACATGATAAAAGAATCAAGGCCTGTATTGACAGAATATATGGGAGAGTTTCGTGGTCTGTCTTGAATTGTAACCGTGTATTGCATATGAGACTCCCTGTAAAGTCTTCTGGTCTGATTGAAAACCGGGATGGTCGCATATGTCATGTCCATTTGCATAGTCCACTGTAACTTAGCTCCCCAGGATCTTGATAATAGCATTCCATACTTTGGGGGGACATCAGCCACAACAATGTCCATGAGTAAACATTTGGCTGGAATCTGGGCTAGGTTAACACAGAGGTATTTGATCAATCCTAGACATTTTACTCTATTTGAGTCAAAGGAGTATAGGTCTTTGTAGGGTCTGGTAATTTCTAAACCAAGGCTCTCCATCACAGCTTTAGGCATTAAATTATGAGAAGCCCCGGAATCATGCATAGCGTTATGTAGAATTTTGTCATGAATGTTCAAACTCACATAAAAGGGAGGAACTGGTCCTTCTTGAAACTTCCCTTCAATCTTAGGGCCAAAAATCAACTCTGGTAGGTCGTCACTAAGATTAACTGTATCTTCATTTTCCTCTATATTTAAAGCCTTCAAAATTTGGTTCCTATATACATGTTGGGCAGCTAACTCAGTTAATGGAACAGAGATTTTGATCTTTAAGATTTCCTGTTCGAGGCTGAAAGGGGTTTGATTCTTTGAAGCACTTGTTTCAACCTTATTAGCTGTCACTCTATCAGCAATTACAGCTTGTTGATTTGTTTTATTTGACACAACTGTTGTAGAAGGAGTACTAGCTGAAGTGTTAGTACTGCTGATGTCTTCACTCTGTTTTTCAGAATTTTGAGTGTTTTTCTCCTTATCCTTATTAGAATTAACAGCCACTGTTTTGTCTTTTTGTTTGGCTGTTTTGGGTTTAGCTGCGGTGTTGTTTTGAGAGGATTTGTCAGAGGTTTTGGTGTTGGGGGCTTGTTGACTGGTCTTTCTTCTAAGGTCATATTCTCTTTGAGGTTCTATGACGACATTTTCCATGTCCTGATAATAATTTTCATTATCATCTCTTTTGTCGTCGTAAGGTGTGTAAAGACCTGGTTTATTATCATAATGAAACTCAAAGTCATCATCCTCTTCCCCAAACATGTTGATATCCTCTGGCTCTGTTATGTCTTCTATTTCTTCAACCTCACTTACATAGTTTTGATGAAAGGGAGGGGTGATCTGTTGATCGTCTTCCCTGGGTCTGTTTGGGGGTTGGTTCCTTCTAACATTCTGATTCTGGTTCCTATTTTGAGGAGCAGTTTGATTTTGATTTGCTTGTGCTCTCTTAATTATGCTCATCTCTTTCATCATTTCTTCCATCATTCTCTCCATTTTTGAGTTGGAAGTAGCAGGTGTGGATTCCTCTCTAAAAGATACTCTTTTCTCGCTCTTCATTCTTGCTCTTTTCTCCATCAAGTTAACTTCCACAGAAAGAGCACCCCTTCGCATGTCTTCTAGAGTTGCAAAAACTCTTTCTCTGAGTGAATATGTCATGTCTGGATCAAACCCTTCAGGAAATTTGTTTAAAGCTGAGCCCTGAGGAGGTTTTAGCTCAGGGGAAAGTGCATAATTTGTTTAAAGATGAGCCCTGAGGAGGTTTTAGCTCAGGGGAAAGTGCATTATAGATACTATTAAATCTAGTACAATAAGCCTGTAAAATTTCCCCTGGGTTCCTGTGGAGATTGTTGTAGTCAGCCAAGATTTGGAGAGGATTCTTCCTCACTTCCCATTTGTTTAAGAAAGATTGGTGGAAACCTTGAAGGTCATTAATACTATGAGGGGCTAAGCCTTTGAACCATTTTCTTACTTCTCCTCCCAAACTTTGAGCAAATAATCTCATTTTGACATAATCGTCAGCAATCTCATTTCTGTCAAAGTAGTCATTCATCTTATCCACATGTTGTGATGCAGTAGTGGCACCACTATCATCATACAATGGAATTTTGGACAGATAGTCCTGTGGAAGATTGGCTAATGGTACAGGAAGGACTAAGGGAGCATACCATGCAGCCATGGCAGGAGGTGGAGGTGGATTTACAGAAGGGAAAGTGGGCTGAGGTGAAGTGGTTTGAACAGTGGATGTAGGGTGAGTAGAAGTGGATGGACCAGGAGTAGACTGTTGAGATGATCTTGGATGAGAGACACCTAGATTGTGAAGGAAATGTAAATCAGGAGGTGTTGTTTCCCTGCTACCAGGATGTTCACTTGTTTCAGGAGATGAAAGTGAAGATTCAGAGTCTAACTGGATTATATCATCAAATGACCTAGTCCTAAATGGGTTCACTAAGTCGGTTTGTGATTGTTGCAGAGCTGAAAGATTTTCAGGGACTGATTTAGCTCTCAAGGGTGATCTGAAAACAGTTAATAATTTAACCTTAGGAGACTTCCAAAGGATACTTTCTGGATTATCAACTATCTCAGGTGGGTTAGGGTCTGGATGGGCTCTAGTGTGAATCTTTTTAGAAGCCACTATGCTATGTTGCTTAGACCTAAAACAAGAAAAGTTGAACCAGATATGACAATCTTGGAGAGGTTAACCAATCTGTTTTTACAATTTTAAATCCCACAGTCCTCTAACTGAGTTTGAATGATTTTATAATGATAAGGGTTCTTCCCAGTGGAGTCTTAAGGTCTGCTAGTATTGTGGAGTCGCCAAGTGGAAATTTTTAGCTCCTTTCACAGGTAAAAGGTCTTATGGTCCACCACCATGTTTATTTAATTCTAATCTGAAATATTTTTAGGTTTTTCTAAGTCATTTTTCAGTTTTGTGGTTGTAAAGAATGTTCTAACTTTGTTTCAAAACTTAGCTAAGGTTGTGAGACAAAGGCAGTCTACTCTTATGGAAAAGCCAGCTGATTTTTCAAGGTTAGATGAAGTCTTAAGAGAAACCTAGGGTTTACCTAGCTTGTCACTGATTCAAACAAGTTCCATCATGATTACCTTTATTAGGCAGTGCTTGAAAAGGCTACTTTTTACTCTTAAAATGTTCTCGACTAAAGGGTTTTCTGAGGCCTCTAAAAGGTATTAAAAACACTCAGGTCCCCAGTGGAGTCGCCATAAATGTTAGGTCTCTGTAATTTATTAGCAAGATTGGGAGAGTCCAATCACAGAGTTAACATCATTTCAACCAAACTTTGGGATTCTAGGATCTAGCCCTCCTGAATCCGGAGAGGGATCTCTCCAATATGTACAAAGATGGATATTGTCTTTGAAGTTTAAAGTGATGATATTAGGCTAGTTATGAAGTCAAGGGTTCTGTTTTGTTTTGGATGGTTGAGAATGAAATGTTACTTTGAGGGTAAAGTCCTAAGTGCAAAAGTTTCAAAAGTGAGAAGTTGAAAGCAAATAGAACAGATTTGGCAGATAGATAGATATAACGCTGGTTTTTAGTCCATTGGGCTATGGAGTCATATCTGGGCTTTAATTGAACAACAACATCAAGTGTGATCCAAGGGGCAAGTTATCTATACCACAAGATTATTGAGATTATAATGATGGAATGGAAACATTAAAATGTTGGAGGGGTGGAAACTGATAATAATTTCTCAGAGGATTTATAGTCAGTCCAAACAAGAAAAGCCTCCTAAGTAACTGTTTTAAAACCAACCAAGGACAGGGCTAACCATAGACTTCTTGGGCAAGTTCTTATTAAAGCAGCTTAATTGAAAAACAATCCAGTAATCCACATAATTACCTTCAGAAAGTATGAAAACACATAAGAAAAACAGAGTGTAACTTAAGATCGGATAAAGTACTTTTAAACCTAGTCTGCTTTCAGTCAACACCAAGGGAAACTTTTAGAATCTGCCTTTGGAGAAAAGAATCTAGGAATCCGGGCAAACCATATCTTCTCTAGTCTAACTTTAAGAGCAAATAATGGAAATAACATTCGAGAACAATGTTTGAGCAAATAAAAGGACGAGGGAACGCCAACATTCCTAACTGTTTAAACTGTATTGAATCATTCTTAAATAAACAAACCTGAAGAAAACATTAAGATAAATATTTCTCAGCCAGAGAAGGTTACTGCTATACAAAAAATCCTAACCCTGTTTAAACTGTTCTTTACAGAGGGAAAATGAACAATATGGCATACATAGAAGGAAAACGATTTAACAAAGAAAGAAGCACTTCACCAGTGATAAAGACCAGGATCCCAAGAAACATCTTTTATATTGATGTCAAACCAGTTACAATCTTCAAGTCCAATGTTTCAGTTCAGCAATCATATTCACTATTCAACCCTAACTACTCTAGTGCAAACAGAACTTCAAGGGCCAGTGAACACTATGTACAAATAGAAGTCTCGAGCTCAAGTGTATTTCAAAGTTCTGCAACCAACAATTTCTCATCTTTAGTAGAAGTATTTATAGGAAGATGAGGAGGTGATCTGAGAAAATATCTCTCAGGATAATTAATACAAGTTCAAGACTTCTCGGCCCTTTGAGGGGTTCGATGAAGAAGTTCACAGGTGGAACGCTGTATTAACTGTTATATTTATGATTTAAAACTCGAAGTGAGTTTTATTTGACTTTGAGGCTCATAGGCTGTGTGAAATAACTCCGCAGATATTTGTTGCATCAGTTCCCTGTGGCGGAATTAACTCCCTGGATGCGCTGAAGGTAGATATTCTTTTTAGGCAATAACTTCGGCCTCTGTTTGAAGGGTTCGAGGCAACAGGTAGCTCGGTGGTAGCTGAGGAATCAATTTGCCTCAGATGTGGCGGTGGAGGCTGTCTGTCTGAAGAAACACTTTAGGTTTCTCCTTTAAACTGTGTTTTAGATTGGGGATTAGGCTTTTGATAACCGTCTTAGCGGCAATCCCCACGAAAACTGTCTTCAATCTTCTTCTGCTGTGTTCTGTCTTCAAACTGATACTCTTTAACTATTTTTTAATTAAAACAGTGTCTTGTCGATGTGCAGGCCACACTGGGATTTTCAAAGGCATCAATGCCATGAAGCATTGAGAAAACAATGGAGCGAAACCCCGCGGATGGTTCTCTTTATCAGCCCGAAGGCGCAGGAAACGTCTTTCCCTACCCTCGGCTTTCTTTCATTAAACAATAAAAAACCATTAAAACGCCTGCAAAACACAAAAATAGTTAAGAAATCCCGCGGACATAGGTTTAAACTGCTTCAGATGGCAGGGGAGGAGCGAAGCCGTCGGATGAAGGCAACCAACGGTGGAGATCTGCAAAAAAAAAGGCGAAAGGGGAGCGGGGGGAAGAAATAAGGTGGGGTGAATCTGGGCCGTCCAATCTGGACACGTGGACGGTCCAGATTCAATCGAAGGATCCCAATCAGAGGTGACAGAAAAGGGGAGGCGATTGAAAATAAAACTCCGATGCGATTAAGCGCTGGCCGTTGATCTGCAGATCAGATCGACGGCGGAAAACGAATCGGCGGGTTTTGAAATGGCGGTAAGACTTGCGATCGGAGGGAAAAAGGACCGTTGGATAGGCGGGAAATGGACGGCCCATATTTAATCGGAGGATCGCAATCGGGGAGGTCACAAAACAAAATGCGATTGAGCCCTTTGCAATTGAGCGCTGGCCGTTGATCTGAGGACCAGATCGACGGTGGGGAATGAATCGGAGGTAATCGCAAGGGGGTGAAAGTTTGCGATGCGATTGAGCGCAGGCCGTTGGATCAAAGGACTAGATCAACGGTCAGGATTGAATCGGGGATCGGCAATCGGGGGGGTCACACAACAAAATGCGATTTGAAACTTTGCGATGCGATTGAGCGCAGGCCGTTGGATCACGAAACAGATGGACGACTGTGATGGAATCGGGGAGAAAACCCTTGTATTTTATATAAAACCCGAACTTTTGAAATAAACAAAGGTTTTTATGGATCGGGGTGGAAAAACATATATATAAAGCGGACAGGCGCCCGACTGCGGGGCTTTTGGATGTATGAAAATTGATAGGCTCGGGGCTTTATATATAATAAGGGCCTAATCGCAATCGAAATTGCGGGCCTGGTCTTTCCGATCAACCCATTGAAATTTCCCCGATTGCGATTGCGCGATCGGTCTTTTTGATCTAACCATTTTATATTTAACATGTGACTTTGGCTCATTAAATCAAAACTTTGGAAAAGAGGGTTTTTGTAATTAACAAAGGAAAAAGGGTCGGAAATAAAATATTCACAAGGTTTAAGCGCCGGGGGCGGGCTCAGGGTTATATGAAAATAATAAGATCGGGGGTCTTAAGCAGCAAGGCTAATCGCAATCGGAACTTTTGGAGTATGGCAAAGACTTGCGTCTTTGATTCTTTCCGATGCGATTAGCACCTTATCGTATTAGCAAGTGGTTCCAAACCCAAAGCGTATGGTGGGGAAGTGGTTTAGGGCTTAGCTCAAGGGGCTTAGGTCTATAGCAATGAAACTTTGATTTTTCATGAGAATTTTCAAGGATTTTAATGGATTTGGGGGTTCCGAAATAGTTAAAAAGTGAGTTTTTAACTATGAAAGGGGAAATTTTCATAAATGGAAAGAAGAGGACTTATGAAAACAAGGTAGTTTTGATGTAGAAAAGGGAAGTAGATGAAAGGTTTTGAGAAGAGGAGAAATGATGATCTTTCAGCAGTCTTTCAGTTGGAGTCAGCAGAAATTCCTGAGTATAAAAAATGGGACAACAAATGAGGATTTGGGACAGAGGCATGAGGCCTTAAAGAGACTTCAAGAGCCAACAATTTTTAGTGATAAAATTTGTTCCTTGGAGGCTCAAAAAGATCTTAGCCACCTTTTGGTATAACAAAATATTATAGGTGGCTAACACTTATAACGTTTTTTGTTTAAATGACAGAGAATGTTTCCCTTGAGGATCTTACCACCAGAGAGGAAGACAGGGCAACAGTCCCAACGACGACAATTGGTGCACCAGGTAAATAATCTCATTGCAATTTTTTTTATTAATATTACCGAACTAGTTCAATGATATTTAAAAACTGACAATTAAAATTTAATATTATCTGTTTTTGTAGGCGATACCCCGTCACTGGATGAGACCAGACATCGTGACTACGCAACTAGGTCAGCGGCGACAACTGGTGCACCAGGTAAATAATCTCATTGCAATTTTTTTATTAATATTACCAAACTAGTTCAATGATATTTAAAAACTGACAATTAAAATTTAATATTATTTTTTTTTGTAGGTGATGCCCCGTCACTGGATGAGACCAGACATCGTGACTACGCAACTAGGTCAGCGGCGACAACTGGTGCACCAGGTAAATAATCTCATTGCAATTTTTTTATTATTAATATTACCGAACTAGTTCAATGATATTTAAAAACTGACAATTAAAATTTAATATTATCTGTTTCTGTAGGCGATGCCCCGTCACTGGATGAGACCAGACATCGTGACTACGCAACTAGGTCAGCAGTGCGGGTCGAAAGGCACGAAATAGGAGCAGAGCATGATGATATTGATGATGTAATTAGGAGCTTTAAAAATAAGAAGAAGAAAAAGAAAATTCGATAATGTAAAATATTGTATTATTATAAGACAAATGTTACCAATGACCATACTTGGAACGTTTTTTGCGTTATATAAAAAACTCATTTATCATACTATTTTTATGTCAAGCATTAATTGCAATGTTTCCTGGTGTACTTTTTGTTGAATTTTTTTTTTATTAGTTATTGAATATTTTTTTTTATGCTCATGAAAGTAAAAAATGAAATATAGATTGGGTATTGGGTAATTGAGAGTGATGTGAGGGGGGGGGAGGGGCCATAAGAGCTTCCACCTTCACGTGGTTGGCCCTGTTTAGTAGAGAATAATTTATTGGAGCGATTTAATCTTGGAGCAAACCTCCCTCGATCCAGCGTAGCAACAAAAAAGTCACTGTTGACTTAGTCGCTACTCTTTCAGATCGTGGGAGGCTTGTTCCAAGTTCATGCGACTCCAATAAATTGTTCTTGAAACGAAGAGGAGCTTATTCAGGTATGTTTTGAAATTTTCAACATATGTTCTAACATTATCATAAGAATGCATCTTAGAGTAAAAAATACAACATCAATTACTTGTATTTATTGTATAGATAATGATGGATTTTGATTGACTTGGCAGTGCAGGTACAAATCCTCTTGCATCATGAGCAATACAACTTGTCAAACAGGGTCATGTCCAAGATATTTTTGCTTGTGCGCTTGACCAGGTTCGTAATGTCACATTTTGTAAGTTCCTTTACAGTTCATAATTCAATATTAAGCTTGTTCATGATTATTATCTAGGTTTTTTGTATGTGTTTTTTCATCTATTTGATTGTAAGCAACTATGCATGTTTCCTATTGTTCACCATGATTTCTCCCATTACCACTCCCAGGATGAATCCGACTTTATTGTTACATAGGTTACTTTATTGTTACTATGATTTCTCCATTTACGATTTCATAGGTTACATCATGTAAAGTTGTCAATCTCAGGTTGGTGATGAGCTTTGGTTCTCCAGATTTGGGGCTTTTCTGATATTTTCTCCCTCATGTCATTCCTGCATCACCTCGTTGTTTGAGCATGCCAATTGTCTACCACTTGTACCAATTGGCACATGTCAATCTCTGAGTGGTGCCGCATTTCACCTATTTTCAGTGAGAGTTTAGGGTTTCTCTAACATAGCTTCAGAAATCCGATTCAGTGCCTGCTTGAATATTGTCACATAATACTCATGGTTTGGATTGATGAGCATGTTCTGAATGGCTGGTTGATTCATAAGAACCACCCATATAGTCATCTTGAGATATTTCAGAAGTTTTCTCGGGTTTCCTTTTTCACCGTTTCTAGTGGGTGGGATGGTGTGGGGTGATCCATCAATACTGGTGTTCTTGTAGTAGGGAATTTGTTTTTGGGGATATAAAGGAGCATTTGATGTAGATATCCCATTGGATGCATTCATAGATGGGCATGAGAGGTCAATAATTTAAATTAAAAATATGCAACCTCTAGCATGGCAACCTGAAGGCTGCGAGAGACACTGGTTAAAGATTGTTTTGTGGTGGCCTTAATATAGTCGTGATTTCTTTCTATTATCTTAATGCAAATATATAGTCCAGTCTCATTAAAATGAGGATTGTGGTTGTATTTCTCTTTGGTTGTTTCTCTCTTAATGCTCCAGAAGTTGCCAAAAGTTGTGATAGTTGTTTAGTTTTCCTGTTACAACTTAAAAGTGGTTTTTAGCAATGGGAGTCATGTTGTTTAAGGTTCATACTAATATGAAGATCTTGTAATTATATATTCAGCATAAGAGAAGATGGCCTCTGCTTTGGGCAGTATGACAACAATTTCC
>CM076584.1:573852947-574090789 GCA_034641835.2 Pinus albicaulis | reverse complement strand
TCAAATCTAGATACTCGCAAGTCGAGGTTTAGGGGTCTCGTAGAGCATATAAGGTCACAAATGTGCAAGCCTCGAGCCATTTTTATACGCCCGGGAAGGCCTCCGGAGTGACCATGCTATAAAACACAAGAGGGTCGTGGCCCCAGTCGAGTACGAGTGCACGTAGGCACAAGGCCGAGGATTCCAAAGCAGGGGTCATGTAGGAGCGTAGCGCAGTGGCAAGAGCCCAGCCATGTGGGCGCAGAGGCACAGGCGCAAATTTTAAGCTTGGTCTTTCCATCGCTTCCTTTTGTCTTGTAGTTTTTTATTCATAGATCCTTAGGTTAAGATTTTTAAAGAGTTGTAATTTTTAGCATTTAGATTTATGTTCAATGTTACCAATACAAAATATTAAGATTTCCAGAAGAATTGTGTCGTCTTCAGTCACTGAATACCTTGTTGTTAATCAAATGCATAAAAATTAAGTCACTCCCAGAGTCCTTGGTGATCTAAGAAACCTCCAATGCATCGAACTCTCATGTTGCATGAATTTGGAGAGTCTTCCAGATTCCTTTGGTAATTTACGAAACCTATGATGCATTGATCTCTCATGTTGTGGGAATCTGAAGAGTCTGACAGAGACCTTCGGGAATTTAATTAAACTTAAATATCTTAACTTGAGCTATTGCTCAAAGTTAACCATGTCAAGTGAAACCAGAAAATACAAGCACGCTTCAAAACATTAATCTTCGCCAATGCATGGATATTGAAGTATTTCCTGTCAAAGTAGCACACCAAAAGTAGCTCCAAGAATTACAATTGCTAAGCACAAATTTAAAAGAATTGTCAGATGTAATTGGAGAGCTAAGCTATTTGAAAGTTATGTATGTAGGAAGCCCTTTGCTGGACACACTGCCTTCTTCACTCAGTGACTTGAGGAACTTGAATACATTGTGGTTGGAGAATTGTCAGAAATTGAAATGTTTGTTGGGTTTTGTAGGATGGCTGACTCAGTTAACTGAGTTGAGCGTAGAGGGTTTTCTAATAAGAGAACTCCCCCACTCTCTGGATTGAAGACATTAGAGCTAGAGGGTTGCCCGACATTGAAATGTTTGTTAGCTTTTGTTGGACGATTTACTCAATTGAATATGTTGAAAGTACACCATCATCCCATATGCAAACTCCCCCACTCCCTAGGTGACGTAAGGAACTTGAAGACATTGTGGCTATCCTATTGCGAGGAATTGAAATGTTTATCGACGGCTTCTGTTGGACGGTTGAATCGACTAACTTGCTTGAAAGTAGAGATGTGTCCCATAAGTGAACTCTCCCACTCTCTTCTTGACTTGAGGAATTTTAAGACATTGTTGTTGCATGATGGACGTGAGTTAGAAGATCTTCCATGGGTTGAACAATTGAGGTATTTGCAAGAGTTCTAGTTAGATGGATGCATGAAGGTAAAGAACGTAAGAGGGTTGGCCCAGTGCAAAAAGCTTCACACACTTAATGTTAAGAGGTGCTCTAAGTTAGAGGACTTGTAAGTTTCGATCATTGTACGTGTTTGCGTGAGTTCATTGCGTATAGATGTCCGAAGCTCTTGTGGATTAGGGGAGTAATGGAGCAGCTGGACCAACAATTGAAAATGTGAAAGGACTCAAAAGGAAGATCTGTATTGAAACAAGACACATATGGCGAACATGCATTGAAAACATAATTAAATCATTACAAGTTTTTGAGAGAGGGGTTTCACTTAATGAACCTCTGACATATCATGTGTGTTTCTAGCATACTAAATAATACTACTAATTTGAATACATATTGGAAAATGCCTCAAAAAATCACATTATTTAACTCCCTACCAATACAAATTCAAATTTAAAAAACCCCTACTTTCACTAGAAATTCTAGGTATCCATTTTTTCATTAGCATTTTTTATACCCCTTTATATTTTTTCATTAACTTTGAGCTCCATTTTTTTATATATACCAATATAAAAACCCCTGAAATCCTATTATATGCTCAATATATTATGTTATGTTTTCCTCAATATATATCCCCAAATATGAATGCATATGGTATGGTATTGCTCCCCCAGTGAAGCCCATGTGTGACAAGCAACCATGTGTGTATATTTTATGGTTTTTCAATATTTGCACTAATTAACTTATGAATGATTATTTAATATTCATATTAATTATTATTGATCATTTACTATGTGTTTTCGTTCGTTAATCAAGTGCTCAGTGTTAAAACTAAAAAATGGAAGTGCTCAGATTCAATTGGAAACTGAATGTCAATGAAGAGCTCATCGCCAGGAATCTGGTGCAATTTGTTTCATTGAAAACTGACTTCAGATGAGGAAGATAGAGCATGTTGTTCGTTTTCCCAAACAATTAAAAAAATTGCAGAAAGGATAGAAAGCTGACATGGTAGTTGTTGGGTGTCATTTTTATACTCATTTCCTACATTTCTTTCCTCATTTCTGCCTTTTTAACCTTCAATTTGGGGACTATACTTACCTTTTTCCTTTCCGTTACCTTGAAACAACATAACTCTACCTTGTTTCATTACTTCGTCATTCTCGTTAAGTATTACGATGTATTGTGCATTTTGTGGCTAACTAAGATGAATATTGGGAGAAGTTCTTTGGCCTTTTATTGTTCTTTCAGATACTATTTTAGCCACAGGGACCTAATACATACAGGTGCACAAAACCAGTTAGAAGCATCTTGTTACAGTGTGTTGTTACATAGCGTTGCTACACACGCATTGTCAACACTTTGGTTGTCACATATTTTGTTGTTACAACGTGATGTTGTTATAGATCCTTTGTTATAGTTTCGCTATTGTTTGCGTATTGCTAGATTCTGGATGTTGATCTGTCTTTTAAAGATGTTACGCTACAGTCGTTGTATTTCAGTGACAGTTGTAGGAGTTATCATGTATTGTTGTTTAGAATAATAGCTTCAGGCAGGTTTGATTGAAATCAATGCTTTCCCATTCAGGATTTTCATCAAGGGAATCGGTTGTAACTATATTTACTTTATTTCCATCAGCATGAGAATCGGGAGATTCTCATGACTGATATGTTCCTCATTTTTTGGAAATGTAATTATTATATAAAAACTCGGACTTTCAAGGTCAAGGGGTTAGCACGAAACAATATCGCCATTTTGACTTTGTAACTTCTGATTACCATAATACAGAATATTGTGTTGTTGTTGTTATATGTGTTGACTTATCTAATCCCCATTTAGTTCTCAAATCTTCATGTGCCCTGCTACAGAGGAAGGGCCCTCTTCTTTAGCAGGGATTGCAGTCGTAAGGTAGTTGTACTATATCTTATGTCTTTTCATATTCGTGGAGTTCTATTGTTGTTGTGTCAGTTATAAGTAGATTTGTTTCAGTTCCAGGTATTTATCATATTGCTACACAGATCCAATTAGAGGTGCTAGCTAGTGTAGTTAATGTGTGGCATGCTAGATACTAGTTTATTTTAAGTGTGGATACATTCCTGTAGATCCTTTTTATACCTACATGAGTGTTAATTTCAACAATTGGTTCAGCAACGATTTCTCCTTGTTTTATTTCTGCTTCTAGTATGATGTATCGACACAGATAGTGCAACTACCATTGAAATAAAATACATTCCTAGTTGATAATTTATGTGTACCTTCTTATTCATTTAAAAGTGATTAATACAACCCAAAATTTTGGCGTCGTTGCCGGGGATGGAAGTGACAATACAATCAACCAGAATTGTTTGTTTGATGATAGAGTGTTCCTAGTCAACAGTCGTTGGGCGGTAATACGAGAGGTAAGAACTTGTGCATCGCTCTAACATACTTGAGTGAGCTCACTGTTGCTACATTAGGGCACTTAGGAGTGTGAGCTTTGGGTGTTTTTTAGACCGTGTCGTCATCTATACAGTTGTTGGGCGGTAAGACGAGAGGTAAGAACCTGCGCATTACTCTAACATACTTGGGCGGGCTCACCATTGTAGAACAGAGTCACTTATAGTGAGGATTGATACACATAGGGTCCATGTGTGCTCGTAGGACAGCAGAGAAACCAAAACACCCCACTCTAACTAACCGCTGGAAAGACAGGTTGTAAAAAGGAATAGAAGAGTGCAGATTTGGGAAGGAAGACATTTTTTGGGGATCTGATTTCAAAAGCAGAGAAAGAAAAGTCCACTTCATACAGAAACAATAGGAAGACATGACCACAAAAAGTTGTTACTGTTAGTCACCAGTATTTTTCACTATCTTTAGATGACTATAGGATGTTTGTAGCTTTCTGAAAACAATATTTATTGAATATCTTGAGTTTCAGAAATCTCACTGCCTTCATTATCCTTATAAACCTATTTTCACTATTTATCAAGTTTTCCATCTCAAAGTCACCCTGTTGCTCCTAAAAAACTCCTTATGAGCTTATACCTCTCATTTCCATCCTCATTCCCTGCCTATAACCTCATTGCCCCAATTTTCCCTTGTCAATAAACTCCATTTTCCATCTAGGGTTTCCTAGTGATGACTCATGCTAATGTCCCTTTGGGCATAATAAGATGCAGCAATACTCTGTTTTCACTTGAAAATCTCCAGGTCAAATTTCAGCCAAAATCAGGTCAAAGAACCCTCCCACTAAGTCATTAGGGTTTTACATTGTTTAAGGTCATCCTTGGATGTTTCAGGCATTGCTTTTCCTTTGCTAGAATCTGGTTAAGATGTAATAGAATGTCAAGACATGGTTATTCAATAAGGACCTAAAATTTCCAAAGAAGTTTGTCTTATCAGTTCAAAACCTACAAATGAGGAAAATGGACAAAGTCTAGCACTTCTGTAGGAGTGTTGGAAGATTTATCAGCAGAAAGTATTGATGAAGTAGACTATTTATTCTTGAATGAGAAAAACTTACAGCAAGGGAAAGGGAAGCACTTAGTCTTGAAGATGATTATATTTTGTGAACTTGATGGTCCATTTGAGTGCCAAAACAGTGATCACTTGCAGGAAAATGACATGGCGGAAGCACACAAGGCCAAACATGAAGAAAGTCTATCAGAATAGATTGAAGAAATATGGAAAAAGGTGAGGTGAACTGGACAGAAATGAATGAACTTGAAAGGGCTATAAAAGAGCGGCAGACACCTATGGTTTTGAAGAAATATTTCCAGAGAAGGTGAAAAGGTTGAGTTTTAAAGGTGGAAACTACAAAAGATTTTGAAGTTGTTGCTTTGTGTTTGAATCCCAAAGGTGTCAAAATGAACATGTCAAGATTCAGTAATCAAAAGAAAAGCAAATTTCATGACTCCAACAACCTACAAGCAAAAAGTGTAAAGAATATTAGTGAAAAAGGGAAAAAAGGTTTCAAACATTAGAAAGTGGGTTTTCATAATTAAATCAAATTCCTCTTATCTATAAAAGCTCATTTTACACTTTATATGAATCATTTTTTCCTTGCAAAGTATTAGGAGCATTTATAGGAGAATAATTTGTGAGTTTTCAAGCAAAATTTGGGCAAATTGTCTTGGCGTTGTGCACCTGGGAGTTGGCGTTGCGCGCTTGGAATTCCCCCCCACACAATTTCTTAAGGCGTTGCATGCCTGGGAGGTGGCGGTGCACGCTGGGAGTGGTGTTGTGCGCTGGGAGTGGCATTGCGCTCTTGCCTGATAGACCCTCTACTCATTTTCAAAGGCACTGTGCACTCAAAACTGGCATTGTGCGCTTAGGCTTGGTGCTGCACCCTTATCATTGGCGCTGCACGCTTGGACAGAAGGGGTTTCAAAGTCTTCTAACCACTCAAATCACTCCAAATCGCCTTCAAACTCTTGCCACGGTCATCTAAGCAATCTTAAGGTGGTAAGTACATAACATGAGCTCATCTTCAAGCTATTTTGGTCATCATTTAATGAATGGAATGAAACCCTAGAAGAAACCCTAAGTTTCAAGCTTGAAATCACTGACTATATGCTTATTTCATCCTCCTAGAAAGAGTATTAGTCATAACAAGGGAAATTACATTTTTTTAGGGCTGCCATTTATCGTGCTTGTCACAACATCCATTCCCTTCATTCTCACTTATTCCATTCATTTGCAAAATTTCCATTTCATACCCTCCCTTCATCTCATTTCACATCAGCCCTAGGGTTGTCAAAACAGAGTTTAACATGTCTGAGGGTGAAGACAGTGGTATGGAGGCCCAAATTCCAAGGAGGCATCATCATAAGGGAGGGAAGATAAACAAATTTGAACCCCTCAATACAAGGGAACTCATGGCATCTCCCCTTACTGTTTCCTGCTTCAAACATGTAGACTGCTTTGAATTTTGTGAGAAGGTGTAGCAAGTACAAAACCACCCTGAGCTAACAAGACTATTTATTATCAATTTACATGACAAACAAGTTAATCATTCTAGGGTTTCCTTTGATTTTTCTATATATGCCATTGCAAATGCTACAGGAATACCAAGTGTGGGAGAAAAGTGGTTCAAGCAAGCAAACCTAGACATCAGTTACTTCAAGAACCATACCTAAAACCTAGGTATAAAGATCACCACAAGTCCATCTTCCTATTTTCTCATCTTCTTGATAGATATGCACCTATGATGAGGATAATAATGAAGTATTTCACATGTGAGGGAAGGTTTTCCCGCCTCTACTCATTCCACATCCGGTTTCTTATGCATTTTACTAGAGTAAGGATGCTACACATACCATATTATCTTTTCCGTAGCATTGATAAAATGGCCTACATAGTGAAAAAGAGAGATTATCCTCAGCAAATGCAGAGCCTATTCCATCACTCACTTATCAAGATGGTGGTTATGCACCAACTACAATAGAAAGGCATTCCATGGGAGACATTCATTGCCAATGAGTTTTTCACTGCTCCACAAGGCCATCATCGGCAAGATATTCCTTCATCTTCTCATCCTCCCATTCCTACTTATCCTTCACATACCAATACTCATGAATCACCATCCACTCACATTCCTTCACCCCATTATGACCCTTCCACATCACCATCCACTCACATTCCTTTACCTCATGATGATCCTCCTTCATCACCTTCCCACAGCCCTTCACCCCCATCTCATGACACCAAAGCATCCAGTAGTGAAAGAGATAGTGCAACAGATGAAACTAAGATGATTGACATTGAACCTTTTCCTTTGACCTACCAAAGGGGCTACAGGAATGTGTTTGTTGCACTTGAGATGCGAGGGGCCATGCCTTCTACATCAACAAAACAACTTGATAAGGATAAGGAAAAGGTCATAGAACCTATCACTGAAGAGGAGGATACACATGAAACTGAACAAGAGTTTAAAATTATTGACCTTGAGGATGAGGATGAGGATAGGATCACCAATATGCTGCTCAAAAGCAAGGATGCCAAGATTAGTGAGTTTCAAGCTAATCTTGGTAGGGCCAAGAATGTGATCAACTATCTTGAGCTAGAGAACTAGTAGTTAGAGACAAAGCGGGCCATCAGTGAGGTCAGGGCTATCAGAGCTCGGAAAGAGGCCGAAAAGGCCAAGGATATGCTAAATGATCCCTTGGGAACTTTTGATAACATTGAATATGAGGAAGAACAACTTCCTATGAAGAGGCCAAGGACAATTGGGTTGAAGAAGGCTTTAGCCTTGGAAAGAGAGAAAGAGACAGAATTGGCAGAGAAGCTCACTCTAAGTGAGTTTCTTGCCATGGAAATCAGCTATGATAGAGAGTTTTGGATAGAGAGGGAAAACTTTCACCTAGATGGTCAGCTAGAGAAGGCCAAGAGAGACACTAACATGCAGAGAAAGATGGCAAAGCATTATGCCATGAGGAACAGGATTGCGAGGGCTAAGCTCAAGCGAGCCCTTGCAAAGATTCAGGCCTTGAATGAGGCAAAGGAGAAGGAAAAACTTGGCATTCTTGCTGATGTGTCCCTCCAAGCCTCCCAATCTTTATCAACAGAGCAAAATCCAATTTTGGCACATTTTTTCACAATTTTGATTGTTAACAGTTGGCTAGCAGAAAAAAGGGCCAAACGCACAGCGCCACTGGAGTTGCGCTCTTTTTTGGGGAAATAAATTGAAAAATGGTTTTCATTTCCATGTTCCTCATGCCAAGGACATCATCCTTAGAAAATTTCAAATCATTTGGAGTAAAACCGGTCCCTCAAAAGGGCCAAAAAACACCTAAAAATCACCTTTCTGCCCTCTTTTTAGCACTGGCGTTGCACCCTTAGCAGTCTTGGGAAAAGTGATTTTTACCATGAAAATGGGAATCATTTTGGAAACTGAATATAGATCTGTAAAATAGACAGGACAAGCTTTCCAATGAGCTATCATGGAGCTCATTTGGACACCCGAAAGGACTCCAAAACTCAGATGAAAAACAGGCAATTTTTCCAGTCTTGGCGTTGCGCCCTTGTACCTTGGCGCTGCACCCTTACCAGAAAGTCAACAAAAGACATCAGAAGTTATTAAAAAATATATTTTGAAGGCCTTAAGGACAAATATCTCCAAATTTAGCTTAGAAGTTATGTTAGAAGTTATTTTTGCATTTAATGAGTTTTGGATATTTTTCCTTGGGCCTTGCATGGTCTTTAAGGTCAAGATGCATTAAATATGTAATTAATGACATTTGAAACCCTAGTTAGGGTTTACCTCCTCACTTGAAAAATAAATACTGCATGGAGGCTTCATAATGTTGTTGGTTGATTGTTGAGATGAAAATCACATAGACTTTGAGTGATAAAGAGTTTTTGGCTTTGGAGCTTTCTAATTGTCTTAGACTAAATAATAATGGAGCAAGCACGTTTGCAGGATTCATGGACTTTGTCAAATGGTGATTTTATTCCAATTTAGTTATTTTCTTCTTATGTTTTCCATATTGTTTCATCTTTTCCCTTATGACAGAGTAGAAAATTTAGATTAAGATATGCTATTGAGAGGAACCTTAATTCTGTCTACCTTCTGTTGTTTATATGTTTTCCTCTGCTAGGTGTGATTGAAGAATTCTTAATTGCTCTTTGATCCCACTTAGCTTCTTGTCTTGAAAATTATTCAATGGAGCCAAGCCAAAGAATTTTATGGTATGCCCTGTCCTTTGGTGTAGCTTAAAACATTGTTTTTAAGGCATTTTCTTTGAATTTTACTAATTAGGGTTTGGTTGAAGAAGTTTATGGTTTGCCCTGTCCTTTAGTCCATCTTGAATAGTCACTTTGAAGGTCTTTTATAGTTTGATTAATGAATTTAGGATTTCCCCGCTCTTTAATCATTACTAATGTGTTATCTTGAATGTTTTCTTTCTCTGAAGGCAAATAGCTAGAGAATTTAGGAGTTCCCTGCTCTCTAGGGTTTTCTGGATTGTTGTTTTGAATTTTAGTTGGTAAAGCTAGGTCAAAGAAGTTTATGGTGCACCCTATCCTTTGATTCTTTCTTAAGCATAGTGCTCTTAAAGACTCTTCTTGTTATATTATATGTTAAAGGATTCTTAATTTCCCTTTAAACCTACTCCACTCACAATTTAATGTCCATTTCACTCCCACAGAAGTTATTAAGATCCATTTGGCTTTGTCAACTTTCCCTATGAAACACCCTTGATTCATTATTGTAATTTTCAAGCCTTTCACACCCCATAGCCCAATGGTTTGAATTTCTCTTACTCTATATGTTCTTCTTGACAACCTACCCAACCAAACAAAACAAAACAAACAAACCCTACCATTATAACTAGCCTAAAATTAGCATCATAAATCAATCAAGTCATATCTTTTATGAAATATAGAGAGATCCCTCTCTGAGTCCAGGAAGGCTAGGTCATAGGACTCCAAAGTTGGTTTGGTGTTACCCTTGTCTATTTGGTCTTGCCAATCTGACAAATTACAGGGACCTAACAATTACTATATCAAGGCATGAGGCATCTGCATCCTCTATGTCTCGACCTCATCACCCTTCAAATAGCATATCCACTCCTAAAATTAAGGCCCCAGATCAGAAGCAGCAGTGGGAAGCCATTGATAAAAACTTAAGAATTGAAGGACAAGGGGAAACTAGCGAGGAGCAGCCAAGTCCTGAACTGGAACAACTTTTACTTTATTATCACTATTTGAATTCGAGTAGTGCAGTGAAACAACTGGTCCTGGAAAAACCTGATATTTCACCCATCAGTCAATCCCCTGCACATTCCGAGGTCAGTTCATCTCATCAAGAAGGTTTAGTTATGGGGGATGAAAACACTAATGATACTATTACTAATTTTGAATTCCTGATACTGGAAACAAAGAATGAAGCTCCTATGAAGAATATTCCCTTATAATCTCTTCCATCCTTCTAAGGGATGGATATCGAAGATCCTGATACCTTTATGTTCGAATTTTATGTCTTATGTAGGAGTTATGACTACATTTCAGACTCTCAAAAACTAAAAATGTTTCCTGCTACACTGAAAGGAGCAGCATTGAGATGGTTTATGGGACTGAGTGTTGGCTCGATCTAGACCTAGAGTGAAATGAAGGAGACATTCCTTTCTAAGTATCAATATTACTATCGAACCAGGGATCTGAAGGAATAAGTCTTTAGGATTACACAGAAGGAGGAGGAAATCTTGGAATATTATATGGAATGATACCACTACAATTTAGAAAGATCTAAGTTTGGTAACTTAGCCCTAGAAATTCTAAAAACAATATTTCTAAGAGGTATGGAGATGACTTTCTGGAGGACTTGAATCTACTAGGAAAGGGATACATATCACAAGAATCATTTGAAGAAGTAATGAAGCTTTGTCTGCGGAGTTCGAGAGGATTGACCAAAGGGAGGAGTTCAGTTCGAGACCCTTCAGTCTAGATACAGAAGTCTACAAGTGGAGGAGTGACTAGAGCAGAGATCGTGAATCTATTTGAGGATTTTAAAACCGATCTCCTCAGTACTCTATATGATCAGATTACCATGGCACAAGTCAATAAAGCACAAGGAGAAGCTGAAGCGGAATTGGAAATATTTGTCCTCGGTACAGAAAGAAACATCTACAAAGAGAATGTGAACTGGATAGCATTAACTAGTGCAATATCTGTGAGCTAGAGCATTCCACTGGTGGATGCATAGAACTACCTAGACTAAAAGTACTTAAGGAACCATGCATGGAGGTCCAGTCTTCCTACTTCGTTGGACCAAGGAGACCATGCCAGTCACGGCCTACAGGTACGCCTCTAGATTTTTCCTCTTTTCGTTCTTTGAATATTTTTTATAATGGTCAGTAATTCCCATGGCCATATCCCACTCCTTCTTTAACACAATTTCCTTTACCCTGGAACTAATGGCCTTCCCCTCCACCAATGCAATATCCTCCATCTCAAACTTATCCTTAGATTCAGAATTGAAGAGTTAATGGCCAAGGTCCAACTCCCTCTACACTACCAATATAGTAGCAGTTACAACTTCCTCCTCTACAAACTCCTTCACCTTCTGTCCGACCCTAATTACCTATGCAACCTAACCCTAATCTGAATAATAAGGCATTCCAGAACATAGAGACCAGACTTACCTTATCACTCCTACTGGACTCAATGAGATTCAGCTTTGATCAGGAAAAGTACTTAGACCTGACCATTCTCCTAGCATTATCGACGAGGAATGTGAGTCACTTAGAAGGGGTATAGTTGATTCTAAAGAGACTATTACACATGTAACAACCGATACAACACAGAATGTTATACCTATAGCAGCTAGCTGAGGAAGGACTGCTACTCCTGCAACAACCAACCTAGGAAGGGTTGGTGCACCTGTGACAACTGATCCTCCGTATCCTCAATGATTAACTGAAACTGGGACAGCCTCACAAACTGAATCTGAGCTTCTCAAGTAATTATGTGATGTACATATTCCGTTGTTACAAGCTCTCAAGAAAGTACCTATTTACGCTAAAATAGTGAGATATCTGTGTGTCAAAAAGCCTGGAACTAAGTCGAAGGACCTTGCTACTATCCATTTTATGTGGAAACTATTTGAACTAATGATTGGTCAAAATTTGTTAACTAAATATAATGACCCAGGAAATCCTACAGTTACTGTCTATATTCATGAACAACCCATAACCAACAATTTAATCTACTTAGGTGCAGCCATTATTGTGATGATCAAGTATCTTTTTATCTCCCTTGGACTCCACGAGCTTAGGCCTACACCTAAAGTGCTTGAATTAGCAGATAGGTCATGTGTTAAACCCTAGGGGGTGTTAGAAGATGTGGTGATTACTGTATCTTCTTGGAGATATCCGGCTGATTTTCTCATTTTGAAAACAAAATCCAACCTGGGGGGAATCATTTGATTTTGGGGAGACCATGGCTAGCCACCGCAAACACATTTATCAGATGTACATCTATATCTATGATGATCTCGAATGGGAAAGCCACCACGAACCCTAACCTTTACCCCCCAGCAAAACGCCATATGGATTTGAATAGTCCCTGGTGGGACGAGTTTGAACCTAAATCTGATTTTTCCCTACCTATCCTCACACTTGGAAAAGCACAATATTTTAAATATGAAATAGAGGATGAAATCATTAATGGCTTTATTAGCAACTCACTCTCTGTTTCTTCTGTTAGAGATCTAGGGGAAGACGATGAGGTAGAAGATGTAAACATTGAACATATGAGAACTACTCCGCATACTGGCAGTTGTCCGTTTGAAATTGAACCAGGTAAATACTTAAACATTAATCCTAACTTTACTATTGAAAAGAACAGATTGAAGATACAACTGTTCCATAAGTATAAAAATGCATTTGCATGGGATTACACTGACATGAAAAGGATCCATCCCAACCTATGCACTCACCACATTTACCTTAAATATGGTTGAAAACCAATTAGATAATTGTAGCATCGAATGAATCTCGCACTTAAGGAGATAGTGAAAGAGGAATTACAGAAAATTTTTAATGCCAATTTTAACCATCTTCGACATCAGTAGAGAATTAACCTTACATACTTCCTACTGGGAAATATCAATCATATGGCTGCAGCAATCAAAACGATAGCACACCCAGAAGCTTGTGTTACCAATCACAGTCTTATCAATTTAATTGTGTTGGATGCTTTGAACCAACAAGGAAAGAGCTGGGAGGAGTTCAAAATTAAGAGGCCTAGAACGAGCTGAGGAAAACAGGATAGGACTTTGGGAGAAAGTCATGAGGAATCTAGAAGCCGAACTCGGTCTTCTAAGATCACAACTGAGAAAATTCCCCTTGATAAGAAGATTGGAGACAAACGACCGAAGAAAAGGGTGAAAAGCAGTGAGCCTGCGGAACCGCCATCTACAGCTCAAGAGCAGGAGGAGGCAGAAGAGTTGAAAGAAGAAGAACAAAAACCTCGATCAGAGGAACCCCTCTCATCAGGTAGGGATGAAACTCAAACCCTGCTTATAGAAATTGAGAATTTAAAGAAATAAAATGAGCATTTGAAGCAGGAATTAGCCAAAGATAGGAAATAAGAAGCCTCAGGGTTAGATACCCTAGCTGAAGCTGCTAAGAAAGTTGGGGGGGAGAAAATTACAGGATCAGTATGTGTAGCATGTTCCCAAGAATTAACAGCATCAGGATACAAATTTTGTCAGGAAATCACTTGCTCAATGGAAACTCAAACAGAACCTGGGGAAGCTACTCCACAAGAACCTGCTGAAGATATTTCTGCCCCACAAGAACCAGCAGCTAAAGCAGAGCCTCCCACAGTAATCAACTTGGAAGCCGACACAAAAGAACATGTAGAAGCCACTGATTTTACATAGGAACTAGCAGCAGATACAGAGGCTTACCAAGGTGAAAATAAAAATACTGCTACACAAGAACCCACCTATGGCACTGTTGTTACACAAGAACCAGTAGCTGAGGTGGATAAATCCCACCTTAGAGATGTTATCACACCCATAGTTGATATTTCATGTAGCAGAATGTTGGGCTACGATGATGGATGGAGCTTCGAGAAGACTTTATTGATCTCTGAATTGTAGAAGTGGAAGCAGGAGGCACTCTCCCTTCAAGAGGGAGTGATCTCATTAGATGTACATCAGAAGAAACTATGTTCCCTGTAGGAAAAATGGGTAGAGAAATAATTGAAGAGGAGCTGGGGGGAATGGAGACGAAGAGAAGCTACTAGGAAATAGGAGGAACAACATTTGTTGTTACAGCAGTAGGTTCTGGATTTGACTATTGATAAGCAGAAGCTTCATGATCTTTCCCTCAACTCATTGGGGTGCAAGCGACCTTCCCCTTCCTACCCTATTTTTCTTCGGGAGCGCTATTATTTATTTCAATTGAAGGCTATCATGGAAGACAGGCCTTATGTGGGTACTTCTAGCCACACTTTTCTTGATGTTTTTCGCGCCAGTGATATTGCTGAACAAAGCTTGTTGTGCAAGTTGTTTTTGCATAAAATTATTTGTGAGCATGCCAGCATGCAGATGGTGGAAACTTTATCCTCATATATGGGAGATCTGCAATTACACGCCTTCATTTCATTCATGAGAAATCAAATCGAGTGGCATATGGTCACGAAATCAATGGAGACTATCGAAAAGAAGACAATGCTATGGATTAGAGCAGAACCAGGAAGGGTCGTTGAACTGAGGCGAGAAATTAACAAGTTTTTGAGTACTCCAGGGTTGAGGGGACCAATTGCTACGTACAAAAGAAGAATTGTGGAGTTCTGTCTCAATCAGTTTACACAGATGAAGAGCCAAGCGCTGACAGGGTGCCTCAAACACAGCGAAGCAAGTAGTGTCCATTTACAAAAAGGGGATCCGTCTGTATTCCAAAATTTTGTAGTTGTTGTTACACGTATACCAGAATACGCCAAAATTGTAAAATCACATGGCGCCTTCTGGATTGGATTGAAAGTTATATTTCCTTTTATATGGTTTCCAGTGGAAGAATACCAAGACCACTACACGTTGAGCAGTCAAGAAGAAGAGTCCTGACCAAGACTGTTGTTTTCTACTCAGGGGTATAGGTCTCTAGACAAAGACACAGCTGGCACCTACGACTTTACCGACCTGCATAGGAGGTATAATCTAGGGAGCTGATATTTTTGCATGAGTACATGCAAGCACTTAAGCTGGGGGTTGATGTTGGGTGTCATTTTTATACTCATTTCCTACATTTTATTCCCTCATTTCTACCTTTTTGACCTTCAACTTGGGGACTATACTTACCTTTTTCCTTTCCTTTACCTTGAAACAACATAACTCTATCTTGTTTCATTACTTCTCCATTCTCGTTAATTATTATGAAGTATTGTTCCTTTTTGTGGCTAAATGAGATGAATATTGGGAGAAGTTCTTTGACCTTTTGTTGTTCTTCCAGATACTATTTCGGGCACAGGGACCTGGGACATACAGGTGCATAGAACCAGTTGGAAGAATATTGTTACAATGTGCTATTACACAGCATTGCTACTACATGCATCGTCAACACTTTGGTTGTCACATCATTTGTTGTTACACCATGATGTTGTTACAGATCCGTTGATGTTTGCATATTTCTAGATTATGAATGTTGATTTGTCTTTGAAAGATGTTACGCTACAATTGTCATATTTCAATGAAATTTGTAGGAGTTATCATGTATTATTGTTTAGAATAACAACTTCATGCGTTTTGATTGAAATCAATGCTTTCCCATTCATGATTTTCATTAAGGGAATCAGTTGTAACTATATTTACTTTATTTCGATCAGCATGAGAATCAGGAGATTATCATGACTGATCCATTCCTCATTTTTTGGAAATGTAATTATTATATAAACACTCAGATCTTCAAGGTTAGGGGGTTAGCACGGAAAAATATCACCATTTTGACTTTGTAACTTTTGATCACCATAATACAGAATATCGTGTTGTTGATGTTACATGTGTTGACTGATCTAATCCCCATTTAGTTCTCAATTCTTCCTACACCCTGCTAGGGAGGAATGGCCTTCCTCTTTAGCAGGGATTTCAGTCGTAAGGTAGTTGTATTATATCTTATGTCTTTGTATATTCGTGGAGTGCTATTGTTGTTGTGCCACTTAAAAGTATATCTGCTTCTGTTCCAGGTATTCATTATATTGCTACATAGCTCCAATTAGAGGTACTAGCTGGTGTAGTTGGTGTATGGCGCGCTAGATACTAGTTTATTTGAAGTGTGGATACATTCCTGTAGATCTTTTTTATACCTGCATGAGTGTTTATTTCAAAAATTGGTTCAACAACGATTTCTCCTTCTTCTTTTTCTGCTTCTAGTACGATGTATCGGCAGACAGTGCAACTACCATTGAAATAAAAGACATTCCTAGTCGATAATTTATGTGTACTGCCTTAGTCATTTAAAAGTGATTAATACGACCCAACATTTTGGCATTGTTTCCGAGGATGGAAGTGATGATAAAATCATCCAGAATTGTTTGTTTTATGATAGAGTGTTCCTAGTCGGCAGTCGTTGGGCGGTAAGACAAGAGGTAAGAACCTGTGCATCGCTCTAACATACTTGAGAGGGCTCACTATTGCTACACTAGGGCATTTAGGAGTGTGATATTTGGGTGTTTTTTAGACTGTGTCTTCATCTATACAATTTTTGGGCAATAAGATGAGAGGTAAGAACCTGCACATTTCTCTAACGTACTTGAGTGGGATCACCACTATAGAACTGAGGCACTTTTAGTGAGGATTGATACACATATGGTCCATGTGTCCTCGTAGGACAACAAATAAACCAACACACCCCCCCTCTAACTGACCACAGGAAATATAGCTCGTAAAAAGGAAAGGAAGAGTGTAGATTTGGGAAGAAAGACATTCTTTGGGGATCTAATTTCAAAAACAGAGAAAGAACAGTCCACTTCATACAGAAAAAATAGGAAGACGGGACCACAGAAAGCTATTACTATATCAAGTCCTAAGGCATCTGCATCCTTTGTGTCTGGACCTCATCACCCTTCCAACAACATATCCACTCCTGAAATTAAGACCCCAGATCAGAAGTAGCAGTGGGAAGCCATTCATAAAAACTTAAGAATTGAAGGACAAGGGGAAACTAGCAAGGGGCAGCCAAGGCCTGAACCAGAACAAATTTTACTTAATTGTCATTATCTGTGTTCAAGTAGTGCAGTGAAATAGTTGGTCCTAGAACAGTCTGATCTTTCACCGATCAGTCAATCCTTTGCACATTCTGAGGTCAGTTCATCTCATCGGGAAGGGTCAATTATGGGGGATGAAAACATTAATGATACTATTACTACTTTTTAATTCTTGATACTGGCGACAAAGGATGAAGCTCCTATGAATAATATTCCCTTATCATCTCTTCCATCCTTCAAAGGGATGGCTATCGAATATCGTTAAACCTTTACGTTCGAATTCGATGTCTTATGTGGGAGTTACGACTACATTTCAGACTCTTAGATGCTAAAAAAATTTCCTACTACTCTGAAAGGAGCAGCGTTGAGATGGTTTATGGGACTAAGTGCTAGCTCGAATTGGACCTTGAGTGAAATGAAAGATACATTCCTCTCTAAGTATCAGGATTACTGTCGAACCAGGGATCTAAAGGAAGAAATGTTTAGAATTACACAGAAGGAGGAGGAAAGCTTGGAAGATTATATGGAACAATTACACTACAATTTACAAAGGTCTAAGTTTTGTAACTTAGCCCCAGAAGTTTTGAAAACAATATTTCTAAGAGGTATGAGAGATGATTTTCTGGAGCACTTGAATCTGCTAGGAAAGGCAGACATATCACAAGTATCGTTTGGATAAATAATGAAGCTTTGTCTGCGAAGTTCGAGAGGATCGACTAAAGGGAGGACTTTAGTTCGGGACCCTTCGGTCCGGACACAAAAGTATACAAGTGGAGGAGTGACTAGAGGAGAGATCAAGAATCTATTAGAAGATTTTAAAACTGGTCTCCTCAGTACTCTATCTACTCAGATTGTCATGGCACAAGTCAAGAAAGCACAAGGAGAAGTTGAAGCGGCTTTGGAAATATCCTGTCCTTAGTGTAGAAAGAAACATCTACAAAGAGAATGCGAACTGGACAACATTAGCTTGTGAAATATATGTGAGCTAGATCATTCCACCAGTCGATGCCCAGAACTACCCAGACTGAAAGCAGTACTTAAGGAATCAAGTAAGGAGGTCTAGTCTTCCTAATTTGTTGGACTAAGGAGACCATGGCAGCCATGACCTACAGGTATGCCTCTAGATTTTTCCTATTTTAATTCTTGGAATAATTTATATAATGGTCAGAAATTCCCATGGCCATATCCCACTCCTTCTTCAACACAATTTACTTCACCCTGGAACCAGTGGCCTTCCCCTCCACCAATACAATATCCTCCATCTCAACCTTATCCTTAGAGTCAGAATTGAAGAGGTAATGGCCAAGGTCCAACTTCCTCTACACTACCAATGTAGTATCAGTTACAACTTCCTCCTCTCTAAACTCATGCATCTTCTGTCCTACCCCAATTACCGGTGCAACCAAACCCTAATCCGAATAATAAGGCAGTCCATAACATAGAGACCTCGACTACCTTACAGACTTACCTTATGAAAAATCACAACTGACTCAACTGTTAGGGCTCAGGATCCTCTGTATCCTCAACAATTAACTGAAACTGGGATAGCCTCACAAACAGAATTTTAGCTTCTCAAGGAATTATAGAATTTTTATGTACAGATTCTGTTGTTATAATCTCTTAAGAAAGTTCCTATTTACGCTAAAAAAGTGACAGATTTGTGTCTAAAAGCCTTCAACGAAGCCGAAGGACCCTGCTACTATCGATGTTATGGGGAAACTGTCTAAACTAATGATTGATCAACCTTTTTTAACTAAATATAATGACCCAGGGAATCATATAGTTACTATCTATATTCGTGACTAGCCCATAACCAAAACTTTAATAAACTTAGGAGTGGCCATTAATGTGATGACCAAGGATATTTTTATCTCCTTAGGACCTCACGCACTTATAACTACTCCTACAATGCTTGAATTAGCAGAAAATTCCCTTGTTAAACCTGAAGGGGTGTCAGAAGATGTGGTTATTACTGTAGCTTCTTGGAGATATCCAGCTAATTTTCTCATTTTGCAAACCAAATCCAGCCTGGGGGGCATCCTTTGATTTTGGGGAGACCATGGCTAGCCACTGCATGTGCATTTATCGGATGTAGATCCAAATCTATGATGATCTTGGATGGGCAAGCCACTAATAACCTTAACCTTTACCCCCCAACGAAGCCCCATGTGGATTTGAATAGTCCCTAGTGGGATGAGTTTCAACTTGAATCCGATTTTTCCCTACCTCTCCTCACACTTGGAAAAGCACAATATTTTAAATATGAAATAGAGGATGACGTCATTAATGGATTTATTAGCAACTCGCTCTCTGTTGCTTCTGTTGGAGATCCAGGGGAAGAAGATGAGGTAAAATATGTAAATATTGAACATATGACAACCACTCTGCATATTGATATCAGCCTGGTTGAAATTGAGCCATGAAAATACTTAAACGTTAATCCTAACTTGACTATTGAACAGATCATATTGTTGATACAGCTATTACAGAAATATAAAGAGGCATTTACATGGGATTACACTAACATGAAAGGGATACATCCCAGCCTGTGCACTCACCAAATTTACCTTAAAGATGGCTTAAAACTAGTTAGACAACTGCAACGCCGAATGAATCTCGCACTTAAGGAGATAGTGAAAGAGGAATTAAGGAAACTTCTTAATGCCAATTTTATCTATACTATCTCTAACAGTTATTGGGTGTCTCTACTTGTCATTTTTCTAAAAAAGAATGGTAAGAGTCTGTGTATATTATAGAGAACTCAATAAGGCCACCCAGAAGGACCATTTTCCCTTACCATTTATAGAACGGGTCCTGGATACTCTTTCTGGGAAAAAGTTTTTTTCATTCATGGACGGATTCAGTGGCTATAACCAAATATAGATTGCCCTAGAAGGTCAAGATAAGACAACCTTTACTTGCCCATTGGGTACTTTTCACACAGAGTCCTTCATTTTTGCCTCTGTAATGCGCCAACAACCTTTCAAAGAGCAATATTAGGTATAATTTCATATTTGTTGAATGATTGCCTTGAAATATTCATGGATGATTTTACACCTTATGGTGATGCTTTTGAAACATCATTAGTTAATTTGGAAAAGGTGTTGTAACGCAGTGTACAAACTAATGTTTCTTTGAGCACTAAAAAATGCCACATGATGATGATCGAGGGGATCGTGGTGGGAAATTTCATCTCAACAGATGGAATCAAGGTAGACCCTACAAAAATTGAGGTAATCTTGATAATTCCAACTCCTAGAATTCAAAAAAATGTACGTAGCTTTCCAGGACACTTAGGGTAATATAGGATATTTATAGAAAATTTTCCAAGATTTCATCTCCTTTGTTTTCTTTGCTTATGAAAGATGTGGAATTTGTGTGGACAGGGAAGTGTGATCAAGCCTTTTTGAAGCTGAAGAACTAAGTAACAGCAACACCTGTTTTGTGAGGACCAAATTGGAATCTACCATTCCATATTGCTACAAATGCATCCGACATGGTTGTAGGTGTTGTTTTTGGCTAGATGGAAGAAAAGAAGCCTTAAGCTATCTATTATATCAGCAAGAATTTAACCCCATTCGAGCTCAATTACACAGTGACCGAGAAAGAATTCCTAGCAGTAGTGCATGCTATTAATAAGTTTCGACATTACATCACCACATATCAAGTATTTGTACAGACTCACCACTCTGTGATTTGATTTTTAATGAATAATCCAATTACTAATGGTAGAGTCACACGATGGTTATTGTTGTTAAAGGAATTTGATATCACTATTTTATATAAACCTGGAAAAGATAATGTATTTGTTGATTTTATTTCTAGGTTAACGATAGGTGATAATTTCACTCCTACTAAGGATTATTTTCCTGATGAGTATCTTTTTTCCCTATCTACTCACTCACCATAGTATGCAGATATAGCCAACTATCTTGTTGCAGGTAAATTCCCACACTATTTATCTTCCAGAGATAAAATAAATATCATACATCAAAGTGCCACTTATTCCTGTATAGAGGGAAACCTCTATCACACTAGACCGTACTTTCAAATTCGGCGTTGTATTAGAGAAGATGAGATTATTGGTATCCTGAAGGCTTGTCATGAGGAGCCCTGTGGGGGGCACTTCGCGGACAAGAGGACGGGGTACAAGGTACTCTCAACATGGTAATATTGGACAAATGTATTATGGGATACCAAGACATTTATGAAAGGGTGTGATAGCTGCCAAAGGATGGGCCAACCACTGCAATTAGACGAGATGTCGTTACAGCCTCAAATAGTGTTAGAACCCTTTGATAAGTGGGCCTTGGATTTTGTAGGGAAAATTAATCCTTCATCAGAGAATAGTTCATACATATTGGTCTGTACATATTACTTCACAAAATGGGTCGAAGTGAAGGCACTAACTAGAGCTACAGAGTAGGCTATTTCAGACTTCCTGTTTGAAGATATTTTTTTCGCTTTAGGATACCCATGGAGATAGTGATAGATGGGGGGGGGGGCGGAATTCACATCTCATATGATTCAGAAGCTGGTTGAGAAGTATGGAATTCATCACATTATCACTTCACCTTATCATCCACAAGAAAACGGCCAAGTGGAGAGTACCAAAAAATTTATTGAGGGAATTTTGACAACGACAATAGCTAGCCACCAGATAAATTGGGCCGAAAAACTTCCAGAAGTACTGTGGGCGTACAGAAAAACATGGAGGAATACTACGGGCGTCTCACCTTACGAATTGGTGTATGGAAAGAATCATTTAGTCCCCATAGAGTTTGAGATAAAAACACTAAGAACAACATTACAGGTAAATCTGGATTTGAGCACAGCACAAAGACAAAGGTTGAATCAACTCAATGAGTTGGAGGAGAAACAGATGGTTTCCATTCAGCAGACAGAGATCATTCAGCAGCACAGAGTTAGATGGCATGACAAGTTCATTAAAAATAATAAATTTAAGAAAGGAGATTGGGCTATCTTGTAAGATTCAAGATTCATGGATTTCAAAGGCAATCTCTGCACCATGTGGCTAGGTCCTTACGAAGTAGATAAAGTCTTTGACAATGGGACTATAAAATTGGTTACCATTGATAATGCTAAGACACCATTACTAGCTAATGGGCACTGTCTGAGGTTATATCATCAACCTACTTCGAAGGATTCATTTATTAACATTATCGCGGACTCTAATATTCATGTCATAGCAGCAGGGGGCATTCCCCTGTGTTGCCTGAAATTTGATTTTCCAATAAGTGTAACTGCTAAAAACCACTTTTGTGGCTGTTGTTACACCTGTTTAAATAATAATAATAATAATTAAAAACAAAACAAAATATTATGATAATAAGAATCTGACTGTGAAAATATCTTTCAACGTGGAATCATACAATCTGGTAGCAGTTGAAAACCACTTTTGTGGCGGTTGTTACACTCATTTTTTTCCCAGAACATCATCCTTTTTCCTACATATTCTACATTATGGTGTTGCACATTTTTTTAAAATATTTTATTTTTCTTAACAATAAATTTTATATGAAGGATAACGCATTGGTTGTCTTGGTTATTACATATGTAACAGCCGACAACTATCAACAACGTTTTTGAAATTTGTTTGTCGTCCTGACATGCAGAAATTATTACGATAGCTTGAAGTGACCACCACGACCACTGGAGAAATCATGCCATCACATCAATATCTTCCTCTTCTTTTCAAGTACGTAACCCAAAAGGTAACATTATCATCCTCTAATAATTGATGATTATGGAAAATTAATGACAATCCTTTTGACGGTCATGGACTGTCGTCATCATTAAAGTTGGAGGGGGGTGGTGTGGGGGGGGGGGGTGTTAATCACGTCATAATCATGAAAAATCTGTTAGCCTTTAAAGCCATCATTAATCCCACAATTAAAAAATTTAATACCATGTCAACCAATCATGACTGGATCTTGTTAAGTGGATTTGTACTTGAAGTACAAAGTTATCCATAATTGGGAATTAATAGAAATAATGTGTGGGTATGAACCATCAATTTAAAACCCTTTTCACCTCTCAACTATCATGACATTCCATCATCTCCCTCAGCAGGAATTTCTTGCACCCTTGCTCGAAAATTCTCAACTCGGAGATTACAGAGTAGGTTTCTGTAATACAGTGAGTAGTGTGTTGATACCCTGGCTAACTAAGTTAAAGGAAGTAATTAGCGAGATAACAACACAAGATGGGGGGATCTGCAGTGAGGCACGAACCAGATTATATTGAGGCATTGCAAAATTTCCTGGAGGTGTATCAAATATTTAGAGATGAAGGGTGGCTCAAGTATTTTCAAAAGTTGAAAGTTTCAGATAAATCAATTGCGATGGAGTTCGCCAGAAACCTGAAAAAGTATAGGACCAAATTCAGGGGCTTGAAGATTGAAGTAACAGAGGAGTCTGTTTCCTGAGTAACATCACTGTCAGTCAATGGCAGAAGGTGGTTCAACAGAAAGGTCAATGATCCTTCTCTGAAAGAGGATTTCCTTGAAGGAGAGGAGCTTGAGAAGAAAGGAAGAGGGGTCGACAGGTTGTCTCTTCCCCAACCTTGGGCAGATGTTGCTTTGAATCTGATAAAATATATCATCTGTGAAGGGAGGTCCACTATTGTTTTTAATTATCATTTTCCCTTATTGAACCATCTTTGGCATCAACAGAAAATTAACCTTCCATACTTCCTGCTAGGAAATATCAATCATATGGTTCCAGCAATCAAAACGACAGCACACCGAGAAGTTGGTGTTACAAATCACGGTCTCATCAAGTTAATTGTGTTGGATTCTTTGAACCAACAAGGAAAGAGCTGGGAGGAGTTAAAAATTGAGAGGCCTAGAACAAGCCGAGGAAAACATGCTAGGACTTCAGGAGAAATTCAAGAGGAAGCTAGAAGCCGAACTTGGTCTTCTAAGGTCACAATTGAGAAAAGACCCCTTGATAAGCTGATTGGAGACAAACGGCCGAAGAAAAGGGTGAAAATCAATGTGCCTGCAGAACCGCCCTCTATAGCTGAAGAGCAGGAGGAGGCTGAAGAGTTGAAAGAAGAAGAAGGACAACTTTGATCATAAGAACCCCCCTCATTAGGTAGGGACGAAACTCAAACCCTTCTTATAGAAATTGAGAATTTAAAGAAATAAAATGAGCATTTGAAGAAAGAATTAGATGAAGATAGGAAATCAAAAGCCTTAAGCTTAGATACCCTAGTTTAAGTTGTTAATAAATTCGGGGGGGAATTCCAAGATCAGTATGTGTGGCATGTTCCCAAGAATTAGCAGCAGCAGGATACAAAGTTTGTCTGTAAAGCACCTGCTCGAGGAAAACTCAAACAGAACCTGGGGAAGCTACTCCACTAAAACCTGTTGAAGATATTGTGGCACACAATAACTAGTAGTTAAAGCAGAGCCTCCCATATTAGTCGACCTGGAAGCTGACACACAATAACCTGTAGAAGCCACTGTTGTTACAGAGGAACCAATAGCGGATACAGAGGATGACCAAGGAGAAAATAAAAGTACTGTTACAAAATAACCCACCTATGGTGTTGTTGTTACATAAGAACCAGCAACTGAGGTGGAGCAATTCCACCTCAGAGAGGTTGTCACAGCCATAGTTTATATTTCATGTAGTAGAACATCGGGCTTCGATGAGGGATGGAGCTCAAGAAGACTCTATTGATGTCTAAATTGTAGAAGTGGAAGGAGGAGGCACTCTCCCTTCAAGAGGGAGTGATCTCATTAGATGTACATTAGAAGAAACTAGGTGACTTGTAGGAAAAATGGGAAAAGAAATAATTGAAGAGGAGTTGTGGGGAATGGAGACAAAGAGAAGCTGCCAAGAAACAGGAGGAACAACGGTTGTTGTTACAGCAGTAGGTTCGGGACTTGACTATTGATAAGCAGAAGCTTCATGATATTACCCTCAACTTGTTGGGGTGCAGGCGGCCTTCCCCGTCCTACCCTATTTTATTTGGGAGCGCTATTATTTATTTTAGTTGAAGTCTATCATCGAAGACAGCCCTTATGTGGGTACTTATACCCACACTTTTCTTGATGTTTTTCACACTAGCGATTTTTCTGAATAGAGCTTCTTGTGCGACCTATTTTTGCATAACATTATTTGTGAGCATGCCAATATGCAGATGGTGGCAAATATATCCTTGTATATGAGAGACCTGCAATTACACGCCTTCATTTCATTCATCATAAATCAAATCGAGTGGCATCTGGACACGAAATCAATGGAGACTAATGAAATGAAGACAACGCTATGGATTAGAGCAGATCCAAGAAGGGCCATTGGACTGAAGTGAGAAATTAACAAGTTTTTGAGTACTCGAGGGTTGAGGGGACCAGCTACTACCTACAGAGGAATAATCGTAGAGTTCTGTCTCAATCACATTGCATAGATGAAGAGTCGAGCGCTGACAGGGTGCCTCAAACACACTGAAGCAAGTAGTGTCAAGTTTCAAAAAGGGGATCCTTTTGTATACCAAAATTTCGTAGTTGTTGTTACACATATACCAGAATATGCCCTAATGGTAAAATCTCATGGCGCCTTCTAAATTGGATTTAAATTTATATTTCCTTTGATATGGTTTCCAGTGGAAGAATACCAGGACCACTACGCGTTGAGAAGTCACGAAGAAGAGTCCTGGCCAAGGCAGATGTTTGCTATTCAGGGGTATGGGTCTCCAAACGAAGACACATCTGGTGCCTACGACTTCACCAACCTGCATAGGAGGTATAATCTGGGAACTGAGATTTTTGCATGACATGCAAGCACTTAAGCTAGGGGGAGATGTTGCGTGTCATTTTTATACTCATTTCCTACATTTTCTTCCCTCATTTTTGCCTTTTTGATCTTCAACCTGGGGACTATACTTACCTTTTTCCTTTCCTTTACCTTGAAACAACATAACTCTACCTTATTTCATTACTTCGACATTATCGTTAATTATTACGATGTATTGTTCCTTTTGTGGCTATCTAAGATGAATATTGGGAGAAGTTCTTTGGCCTTTTGTTGTTCTTTCAGATACTATTTCAGGCACAGGTACCTGGGACATACAGGTGCACAGAACCAACCGAAAGCATGTTGTTACAGCGTGTTGTTACACAGCGTTGCTACTACACACACGTCAACACTTTGGTTGTCACATATTTTACTGTTACATAGTGATGTTGTTATAGATCCACTGCTACAGTTGCGATGTTGTTCGCGTATTGCTATATTTCGGATGTTGATCTGTCTTTGAAATTTTTTACGCTACAACTATCATATTTCAATGACAGTTGTCGGAGTTATCATGTATTGTTGTTTAGAATAACAGCTTCATGCAGTTTCGATTGAAATCAACGCTTTCCCATTCAAGATTTTCATTAAGGGAATCAGTTGTAACTATATTTACTTTATTTCAATCAACATGAGAATCAGTATATTCTCATGACTAATCCGTTCCTCAATTTTTGGAAATTTAATTATTATATAAGCACTTGAACCTTCAAGGTCAGGGGGTTATCACGGAACAATATCACCATTTTGACTCTATAACTTTTGATCACCACAATACATAATATCGTGTTGTTGCCGTTACATGTGTTGACTGATCTAATCACCATTTAGTTCTCAATTCTTCCTGCGCCCTGATAGGGAGGACGGGACCTCCTCTTTAGCAAGGATTTCAGTCGTAAGGTAGTTGTATTATATCTTATGTCTTTGCATATTCGTGGAGTGTTATTGTTGTTGTGTCAGTTATAAGTATATCTGCTTTAGTTCAACGTATTTATCATATTGGTACACATATCCAATTAGAGGTACTAGCTAATGTAGTTAGTGTGTGGCGCGCTAGATACTGGTTTATTTGAAGTGTGGATACATTCTTGTAGATCCTTTTTATACCTGCATGAGTGTTTATTTCAGCAATTAGTTTAGCAATGATTTCTCCTTGTTTTATTTCTGCTTCTGGTATGATGTATCGACACAGACAATGCAAATACCATTGAAATAAAAGACGTTCCTGATTGATAATTTATGTGTACCGTCTTATTCATTTAAAAGTGATTAATATGACCCAACATTTTGGAATTGTTGTCAGGGATGGAAGTGACGATAAAATCAGCCATAATTGTTTGTTTGATTATAGAGTGTTCATAGTCACCAGTCACTCGGCGGTAAGGCGAGAGGTAAGAACCTGTGCATTTCTCTAACACACTTGATCAGGCTCACCGTTGCTACACTAGGGAACTTAGGAGTGTGAGCTTTGGGTGCTTTTTAGATCGTGTCTTCAGCTATACAGTTTTTGGGCGGTAAGACGAGAAGTAATAACCCACGCATTTCTCTAACATACTTGGGCAGGCTCACCACTGTAGAACTTAGGCACTTATAGTGAGGATTGATACACATAAGGCCCATGTGTGCTCATAGGATAGCATAGAAACCAACACATCCCCACTCTAACTAACCATAGGAAATATGGGTTGTAAAAAGGAAAAGAAGAGTGCAGATTTGGGAAGGAAGACATACTTTGGGGATATGATTTCAAAAGCAGAGAAAAAATAGTCCACTTCATAAATAAACAATAGGAAGATAGGAACAAAGAAATATGTTACTATATCAAGGCCTGATTCATCTGCATCCTCTTTTTCTGGACCTCATCACCCTTCAAACAACATATCCACTCCCGAAATTAAGGCCCCAGATCAGAAGCAGCAGTGGGAAGCCATTGATCAAAACTTAAGAATTGAAGGACAAGGGGAAACCAGCGAGGGGTAGCCAAGGCCTGAACCAAAACAAAGTTTTCTTGATTATCATTATCTGGAGTCAAGTACTACAGTGAAATAGGTGGTCCTAGAACAACCTGATCTTTCACCCATCAGTCAATCCCCTGCACATTCCGAGGTCAGTTCATCTCATCAGGAAGGGTCAGTTATGGGGGATTAAAACACTAATGATACTATTACTACCTTTGAATTTTTGATACTGACAATAAAGGATGAAGCTCCTATGAATAATATTTCATTATCATCTCTTCCATCCTTCCAAGGGATGGCTATTGAAGATCCTGATACCTTTTTGTTTGAATTCGATGCCTTATGTAGGAGTTACGACTACATTTCGGACTCTCAGAAGCTAAAACTGTTTCCTGCTACTCTGAAAGGAGCAACATTGAGATGGTTTATGGGACTGAGTGTTGGCTCGATCCAGACCTGAAGTGAGATGAAGGAGACATTCCTCTCTGAGTATCAGGATTACTGTCGAACTAGGGATTTGAAGGAATAAATCTTCAGGATTACAAAGAAGGAGGAGGAAAGATTGGAAGATTATATGGAATGATTACACTACAATTTACAAAGGTCTATGTTTGTTAACTTAGCCCTGGAAATTTTGAAAACAAGATTTCTAAGAGGTATGAGATTTGAGTGTGTGGAGCACCTGAATCTACTAGTAAAGGGATACATATCACAAGAATCATTTGAAGAGACAATGAAGCTCTGTTTGCGGAGTTCGAGAGGATCGACCAAAGGGAGGAGTTAAGTTTGGGACCCCTCAGTTCGGATTCAGAAGTCTAAAAGTGGAGAAGTGACTAGAGCAGAGATGGGGAATCTATTTGAGGATTTTAAAACCGATCTCCTCAGTACTCTATCTGCTCATATTACCATGGTACAAGTCAAGAAAGCACAAGGAGAAGTTGACGCAGCTTTGGAAATATTATGTCCTCGGTGCAGAAAGAAACTTCTATAAAGAGAATGTGAACTGGACAGCATTAACTTGTGCAATATCTGTGAGCTAGAGCATTCCACTAGTCTATGCCTAGAACTACCTAGACTGAAAGCAGTACTTAAGGAATCAAGCGAGGAGGTTCAATATTCCTACTTTGTCAGACCAAGGAGACCATGGAAGCCGTGACCTACAGGTATGCAGCCTCCGGATTTTTCTTCTTTTAATTCTTGGAATACTTTATATAATGGTCACCAATTCCCATGGCCATATCCCACTCCTTCTTCAACACAATTTCCTTCACCCTAGAACCAGTGGCCTTCCCTCCACCAATGCAATATCCTCCATCTCAACCTTATCCTTGGAGTTAGAATTGGAGAGGTAATGGCCAAGGTCCAGCTCCCTCTGCACTACCAATGCAGCATAAATTACAACTACCTCCTCTCAAAACTCCTACACCTTACCTTATCACTCCTATTGTACTCAATAAGATTCAACTTCGATCGAGAAAATTAATTAGACATGATCATTCTCCTATCATTATCGAGGAGGAATGTGAGTCACCCATAAGGGGTATAGTCGATTATGAAGCGGTTTTTACACCTGTAACAGTCGATGCAACACAGACTGTTACAGCTGTAGCAGCTAGCTCACAAATTACTGTTGCTCCTGCAATAGCCAACCTGGGCAGGGATGGTGCACCTGTGACAACTTACGTACTTGTTAGGGCTTAGGATCCTTTGTATATGTTGAGCAAGTAAATCCCCTTTGTGGACAGAGGTGATCCCTCTAGCCCTAGAGTGGGTCTAGCAACAAGGGAACAAGCTGGAATTTTAGACTCCTAGCTTATAAATGAAAACGAGTTGGGATAGATGACCTAGCTTAGTCCAATGCTCTTGTTGTCATTTGCAGCAATTATCCATTGATCTTTGTCTTCGCACGTCACGGTCCTTTAGTGATAATGTCTGTGTACCTACACAAGGATCAAGTGAATAGTGACAACATACACCAACATACTTTCATTCACAACTATTCGATTTTTTTAAGAGTATCAAACATTTTGCATATTATCGGACACAAAATTGGAACCAAAAAACCAATCATGTATTAATGATAGAGAAAAGAAGTTTAAAACCTTAATTCCTTGACATTACAACCTCCTTCGATGGGTTCAGTCAAGCGTGTCTCAAGTATTCGTCAGGGATCGGACTTGGTGAGGAAATGGGCCTAAACTCTCTCTCGACAATGGATTCCTCTCTACCTTCTTCTTCACACTAGCCATAGTAAGGATTGTCTAGCTAGTTGAAACCATCTGAGAAGGATGTATTTATAGGAGAGGAGGAGGTGGTTTGGGATCCCTCATAAGGTGTGTTGACCTATGACCGCACACAAAGTGGAGAAAGAGAAAGGAAGGGAAATCCTAACTGTCAAAGAGCTTCAAATGAATCTATCTGTCTTTTAATTCAGTTGAAAGAGAAAAGTGTCGCTGATTAAATGTGATGGTGAGAAAAATACATACTGCCCTCATTCATTCCATCTACCCCCTTCCTATCCTTCATTTATACTAATTTTGAACTCCAACGCTCTAAATACCATTTATCCCTTTTAATTTTTATTTTCCTTAAGTCATTCCCTTTTTATTTCATGACCGCACACTCAAATTTCTTTCCGCATCGGCTAAATCCAAAAATCCTTTAATTGTCGTCTCCTATAAACCTTCTGAAATGCGATATGTGATGAAGTGGGACCCATTCACCTACCATGCTTCCATTCATTTCATTTCCCTTAAAAATCATTAAACCTTACCTTTCTGCCTTTCCACTTCATCTTTCTAACTTACCTTTTTCATCGCCATATCATTTTTTTCACTTACCTTCTGCCTTCCCGATTCCCCCGATTGCGATTAAAGTGGGGCCATTTCTCCTTGAAACATCACCCTTTCCCCCACCATCCATCACACATTGCTAAATATAAACTTCATAGATCGGTGACCATAACTTTTCGCGCTTCGCACAGTTTTTAACTTACCTTTTAAGCGCCCGCAAAGTATTATGTTTAAATTGCGATGCGGGGCTCCACCTCGATCTTCCACATCACCTTTCCCACTCCAAAACTTCACAGTTCATGGGTTTTAATGTTTAACCTCCGCCTGCTCCCACATAAAACTTGCGCCCTGCGATCTGTGCTCGCGGTCCCACCACCGTCTGTGCCACGTCACCTTCCCTGCACTTCACGCATCATACTCTTTACTGTTTACCTTTCACTACACGCATATAAAAATTGCGATCTTCAATTTGCGGGCGTGGGTCCCACCACCTTGCCACGTCATCAATATCCCTCATGTGGCCTGTCTTTCACCCATTTCAGTGATAAAAAGTCCCACTAAATTCATTTCCGCTTCCACCATTCATGCCCCCTCCAAAATCCGGTTCCATTTTGTCATTTAAAACATAGCATGGGATTTTGGGTGGAACTTACAGTATGGTTTATTCATTTTCCACAGGATAAACTCCGCTAAAGAGTTCAACACACACAGCACAACTGGCTATTCCACAGCGGGAATTGGAAATCATGAGCATTAGAGAGTGTAGGTCTTCAAACAACACGTGAAATCATATGATGAAGGCCAAACAACTCACCTGTTCTCAGCCATTCCTCGCTACTCCTTTGAATATTTTGGAATTTGGCCTCCCTAGAAAACTAGTTTGTTCTTTTTACTGATTAGATAGTGATGTTTTTCTTGTAAAATCTCTATTTTACCCAATCCTGTTTTGATTTTTCTGTTGCAGTTGTGATTATTTGATGCACTCTCTGATAGTTTGTTAAGATATTTTTGGTTTCACTTGTGGGGGTCGATCATGACAAAATATTCGATCATAAACCCTAAAAGAGAACTCTATATGTAGTGAGTTCTAAGATGAAAGAAGGGTTCTGGAATTTTGGAAGAATTTTGCTGTAGATTGTATGACTCTGCTCCCTGTGCTCTGAGAGACATATTTGGGAGAGTTGTTTGAACTCAATATAATATAGAGATGATATTTGGATTCTAGATGGAGTAATGAGTAGTGTGTATTTGTTTTCTTTGGTTATCAGTAATCTCCTCTTCATGTGTAACTATCTTTCATGCTATTCTTCTTTGATGGATTGTGTAATGTAGCTGTCGGTGATCTGCAATTTTATTCATGAATTCGTATCTGTATAACACTTAGGTGTAAACTCTCATGTAATTAAGCTTGTTGTATTACCTTAATTCATGCTCCATGAACCTCTGTTTCTATCCATATTTCATTTATATGTGTTTCCTCTAAGTTCATAGGGGACAAATTCTTAATCTCTTAAACTTGTCTCTCGTGGGTTCCTTCTCCATTCTCTCACTCAATGCCTCTACATATTTTCAAGATTTATGCTCATTTTTATATACTTGGCCCATTTAAAAGCCACTAAGCCTCGCAGCATCTTGAGCCCTCTCACAGTATAAGGAATTCACATGAATCGAATCCAAGGCCTTCTCAATCCATGAAACACCAAAACCATTGTTCCCTCATTTCATATTTTGTCAAAGGCATTTTATGTAGTTGTCCACTTTAACCTCTAATTTTAAGATGTCCTAGGCACTGGTCTTTTGCAACTCAAGGTTGTCTCTAGGAGCTACAACAAGGTGGAAGGGAGGCCTTATCCTTTGGGGATTTTCTCAATTATAGGAAACAAGAAGCCAAAGGAAGGTCTCTGACGTTATTCAGCAGAACAAACCATGATGACTCCACTCACGAAGTGGTTGGGCATGGAAACTTCATTTATAATTTAAAAAACTTTCCAAAAATAGCTCGGTGTGGGCAGTCCACTGAGACAGAGCGCCAATGGGTGCGAGGCCCAGTGTTAATTTCTCTATGGGTGTGAGGCCATAACTGCCTACCAGCGCTAACCCAAAATCATGTTTTTTTGAGAGCCTGCTTCAGGAATGATCGATAGAGGAAATGTTCTTGACATGCCAAGGGATGCAATGACACTTTTTTCAAGGTATGAAAATACATAGAAGTCACTGAAATGGTCCTTCAATGTTCGGGATGGGGATTACAGGGAAGGTGACAAAATACTATTTAACAGATACCCCCTAAAGCATGAGGTCCGAGAGAGAGGGAGGAGTGAAATTATTTACGAGAACGTGCCCAAACCAAACACCGTTGTCAGAAGACCTGTAAGAACAAGTACAACTGATATCTCTGATACATGAATATGTGGCATGGGCGCAACCATCCATAATAGAGTACATATAAAAATGAGATCTGAGGTATGGACGCAACCATCCAGCAAGAAGGATCAATAAATAGACTTAGGTATGGTCGCATCCATCCAATCAGAGGATTCATGCATATAGCCATGATAAACCACATCGTCTCGCAGCCTAGATTTTATCAGACAAAACCCAGGGTCTTTCACTCCATCTCGACTCGAGCAAGTACAAATTCAAGCATGCGAATGAATGAGTTGAAGTTGAACATGCAATAAAATCACTTGATTACTAGCCAATAATGAAAGTTTTTAGCAGGCACGATATAAACCACCAATAATTACAATGGCTCTCAAGGTACGACTAGTACAATCCGTGAAATGTGAACAGTGAGTTGGAGTTGAACACCCGTAGAATCACTCGATCGAAGGCAAATGATGAGGACCTGTCATTAAATGTGAAGAACTTGCCAATGAGGCATGCAAGCTCCAAGGTACCGGAAGGGAGTATCTATATTAGCTTCCTGGATAATGAGATGAAGTCAAAAGGAAGTGACTTGGTTGAAGGAGGGCCATAATTTTTCCCACGTCATCGACACGAGGCAGAGGAACAAGATCATAGTGAATCAGGACCAAACAGAGGATCACAGGTTGAAAACTACAGAAGGAAACTTCTCTTGAACATATTGATGACACGACTCCAAAATTTGGCAGTAACTAACATCAAGGGATCTAAGGTCATGATGACATGGCAAAGATCATATGAGAGGTAAAAACAGATAACCCAAACCCATGGAGGAAAAAATGGTGAAATGGGATGTCCCCAAATCGACACGAATGCAAATGAGTGTCATGTTCAAGAGCGACATACTGCCGAAACGACTGAGAACTAGTTCGATTTCCCCCCACCATTGCTGGCGAGTACCCCAATTATTTTTGGAAACAAACTTGAAGGGGATAGCATATTCTTGTCATATAATTTTTTCCTTCAGACAAATCCATCCTAGTACATTTTATGAGCCCTATGAAGGAGGAACTAGGTAACATCATGATGATGGTTTCCGATGTCATTTAGGTTTAACGAGTCTGAAAAAGGAATTACTCGGCATATTTTCATGTTTAGAGAGTTTGAAAAGAGGCAGAAAAGAAAAATCCAATAGGTCCCTTTTCGTAGGTATTCTCACAGAGCCGAAAAGGTAGAAAACATATCTGGGAGAACCTCTTAGTCATGATTGGCTAAGGTATTCATTTTTCATAAATAATCTATCCCAACCCAAGAAAGGGGTAAACGTATACTAGGCAAATGATGTTTCACAACCTTTAACGAGTTCAAAACGACAAGAGTCTCGACAATATTTTCAATTTTTAAGAGTTAGAAAAGGGCTGAAAGTTGACTCCTCCTAGAGGAACGATTGGTATTAAGGATAGCAACTAGTTCCGGTAATGGTGGAACTACTCATAACAAGTAAAGTTTAAGAGGTTGGCTAACAAGACCACTCATTGCAGCGGTTCCTCATGAATGGGTAAAAAAATCAAGTGAAGGCGTATGATTGTCCAAGCAGATGGTGACGACGAAATGAGAAAACCAAGGCTCATCTAGCAAAACAGGCTGATAAAATGGAAATCACGAGAGGTAAAATAAGAATGGTTTCATTTTTACACAAGCTTGAAACGGAAACAAAATACACTTGGAATAATTTTGCATGCCCCCAGCATGATGACTTAATTCGAGGTACATGCCCCCCATATTCATGGAATTCACTTGAGTAGACTACTGGTTACTAATAGGTGGATAGAATGAAGGTTCAATTACGAGATCAAGAGAAAGAATCGACTTGAATTTTACGAGATCTAATCAAAAACTCGAATTGAAAAGGGGACTTGTTTCATTTGTTAACGAGGTTGGCACATTAAAAGAACTATCCTCATAAGAGCTAATTCATTTTTTAACGAGGTTGACATAGTAAAAGAACTATCCTCATGACACTTTGTTTTATTTTTTAAGGAGCTTGAAACGGAAACAAACTATGCTCCAACAATCTTGTTTCATTTTTCAAGGAGCTTGACACAAGAAAACGAACTATGCTCCGAAAATCTTGTTTCATTTTTTAAGGAGATTAACACAAGAAAACAAACTATGCTCCGATGACCTTATCAAGACATACAAAGATTCATGGCTTCCAAGAGGTTCTCATCCGACGGGCGAATAACACTCTGGAAATTAGGACGCAATTCCCCCAGTACATTTTGTACTACCTCACTGATTGAATCATCAGCGAACGTGAACATGGAACAAGTGGCCAGATAATTGACCCGTGGTAGGGAAGATAGCATCAGAAAGTAAGGACCATTAAGGGATGATGGTATACTAGATGTCATCTCACGACCAAAGAATGAAAGTTGATCAATGGTCACAATCCGACCTTCATGTGGAAAACAGATCACACGAAATAAGGAAGAGACTAGTGCATCCATGGCATAAGCATAGTCACATCCCAAGAGTAAATTAAAATCCAAGGGGCTTGGGACAACCATCACGTCTATATAGATAGTTTTCCCTCCTAAAGTAATAGGAAACTTCGGAAGGATCCCTAATGGTTGACTTGTTCCTCTATTAAAAGCCAACAGATTCTGAGTAACAGGCACAAGCGGTGGAGAACCCAAAGCTTTCCATGTAGTTGAGGACATAATACTAACCGAGGCACCTTCATCTATAATAGTGCCTAGTACAACCATATTGCAGGCATGCACAGTGATCTCAAAGGGCATGTAAGAAGGAAGACGATATCTCATAAATCGACTCCAATAAAAGGAAGCGACCAAAATACATGGAGGGGATGTTGTAGGAATAGGAGGACTATCCCCTTGCATTACAGGAGTGGAAAGACCATCCTCCTAAGCTTCGGGAATGAGATCAGGAGGATAAATTTCTAGCACTGTGGTGATGGGAGTCGGAGGATCACCCTCTTGGATCATGGAAACAGGAGGATCGGTATCCGATCCTGGAGAATCAGAGGAAAAAAAAAGAACCTGACTGGGATGAGACCCACTCTCGACGGAAAAGACCTAATGAACTATAGATGGAATCAGGTCAACCTTTTTCTCAACCAATGATTGGTCGGGAATGGACTCGGGAGACTGACTTTCAGAGAGAGTGGAATTGTCCAGAGATGAATCCCGATCAATGAATTGATCAACTATCGGAGGACTCGAAGAAAACTTTTAGTAACCAACAGGAATACAAGACTCAAAAGTCGAAAGGTTTTCCAATACTTTAGAATATTCATCAATATAAGGACAAAGGTGAATGGGATGGTTCCCTTCACATAACCTACAGGGAAATTTGGTCTTACCCTGTTTCTTACGAGTCTCATTATCTTTAGCTGAAGGTTCATCATCAGCATGATGTCCAGAGGTTGATGATGAAGGATGAATCGAGCCAATAGACCACACTTCTAGCACCTTGGGAATACCAGGGAAATCATGAAGAAGGTGGTCACCCTCACAAATTTTGCAAAGGAATTTGAGTCTGCGAGACAGAGTGGGAGGTTTCTTGATATTAGTTGCATGGGTAGAAATAGTTGTCGATTTTCCCCTAGCTTACTTTCCTTCTTCTTCTTCGACTTCTTATTCTTCTTCTTAGCCACCTGGTTACTAGAATCCATAATTGCACCAAGTGAAGAGGAAGAACGAGGTGAAGAAACAGGCGAAGAAGGCAAGGGGTCAATATTAGGATCAATCTGGGGTTGACATGGTTTAGGCAGAGGAGAACTTGGTTGAGATACAGTCGGTATATTCGAAACCATAGGGGTTGAAAACAATCAAACTAGAAGACCAATGGTTAATCCTGGGAGGGACGACATTGCCATATATGGGGCACCAACATTCTCGAACGAAGGAAAAGGACCAGGATTCCCATTTGAGGGGATTCCTTGGTTAGTGAACTCCAGAAACATTGCCATTGGAATAAACCCTAAAGAATCACTAAGGAATATAACTTTAACCAGGAATATTTCATGGGCAGTCAATTTTAAGACATTGAAACAAAACTTTGCCTTTACATGTTTTAAGAGTCGAGAAAAGGACAAAAGGTGGCTCTAGTCACTTTCAGTTTGGACGAGCTTGAAAGGACAAGTGCTCGATGATCTTTTCGAATTTTAGAGAGTCACGAAAATATCAAAATGACTACTCAGGAAATATAAGCAAGAGGGTGTACCAAGCTCCCGTGAACTACAATATACACCTTAATGATCAAATGAAAGAGAAATGACCAAGGACTTAACGTACATACAGATAGTCTCTCCAAATGTTGTGTTCGGTGTATCATGGTTACAGGGCGGCAGACTCGGCTTCGTACGGATAAAGGATTGCAACCTATGAGGGTCTCGCTTTATATACTCGATGGTACAGGGAGCACAAGTCCATGCTAGCAATGTCTAATACCAGACGGTGAACGACAGCTACTAGGTTTAACAACGTCGGAACACGCCACTAGCCTAGACCTCTAAATCTATGTGTTAGGTTTCAATGCTTCCTTAGGTTGATTGAATTGATTTTAAAGTTGATCATGAATTATTGTCGCAATTTCAAAGCCTTACCTAATGTTAGCTCAAATTCTTAATGCGCAACTATATGCAAAAGAAAATCATTCCAATTTGATGAAAATTTAGCTAAGAGAGGGATAGTAATTCATAACAAAGAAGCAATCAATTGAACACAAGAATAATTTCACTAATGCATCTAAGACAACCAAAGCAGAAAACGAAAAGCTCTTTCCTTGTTCACTAAAAGCTACTAATGCAAAAGAACATTTTTCATTTTCAAACTAGGAGAAAGAATGCAAATTTTGTCCTTTTAGATGAATGAGAAGCAAAATGCACTACTACACTAAATGATAAAATGAACACTAGTTTTGAGCAATGGGAATGAAATTATCTAAAACAAAGATACCAATCCAAGACAAACATCAAACACACTCAAAACAAAGATGCATTCCTTCAAACAAAACAAAGGCTTTCAAATTGATTTAGTGAGCAATGTAATCTATGCTCAGGGTGATAGATGGAGAGCTAAACAAACATGAAGATGATCATTCAATAACCCAATGACACATAGAACCAAAAGAAAAACTAAAACAATCAGTCAACAAACTGAAAATATAAAGACCAAACTGGCTCAAACTCAACTCAAAAGGTTCAGTGAGGAGGTAGCCGAAAAAGCAGCACGAGGCACCTAGGAACCCTAGGATGACAAGATCCACTGATCAGGTGAGGGACAAACGGCTAAGAATAACAAGACAAGAGAGTCAAAGAAATTCCTGTAGACCAATTGAAAGATGAAAATCCAACCTAGAGGAAATATAAACTGAAAAAACTCAAGGAAAAGGCTAAAATTTTAACCTACATGATTTGGTGTGTCTGTCTAGCTGTAATCCGAGCTAAACAGAGGTTGGCATGCCTCGGACAAAGGAAACAAGCGTCGAGCCAGAAAAACGTGGAAAAAAAAAAAAAACCATTGAGCAGAGGTCAGAATTGACACTCTAAGACTGAATGTGATGGCTGAAAATAGTCAAACAGCTAGAACAAAGCAGAAAAACAATAAAATGACCAAAGTCGAACAGACAAGCCAAATACTGGATGAACAACGAGAGACGAAAAACACACTGATCCCTAATATGGTCGCCTACTTGTTGTGCAGGTAAATCCCCTTTGGGGATAGAGGCAATCCCTCTAGCCCTGGAGTGGGTCTAGCAACAAGGAAACAAGCTAGACTTTTTGACTCCTAGCTTATAAATGAAACGAGTTGGGATAGATGACCTACCTTGGTCCAATGCTCTTGTTGTCATTTTCAGTAGTGATCCGTTGATCTTTATCTTCACATGCCACATTCCTTTAGTGATAATGTCCATGTACCTGCACAAGGATCAAGTGAACAGTGACGACATACAACAACATACTTTCATTCACAACTATTTGATTGGTCAAGGAGAATCAAACATTTTTCATATTATCAAACACAAAATTGGAACCAAAAAATCAGTCATGTATTAATGATAAGAAGTTTACAACCTTAATTCCTTGACGTTGTATCCTCCTTCGACGGGTTCAGTCAAGTGTTTTTCAAGCATTCGTCGGGGATCGGACTTGGTGAGGCAATGGGCCTAAACTCTCTCTCCATAATGGATTCCTCTCTACCTTCTTCTTCACACCAGCTATAGTAAGGATTGTTCATCTAGTTGAAACCATTTGAGAAGGATGTATTTATAGGAGAGGAGAGGTGGTTTGGGATCCCTCATAAGGTGGAAGGGATGCCTTATCCTTTGGGGAGTTGTTCAATTATAGGAAACAAGAAGCCAAAGGAAGGAATTCGACATTATTCAGTCGAACAAACCATGATTACTCCGCTCACGAAGTGGTTGGGCATGGAAACTTCATTTCTATGTTAAAAAACATTCCAAAAATAGCTCGATGCAGGCAGTCCACTGAGACAGAGCGCTAATGGGCATGAGGCCTAGTGTTAATTTCTCTATGGGCGTGAGGCCATAACTCCCTACCAGCGCCGACCCAAAATCATGTGTTTTTTAGAGCTTGCTTTAGGAATTATCAATAGAGGAGATGTTCTTGACATGCCAAGGGATGCAATGACACTTTTTGCAATGTATGAAAATATACAAAAGTCACTGAAATGGTCCTCCAATGTTCGAGATGGGGATTGGAGGGACGGTGACAAAATATTGTGTAACAGTATCCTCAATGATTAACTGAAACTGGGACATCCTCACAAACTGAATCTGAGCTTCTCAAGGAATTACAAAAATTTTATGTACAGATTATGTTGTTACAAGTTCTCAAGGAAGTACCTATTTACACTAAAACAGTGAGAGATCTATGTGTCAAAAATCCGGGAAGGAATCTGAAATATACATGTTATGGGGAAACTGTCTAAACTAATGATTGATCAACCTTTCTTAACTAAATATAATGACCAAGGAAATCCTAGAGTTACTGTCTCTATTGATGACCATCCCATAACCAACACTTTAATCGACATAGGGGCGGCCATTAATGTGATGACCAAGGATATTTTTATCTCTCTAGGACTCCACGGGCTTAGACCTACACCTACAGTGCTTGAATTAGCAGATAGGTCCTGTGTTAAACCTGAAGGGGTGTTATAATGATCTGAAAATGGAATGTACTTGTTTGAGGGTGCAAGGTATCCATTTCCCATAATTTCAAATTGAGCTATACACTCCAAGTGACCTCTGAAAATGTGAGAACAAACTATTTCCTATACAGAGATGGACTGTAGGGGCATTCACCGGATGTTTCACCTTTCTAGGAAAGGATGAATCCGGAGGCTACCTGGCCCTCTACAGACTCTGCCTAAGGAAATAATATGTAAACACTTAGAATTCTTTGACATTCACATACTTGAAATTTGATGTCTTGCGGAATAAGACAAATAACTTTCTGCAGCTGAGTAGGTGATTATGTGTATATGAAAGTTATGTATATTTGCTGTTTAACAATTTATATCAGTTTTTGTTTAGCATATCATCTTCAGCAAATAAAGACATCAAAATGATAAGAAGTTCACCCCCTTCTCTGGGCTACATCTGCTGGACCAAGCCTCTCAAACTAGGCTTGTCCTCTTGTATTAAAAATGCTACAAAAGCTAATACAAGAATAAGAATGTCTTGAAAGACAGATCTGACTGTAAATACAGAATCAGAAGATAGGAATTAGCTGAACATGCTCTTTCCCAAACACTAAACAGTGAAATTTGTACCTGCTACAGTACTTTTCCCCAATTGTCCTTGGTGGCCCTTTAGACTTGCAGGGAGAATTTTGAGGTGAAGATGACCTCAATTGGTTCTGAAACCTCTGCCATTCAACTCAGAAGGTCGAAAATATCAGAAACAGACTTTTGAATCACCAAAAATGGATGAACATAGCACCCAAACAGCTCCAACACTGAAATGGCCCTGGTGGCCCTGAAAGCTTCCCTGAAGCTAAACAGTGAGAAGAATTCCTCAAAAGGAAAAACGAGCTGTAGAAATGGATTCAAAATGTTGAAAAACTTCAGGAATGACCTTCGTTCCACATAAACTGGCTGCACAATTCCCAATGCAGCTCCCAAACTGATTTGGCCCTGGTGGCTCCTGGAACTTCAAAGGCCTCATATGGCTGTGAAACCTGTGCCAATGGCTTCAGAAGGTCGAAGAGACCCAAAATCAAAAACAAATTCGTCTTCAAAAGCCTCTCCTAGCAGAAGTTATGCCCACTTTACTGAACTGTCAGTTTCCCCTTAGGAAACTCCACCAATTGTGGAAAAATGTTGGATAAGAGCGCCAAAATGGTGGAAAGGCGCCAAAATAGGAGGAACCGCCATCTGCTCGGCGTTAGGCCTGCAATTAGCACTGCTGCGTTCATATGGTAGCATTTGTTATAACTGCCGTAGCGTACAACAATCGTTATACAATAATAAACCCACTTTATATAACAAATACCGCAACCAAAGGTTATTAAACCTTATCCGCCCGCGCCAATGATCTTGCCCTCCTATCCTCCGCCTCGTTCGCTTTAAGGGCTTATGCAACGGGGCTGTTCTTGTCGTCCCTGCCCCCGCCCAATATACAATAAGGTTTAAAAGAAACTTTGCCGCCAACGTATAACAACACACAACGCATTGCTCCAACGGTTAAAACGTCAGAGTTATTAAACCCAGGTCGCGGGTTCGAATCCGGCCGACCCACAAAATTTTTGAAATGCCATTTCAACGCCAAGTCGGGGCCCACGTGGCGGCCTCCGGGCTAGCCACGTGGCGCCTTCTGATTGGCTGCCAAATGGAATATTCCCCAGAATATTCTGCGGAATATTCCACGGAATATTCCCAGAATATTCTGCGGAATATTCTTTTTTTAATAAAATTTTTCCACAAAGGCAAATTGGCATTTTTTTAATGGAAATGGAGAAATCTTCAAACTTGAATAACTTCTTCATACGGAGACCATTTTTCGAACCGTTCACGGCACCGGAATCAGGAAGACGAGCTCTATCCGGTCATTCAGGTTCAAACCAGTTCTGAGCACTTTCATTTTTGACCATTTTACGACACCTGGTCCTGAGCTCCTGATCACACCTCCCAAATGAGAAGGCTTTGGTCCCCCAAAGCATCGACCCCGCACCGAATCAGACAAGATTCTTCTGAGGAACAGGGAATATCCTTTCAAATACCTAAAATAGCATATGGATGCTAAAATGTCCCATTTCTCATTTTTGCTAACTGTCATGCTGGCGACTTTTTGTTGAATAAACTCTGTACTTGTGTCGAATCCCGAATTAAGTTCTTTCTTCAAATGCACAAAATCACATACTGAAACCAGCAATGACGCTTGCTAAAATTTGTGCCCTCTTTGCTTGCATGCCTTTCCAATTCATGGAATCTTGCACTGCTTTGCACTGACACTTCGTTCTCTGCACCAAACGACACCAAAAGCATCTTGTGCAACATATGACATCAACAACCAGTTGACAATGAAATGTGCTATACAAATGACACACAAACTCTGTAAAAAGTGTGCACACAACCGACACAAGTCGATAACAACAAGATACATCTTGACAAACATGTTTGTATGTATCATGTACAATGAACTATATACAGTTCGCTAATTACACATACAACCTCTATGTACATGTGCAACTTCAAGTCTTCTTTTCAAATACCCACAAGTACATCATCCAAAAAACATGTGGATGATCAAGAGCTGAACCAAAAGATATTGCTGCAACATAAGTGAGTATCATACTCATCTTTTACACCTCCATGGCGAAATTTTGCAACAACAAAGAAATTCCTTCAACTGAAATACATGCATACCAATCTGAAATTTGCATGTACAAAACGAGTAATGACTTACTGCAATAAGAAGTCCATCCACTTCTCACCAAGCCAATTCCATGGCGAATTTGCTCGCCAATTTTCTCAGGAAACTTCCTTCTCATCAATAATGGACTCCATAGATTCACTTGCGCCAAACTCGTTTGTCCCTTAGCCCACAATCCTGAATCATATGAACCAGCAATGAAACTTGCTGATATATGAGCTGAAATATTCTCCTGAATATGTGGACTTGCCAACTGTCACGATGCCCATCCAAGGCACCTCCATTCCAGAAGAAGAACTGCCTCCCAAATGAAAAGGCTTTTACAAAGATGAAACACTTCATCATTTCTCTTGTTTACAATCTTGGAGATCAAATTAACTTTTTCCAAGTCAATAACATTACATGCATGGATAAAAACAAAGCAATCAACCCTTCAAGTTAATCACACATACATGTTTAAAATACAAGGAAATCATCATGATCCCTGTGCTCACGCATCTCATTCTCATGCATGCAATTTATCCTTCAACTTTCTCTTAAGTACAATCAAAAGTACAAGATCTTCAATCACATGTACATGTACTTTCAAAGCTGAAATGAAAATAACTTTCGCTAAGATAGAGTGAGTCTCATACTCAGCTTTTCCATCCTGCAACTTGCATTCCTTAACAAATAAAATGCATTCAATCAAAAGACATGCAACTTAATTGGATAAGAATTCTAACCATTTCTTACCAATCCATTTCAAAGGTGATTCCTTTAACTGCACATCAATATCAACATGTGTATCATCCTGACACATATCAATGATGGAAACTTCCTTCCCATTCTTGCCATACTCTTTCTCCTACTTCTTCAACTTTTGTGGAAGCATTGTTGGATTCAGAGTCCAACACCTTTCAACAGTATGTCCTTGCTTATGGAAGTTGTCATTATAAAAATGAACAAAAGAGCTTCAGCAAACTCAAACAACAAGTAGTTTGCAGAATAATAAAGCAGTCAATCTTCAACACTGCTTAAGACACCTTTCAAGCTACACAATCAAGCTAGTGATGTCAGTCAAGAAAACCTAGTGCTCCGATACCATCTGATCTGAAAATGGAATGTACTTGTTTGAGGGTGCAAGGTATCCATTTCCCATAATTTCAAATTGAGCCATACACTCCAAGTGACCTCTGAAAATGTGAGAACAAACTATTTCCTATACAGAGATGGACTGTAGGGGCATTCACCGGATGTTTCACCTTTCTAGGAAAGGATGAATCCGGAGGCTACCTGGCCCTCTACAGACTCTGTCTAAGGAAATAATATGTAAACACTTAGAAGTCTTTGACATTCACATACTTGAAATTTGATGTCTTGCGGAATAAGACAAATAACTTTCTGCAGCTGAGTACGTGATTATGTGTGTATGCAAGTTATGTATATTTGTTGTTTAACATTTTATATCAGTTTTGTTCAGCATCATCTTCAGCAAATAAAGACATCAAAATGATAAGCAGTTCACCCCCTCCTCTGGGCTACATCTGCTGGACCAAGCCTCTCAAACTAGGCTTGTCCTCTTGTATTAAAAATGCTACAAAGGCTAATACAAGAATAAGAGTGTCTCGAAAGACATATCTGACTGTAAATACAGAATCAGAAGATAGGAATTAGCTAAACATGCTCTTTCCCAAACACTAAACAGTGAAATTGTACCTGATACAGTACTTTTCCCCAATTGTCCTTGGTGGCCCTTTAGACTTGCATGGAGAATTTCGAGGTGAAGATGACCTCAATTGGTTCTAAAACCTCTGCCATTAGAATCAGAAGGTCGAAAATATCAGAAATAGACTTCTGAATCACCAAAAATGGATGAACATAACACCCAAACAGCTCCAGCACTGAAATGGCCCTGGTGGCCCTGAAAACTTCCCTGAAGCTAAACAGTGAGAAGAATTCCTCAAAAGGAAAAACGAGCTATAGAAATGGATTCAGAATGCTGAAAAACTTCAGGAATGACCTTCGTTCCACATTCATTGGCTAAACAATTCCCAATGCAGCTCCCAAACTGATTTGGCCCTAGTGACTCCTGGAACTTCCACGAAGCAAAATCACCTGCAAACGACCTCAGATGGCTGTGAAACCTGTGCCAATGGCTTCAGAAGGTTGAAGAGACCCAAAATCAAAAAAAAATTCGTCTTCAAAGGCCTCTCCTAGCAGAAGTTATGACCAAAAAGCTAAAGCTGCAGTTTCACCTAAACAAACTCCACTAAATGTGGAGAAGGCTAGGTAGCGCTGTTCTGTGGTGGGGCGCCAAAAAATGGGAGAGCGCTCAATTAGGCGGAACCGCCAATGTTGTTCGGGCGGTTAGGTCGGCATTAAAATTCAAAGTGGTTGCGTTCATATGGTAGCATTTGTTATAACGGTCGTATTTAATAACAATCGTTATACAATAATAAACCCACTTTATATAACCAAAACCATAATGTTTGAGCTGTCCACCGTTACGAGCGCGCCAATGATCTTAGCCTCAGGTCCTCGCCTTGGATTTACGTCGGAAGGGGGGATGCAATGAAATTTGGCCATGTTGCCTTCCGGAGCTTCCGCCGATATACAATAAGGTTTAAAAAAAACTTTGCCGCCAACGTATAACAACACACAACGCATTGCTCCAACGGTTAAAGCCCAGTTTGTGTTAATAAACCCGGTAGGAGCGGGTTCAAAACCAGCCGAACCCAACAAAATTTTTAACAAATGCGCCATTTCAAATTCCACGTCGGGGCCCACGTGGCGGCCTCCGGGCTAGCCACGTCGCGCCTTTTGATTGGTCGTCAAGGGAATATTCCCCAGAATATTCTGCAGAATATTCCACAGAATATTCCCAGAATATTCTGTGGAATATTCTTTTTTTAATAAAATTTTTCCACAAAGGCAAATTGGCATTTTTTTAATGGAAATGGAGAAATCTTCGAAGTTGAATAACTTCTTCATACGGAGACCATTTTTCGAACCGTTCGCGGCGCCGGAATCAGGAAGACGAGCACTATCCGGTCGTTCAGGTTCCAACCAGTTCTGAGCACTTTCAGTTTTGACCATTTTACGACACCTGGTCCTGAGCTCCTGATCATATAAGATGTGGTGATTACTGTAGCTTCTTTTAGATATCCGGCTGATTTTCTCATTTTGCAAACCAAATCCAACCTGGGGGGGCATCCTTTGATTTTTGGGAGACCATGGCTAGCCACTGCAGATGTATTTATCGGATGTATATCTGGATCTATGATGATCTTGGATGGGCAAGACACCAAGAACCTTAGCCTTTACCCGCTAGCGAAACCCCATATGGATTTGAGTAGTCCCTGGTGGGACGAGTTTGAACCTAAATCTGATTTTTCCCTACCTCTCATCACACTTGGAAAAGCACAATATTTTAAAGATGAAACATATGATGACATCATTAATGGCTTTATTAGAAACTCACTCTTTGATGCTTCTATTAGAGATCCAGGGTAAGAATATGAGGTAGAAGATGTAAATATTGAACATATGAGAACCACTTCACATACTCATAGCAGTCCGGTTGAAATTGAGCCAGGAAAATACTTAAACATTAATCCTAACTTGACTATTGAACATAATAGATTATTGATACAGTTGTTACAGAAGTATAAAAATGCATTTACATGGGATTAATCTAACATGAAAAGGATCCATCCCAACTTGTGCACTCACCACATTTACCTTAAAGATGGCTGCAAACCAATTAGAGAACCACAACGTCGAATGAATCCCGCACTTAAGGAGATAGTGAAAGAGGAATTACAGAAACTTCTTAATGCCAATTTTATCTATCCTATCTCTGACAGTTAGTGGTTGTCTCTGCTTGTGATTGTTCCGAAAAATAATAGCATGTGGAGAGTCTGTGTAGATTATAGAGAACTCAGTATGGCGACCTAGAAGGACCCTTTTCCTTTACCATTTATAAACGAGGTCCTGGATACTCTTTCTAGGAATTTTTTTTTTTTCATTCCTGGACAGATTCAGTGGCTATAACCAAATACAGATTTCCCTAGAAGATCAGGATAAGAAAAACTTTACTTGCCCATGGGATACTTTTGCACACAGATTCCTTCCTTTTTGCCTCTGTAATGCACCAGCAACCTTTCAGAGAGCAATATTAGGTATCTTTTCAGATCTGTTGAATGATTGCCTTGAAATATTCATGGATGATTTTACACCTTACGATGATGCTTTTGAAACAACATTAGTTAATTTGGCAAAGGTGTTGGAACGCTGTGTAAAAACTAATGTTGCTTTGAGCATCGAAAAATGTCACATGATGATGACCGAGGGGATCGTGCAGGGACATTTCATCTCGGAAGACAGAATCAAGGTAGACCCTACAAAAATTGAGGTAATGTCAAGAATTCCAACTCCCAAAACTCAAAAAGAGGTACGTAGCTTTCTGGGACACGCAAGGTACTATAGGAGATTTATAGAAAAAAAATTCAAATATTGCATCTCGTATGTTTTCTTTTCTTATGAAAGATGTGGAATTTGTGTGGACAGGGAATTTTGAGTAAGCCTTTTTGAAGCTGAAGAATTGTGTAACAACAACACCTGTTTTGTGAGGACCAAATTGGAATCTACTGTTCCATATTGCTACAAATGCATCTGACATGGCTGTAGTTGTTGTTTTGGGCTAGCTGGAAGAAAAGAAGCCTTACGCTATATATTATATCAACAATAATTTAACCCCAGCCGAGCTCAATTACACAGTGACCGAAAAATAATTCCTAGATGTAGTGCATGCTATTAATAATTTTCGACATTACATCACCGGGTATCAATTATTTGTACACACTAACCACTATACCATTTGATTTTTAATGAATAAGCTAATTACTAATGGTAGAGTCACATGATGGTTATTGTTGTTACAGGAATTTGCTATCACTATTTTAGATAAACCTAGAAAAGATAATGTAGTTGTGGATTTTCTTTATAGGTTAATGGTAGGTAATAATTTCACTCCTAGTAAGGATTATTTTCCTAATGAGTATCATTTTTCCATATCTACTCACTCACCATGGTATGCAGATATAGCCAACTATCTTGCTGCAGGTAAATTCCCACACTGTTTATCCTCTAGAGACAAAAGAAAGATCATACAGCAGAGTGCCATTTATTCCTGGATAGAGGGCAATATCTATCACACTGGACCAAACTTTTAGATTCAAATTTCTGTTAGAGAAGATTAGGTTATTGATATCCTGAAGGATTTTCATGAGGATCCCTGTGGGGGCACTTCAGAGACAAGAGGATGGGGTACAAGGTACTATCAACAGGGTACTATTGGCCAACTATATTATGGGATGCCAAGAAGTTTGTGAAAGGGTGTGATAGTTGCCAAAGGATGGGCCAACCACTGCAATCAGACGATATTCTGTTAGAGCCTCAAATAGTCTTAGAACCCTTTGAGAAGTGGACCTTGGATTTCATAGGGCCAATTAATTCTTCATCACAACAGAGGTTATACATATTGGTGGGTCGAAGTGAAAGCACTAAATAGAGCTACAGAGCAAGTTGTTTCAGACTTCCTGTTTGAAGATATTTTTGTTCGCTTTAGGATACCTAGGGAGATAGTGACAAATGGGGGGGCCCAATTCACATCCTATCTGATTCAGAAGATGGTTGAGAAGTATGGAGAAGTAATGAAACAAGGTAGACTTATGATGCTTCAAGGTAAAGGAAAGGAAAAAGGTAAGTATAGTAAAAAAGGCAGAAATGAGGGAATAAAATTTAGTAAATGAGTATAAAAATGACACCCAAAAGTAGTCTAGTCAGCAAAGAAAAATATATTCTGGGAATATTCTGTAATTTTCGCCCAATGACATTGTGACAAGTGTCACTGCAGGATTCGTCGGAAAGTTTGGAAGGTGAAATTTTGTTATGTTATCTCCTAAGGGTGAATTTTATATTTTAATGGTTAGGATAGTCCAACCAGATGCGAATACGTGGTGCAGACAGGGCCGCCATGTGCCCCCTCTAGTGGACCAAGTTCAAAAGCCGAATTGCATATATTCCAAAGTCCGAATTTATATTAAGTTTCAAAGGCTGGGTCAAATTTTCAACATATCAAAGGTTGGAATCATATGTTATTTCGGGTTATATATTATTTTATATATATGGTGGAGCAAAAGTATTATACACAGACTCGGCAGAGTTCGGGGATCGACCCCACAACCTTCCCCACACAACGCACCCTCATTACCAACCTACCACACCGGATTTTCTTAACCTATATGTTCGGGGTTTATATTTCAATTTAAATGGTTGAACTAGCTAGGGTAGGACAAGGGCCAGCCCCCAGCCCATCTAACCATATGCAAGGACCATGGGGAGCAGAGATTTTTGTAATGGCGGGTTTAATGTTTAATGTGGCTTTAGTAACCACTAATCCATGTTTAACCTGTGCTAATCCTATTTTAAATTCAGATTTGGTTATGGCGTGATTAATGCGCCTAAACCATGTTTATACCTAATTAATCTCCCACTTAAAATTAATTAAACTGTAGTTTAATTCAGCATAAAAACTTGCGAAGCCCCCAAATTTGGCACTTCCCCCAAATTTAGCAGCCCTAACTAGAGTTATCTCCAGATTTAGTGGGGTTTCCTAGGCCAAAATTGGGGAGGCCATAACTTTTCCAAAATTCGACCAAATTGGGAGAAAGAAGAGTCTATTCTGGATGATTTGGACATTCTTAACACATTGAAGTACGTTTTAGGAGTAGTAGATGAAAATACACAACACTTTTTTCCATTTTTATCTAATACAGAGGCCCAATCCATGGAAGTTGGAACAAATAGAAGTAGCCCATGAGGGGTCAACTCCTTTATCAAAAAAATGTGTTAATGGATCATTTTGATGGTTTTTTGTACATTTTATTGGTTTTGTTCAGCATTGTGTTTTAATGTTTTTATGCTTATGAATTTAACATGAAACTCAATACATTTACCTGTTTAACACTCACAAACACCTCAAGAAACATATGCACATGAAGCAAAAGATCAACAACTTATTTATAAATCTAAAAATGAAATTAGAACAGCAAAACTAACATTTAGATTCAGATCAAGTTGGTATCACAACAAAGGTTGCAAAGGTTATTTGCTTGATTTTCTTTAGTTTTGTGCAAGTAGGGTTTTAATGGTTACAAATTTGTGATGCTTACAAGGTCAAAGTTGCAGAGAGGAGAAGGGAAACTATTGATTTCTAATCTTGAGATTAGGTCCAAAAGAAGGAGAGCCACAAGGGCACCATCTCCACTCGAATTTTCACTCATAGATGCGCTTTAAGCACCTCAAGTTTCTCTAGCTGAGATTGAAGAGGTAAAAGTTTCACCAGAAGCTAAGCTTGAATTCATAGCCATCATGTCAGGTGTTGTATATATTGAAGTTATTTAAGAAGAGGAATCATACAAGAGGGCTTTCTATGAACTGACTGAAAGGGTTAGGATCCTCTTTGAAGAGAGGGACAGAAAGGATGTAGAGAGGAATTCAAAGGGCAGTGGAGGAAATCCTCCTACATCCCCACCATCTTCATCATCAACCTCACCATCACCATCAACATCATATTCTACTTTCACAGTCAAAACTACCCATACTCACTCAAAGACCAAAAAAGGAAAAATTCCCTTACTCAAACTTGATGTCAAATTTGAGATTCCAAAGTATAATGGCAAGGTAAATGCAGAGAAGTTGGACAATTGGATTCGTCAATTGGAGGTGTATTCCAGAATTTAGAGAGTTCAAGAAGATGACATAAAGATTCAATTGGCTTCCTTGAGGATGGAAGGATCTGCACTTATATGGTAGGAAGCAAGGACTCAAGAAGAGATGAAAAACTATGGTAAGATCTCAATGTCTTGGTCAAGTTTTATTGCTGCCATTAAAAGGAAATTTTATCATCTAGCTTACATGAAAAAATCCATTATGGACTGGAAAAATTTTAGACAGCTGAAAGGGAAAAGTGTGCAATATTATACTCATGAATTTAGGAGAAGAGCTCTTATTTTGGGTATTAATTTGTATTCTCAAGAAACTTTCTTAAAGTATATTGGGGGTTTTCACAGTAACCTTAGGCACACTATTCTCATGTTCAATATCACAAACTTAGATGAGGTTTGTGTTCAAGCACACATTTAGAAGAAAGAGGGAAACATAATGTAGATGAGAAAAGTGATAGTTTCCTAAAGTATGAGGGTAAAGGAAAGGGCAAGTTTAAAGGAAGAGGAAAGAGAATTAGCTCTATCAAAAGAGAGAAAGAAACACTCACATGTAAACATTGTTCAAAGAATGGCCATGATGAAGACCATTGTTGGCAACTTCATCCAGATTTGATGCCAATCAAATAAAAGCCAAAGAAAAGGGGAAAATTGTTGCAATAATTAAACATGACTTAGGTTCAAATTCAGAATATGAAACAAAGATTACAACAATGGGTTTGAAAAGTAAGCACCTAGCAAGCATGAGTTCTTCAAATTGTTCCAATGTCACTCAAGATGAATATACGATAATTGAACTCTTTCATATTAGAGTCGTTTCTAAACATACCAAGATAGATACACTGTTTGATAGTGGTTCTCAAGCTAATATGATTTCAGAAGACTTAGTTAAGGAGCTAAACCTTGAAACTGTTATACATACAAGAACTTATTCTCTAGGGTGGATATGAAAGAATGCAAATTTGCAGGTAACAAGGAAGTGCATACTAAATTTTTCCATCAATTCAAACTTTCTTGATGAATTTGAACTTGATGTGATGTCGCTTGAGATATCAGGTATTTTTTTAGGAAGTACATATCTTATGATAGGAAAGCAGTATTTCATCGCCATGAGAATAAGTATCACTTGTTTAAATATGGAATTGAGCACATAGTTAGAGCGCATAAGAAGAAGACAAGTTTGGCTCTTATACATGCATGAGAAATGAAGAGAATAGTGATTGCAAGTCAAAATTTGACCTTGTTAATGATCAAACATAGAGATATTTTGAATCAAACCTTTCAAAAAGATGCATCGAATGAACAAGTTGATTTCATTAAAGTTTCTTATGCATGTAATGAGATGTTTTAGGAATATAATAGGTTTCCTTTGAAAGGAGGTAAACAATATGTGACAAATTTGCAGCAGTCAGCATCAGTGTTGAGCAGTGTTGGAAACAAGATGTCGGTGCAAGAGAGTGCAAAGATTAAAGATAAAGTGACAAAGAAAATTGAAAAAGAAGGGATGGGTTCCAAAAGTTCTTGTTTTTTCTTTCCAAAGGGTACATGGTAATGGCGAAAATACTTGGTAAAAATTCGACGCAAGTAAAAATCAAGATCAGTTAAGAATCGCCGTGATGACAGTGTGCGAGTTGAGACAATTTTTAAGTTTCCTTTTCTTAATGATCGAGGTGGAAAAAAGTTTGTTTCTGAAAGAACAACTTGTTTCTCTGCAAATTCAGGGAATTAATTACAGCATGACGGTGTCTACAACAACAAGAGAGGGTCTTAAGAGTTAAGGAAAAAGATTAGTTTTTGTGAAAACCTCAAGTTGAAGAAAATGGGAAAATTTCATTGGATTGAGACTGGAAGGGTGAGGGAACTACACCCTCATCCACATGTTTAGTAATCAAAGATATTTTGGGTTCCAAATGCTTCTAGTGGGGAGGAATGATCAGCTGCTCAGTGTTAAAGCTCAAAAATTGAAGTGCTCATAATCAATTGGAAACTGAACGGTAGCAAAGAGCTCATCGCCAGGAATCCGGCGCAATTCATTTCGTCGAAAACCGACTCTAGATGAAGAAATTAGAGCCTGCTATTAGTTTTCCTAAACAATTAAAAAAATCGCAGAAGGGATAGAATGTTGACATGACAGCCTTGTCAGCAAAGAAAAGGATATTCTAGGAATATTCTGTCATTTTCGCCCAAGGACACCGTCACAAGTGTCACTGCAGGATTCATCGAAATTTTTTGAAGGTGAAATTTTGTTATGTTATCTCCTAAGGTTTAATTTCATATTTTAATGGTTGGGATGGTCCAACCAGAGGCAGACACATGCTGCATCCAGGGGTCGTCACGTGCCCCCTCTGGTGGACCAAGGTCAAATGCCGAATTGCATATATGCCAAAGTCCAAATTTATATTAAGTTTCAAAGGTCGGGTCGAAATTTTTACATATCAAAGGTTGGAATCATATGTTATTTCAGGTTATATATTATTTTATATATATGGCGAAGCAAAATTATTATACAAAGGCTGGGCGGAGGTCGGGGATTGACCCCACGACCTCCCCCAAAAAACGTGCCCTCATTACCAACATACCACTCCGGAGTTTCTTAACATCTATTTTTGTGGTTTATATTTCAATTCAAATGGTTGAACTGGCGGGGGTAGGGCGAGGGCCAGCCCCCAACCCATGTAACCATATGCGAAGACCACGGGGAGCATAGATTTTTGTAATGGCGGTTTTAATGAATAATGCGTCTTTATTAGCTACTAACCCATATTTAACCTGCGCTAATCCTATTTTAAATTCGGATTTGGTCAGAGCGCTCTTAATGTGCCTAAACCATGTTTATCCCTAATTAATCTCCCACTTAAAATTAATTAAAATGTAGTTTAATTCGTTGGAAAAACTGGCAGAGCCTCCAAATTTTGCGTTGCCCCCAAATTTAGCGGCCCTAACTAAATTTATCTCTATATTTAGTGGGGTTTCCTATGCCAAAATTGGGGAGGCCATAATTTTTTCAAAATTTGACCAAATTGGGAGTAAGAAGAGTCTATTATAGATGATTTGGACATTCTGAACACATTGAAGTAGGTTTCAGGAGTAGTAGATGAATGTAAATATAAATTTTTTCCATTTTGAGCTAATACAGAGGCCCAAGCCATGGAAGCTGGACCAAGGAGATGTAGCCCAGGAGGGGTGAACTCCTTCATCAAAAAACTGTGTTAATGGATCATTTTGATGGTTTGTTGTACATTTTATTGTTGTTGTTCAACATTATGTTTTAATGTTTTTATGCTCATGAATTTAACATGAAACTCAATATATTTACATGTTTAACACTCAAAAACACCTCAAGAAACCTATGCACATGAAGCAAAAGATCAACAACTTATTTATAAATCTGAAGATGAAATTAGCATAGAAAAACTAACATTCAGATTCAGATCATTAGTAGTGCCTCGGAAGACATGATGGTAGGTGACATAATTGGATTAACATGGCGTTGATTATTATTGTTATATATCCAAATTGTTAGTCATTGATAGGATAATAAATAGAAATAGAAGTGGAAGTTTTATTATTTAAATTTAAGCATTTGAAATTTTGTTTTTCAAAAAGTAGTGAAATATGAGTGGTAGGAACTTGCATTAAAGTAAAATTATTATTTTTAAATGGAAAAAAATTATAAAAAAAATTGCATATATATATTTAGATATATATATATATTGGGATACCACTATAATTATTTAGGTATTTATTTATTGATTTTTCATAGGTCTTCTATACTAATAATTTCTCCTTATAATTTAATTCTTTTCACATTTTTACTTATCATTCAATTATTAAAAAATTGCAGAGAAGACATTAACCATTAACATTTATAGCAAAAATATCATGAAGTGACAACCACACAAAGGACACAATAGTTTACCCTAGGAAAACCCACATGGAGGAAAAACCTAAAAACCTTTTCAATAGAGAAATTTTCAATTCAACATAGATACATCTTAGTTAGTAACAAGGTCAAACCTGGTCCATCCTTGTAGTCAAGTCATAGAGTTCACCCAACAACTTCTACTTAATATGACTTGCTAGGATATAATGTTCTCATATAATGCTTGGTCCTACTTCCTTTCTAAAATTATTCTTCATAGATTAGGTCCCTGCAAAAAGGCACCACATCAACTTCAGTCATTCGACCTTTCAGCAAATATATTTGACCTTCCATTGTAGATATAATGCAAAGATATTTGTCCTTTTATCATGGAAATTTTCGTCATTCCATCATAGAGATATTCATCCTTCCTCTTAGTCCTTATCACAAAATATATAAGTCTTGATGTGTGATCTGAATTACATATTAAAGAAGAGATCAAGTCAACTATATATATTCATCTTGAATTCCAAATGGATTCCTTTTATGAAAGAGCCAACTTGAACCTTTAATGGGGTCAACATGACTAGGTGGAGGTTGAGTTTAACTTTTTGGAGAAAAATCTGTTTCTTTTATAAATTCAAAATTTTTCCGTTTTACAACCAATATGAATATCATGTCTAATATATTTTTATTTTAGACTCTAGCTTGGAGAACATGCTTAAAAATACATCAAGGACCAAAAATATTAATTATGAAGACCGACCATAGTTACAAAAATCAACACTCCATCTTAACGAGGGAGGTATTCATAATGAGTATCCAAATGTTCTCATGTTGACAAATTTCTCTAAGAAAAGGTTATATCAATTCATCATCATCACTAGCATCATCATCTACTTTCCATAGTATATTTGACTCATGGTAAATCATCAGCATCAACATTCAATTATTGATATCCACTAGATTTAATATCTTCATTAGTACCTAACTCATGGCATATAATTAGCATTTACTAGACACCATAATCTGGTCTCACTAACACATGGTATACAGACTAGTCAAGTTCACCATAATTCTGTTCAGTATCTTTGACTTATGGAGAAACCCTCAGGACACACTCTCTTAGTGTAATTTGGCCCTCAAATCCAAGGGCCTCTCACTTGGCCAAGATGTTCAGATACTAATTCAACCCTCCTGGGGAGTATTAGCAGGTACTTAGTAAACCCTCGATTAGGGGAATTTTGAGGTCTAAAATGGGCCTCATAAGAAAAATGTACAACTAAAATAAACTTTTTAAGAACCAATAGGATTCAAGTTGATGATGTCAACCATGGGGGATGATTCACCATTTTTTCAGTAAAAAAGTAAAAAAATTAAAAAATAAGAAAATAAGAAAACTACTTTTTAAACTAGTATTTTCAAATTATCTCCCTAAGTTTTTACTCAAATTTTGAGTGAGATTACTTTTTGGATGCAAAATTTAATTCATCATCTAAGGATTACCCATTTTGCATACTTTTGATGGACCCTGCTACACGAAAAATGAGAAATTCATGAAAAAATGTGATTGCAATCATGTTTTTCATGTATTTCTCATTTTTAATGTAGAAGGGTCCATAGAAAGTATGCAATATTGGTACTCATTGTATTAGGAATAAAATTCTACATCCAATAAGTGTTTCCACTCAAAATTTGAGTAAACCCATAAGGAGATCAGCTGAAAATATGAGTTGAAAAATAGTTTTTTATTTCTTCCCTCTAAAATTTGATGATGCAGTCTAATATTATTTTATTATTTCCACTATTATTTTATAATTTCCTTAGGATGCCCATTTTAGACCTCAAAATTCCCCTAATGTTATGGAGCATTATGGGCCTTGATGTTGAAATACCTTACTCAACCCTACTTGGGGAGTAATATAGATATATATCTCACTCAACCCTATATGGAGAGTAACCTAGGTCTTGATGTTGAGATACCACACTCAACCCTATATGGGGAGTAATATGAGTCTTGATGCTAAGAGACCACACTCAACCCTATCTCAGGATTAATACGGGTCTTAATGCTGAGATACCACACTCAACCCTATTTGGGGTGTAATATGGGTCTTGATGATGAGATACCACACTCAAGCCTATCTTGGGGATTAATTTGGGTATCGATGTTGAGAAACCACACTCAACCCTATATTGGGGAGTAATATGGGTCTCAATACTAAGAAGCACTCACACAAACCGCCTTAGGAGTAATCTGGGCCTCTAGGACCAATCTTCCTCATCCAGGTACCAATTTTTGACTTGAGAAGAATGTCCTTCATATCAACACTCCCTCTTAATGAGAGGGGAAATATCCATAAGTACAAGGTTGTCCCTAAAGTATGAAAACTTTGCCTTGGAAAGATATTTTTTCACAATATTAGTTGTTTTCTCATCGATGGAGATATGTTCTAGATTCATTGATTTCTTCTTGTACCACATATTTGTACTATATCTGAAGGTGCCACAAGTTTCCATCAAGTTATCATATATGTCTGATCAAATAATCCCGCAACCTAGAGCCTTACTTCAACTTACCAACCAAGCTGCAATATACTCGTCCACTAAGTGAAATAGATGTAAGCTTACTTCTCATCCAAAAGATCATAATGGAGCCCAAACTAAAGCAATATACAAAATATTTTTGTATTCATCACTCCTTGCCCAATGTGAATTCCCACAGTTTCACTTCTCTGTTTGAGATATCTTTCAAACCCTTACTAACTGTCTTATGACCAATTATACCATGTTGGTACTTCAATACACGTTGAGATACATTCCTTAGCTTAACCATAAATTGATATACTCGATCCATCATCTTGGTGACATCGGTTACCCTAACTAGGTATTATTTCTTAAACAAATACTACCATGGAAATCCTTATTTTCTCCCTCTACCACTAATGTTATTAGCTACCTATTCAAGATCTTCTATCTTAAATTTTGTGGCTGATGTTGGGCCACGAATACGACCACTTTTTAACACTTATTTCATTCATTTCTGCTCTTCTTTATCATGTAATTTATCATATAAATCCATTTTATAATTATTTATGCTCTTATGAATAAATATTATTTCTTCTCCTTTATTTTTAATAAATTGATGATTATTATGCATAATTTTATCAATGATGGTTTATTAATATATTTTGTAACAACACTCACCATTTTAGCCTCCAAGATATTTGTCATATTGTAAATTTGATCTCCAGATCATCATCAAATATTCCAACTCAGAAATTCGTTGGAATAAGAAGTGACAGTTTTGCGGTTGAGATTCTGGGAAAATAGAGAAGAATCTGGAAAATCCAGAACATGGGTTTTGTCCAGAACGGACCAAATTAACGTTTTCAGAGAACGGTTTGCCAAAATTTGGCCTGTATTGAGAGAAACACAAGGTTCTTTGAGCATGATTTTCTCATATTTACTGTTGCGGCCGTCCTCCAAATTATCTCAGCTGCAAATCCAAATTCGACTTGCTCTTGTTGAAAGATTGATGGAAATATATTTTCTTGTTGATCAATTGGTTAGGGACAATCCAATTTTGTTATGAGAGATCATATTTACTATTTATTTTCTCCTCTTTCTGATTATAAAAGGAGAATCATGTATTGCCATGGCAGAGACTTTCCTTGTTGTAATTTTTAGAATTGTGCATTGACTCTTGTTAAGAGAGTACAAACTATTTGTAAACATTATTCATGCCTGGTTAATACAAGAGTTCGTTGCCTTTTAATTTCTTAACACTGGAGTAAAGCCCAGCGGCGTTTCACTGGTGGTTGAGGGCCCGACCCTGGTGGATCGATCTGCTGGTTGTATCATTACCTTTCAATTATTGTCAGGTGATAGTTTATGGTTGTTCTCATTACATTTGCAAGTTAATTATTTTTCCGTTGAATTATTTATTGATGTCGTTATGTTAATGAATCGCATTGCTGTTCTGTTTCAGTAAGGACTTTAATTCGTGTATTAATCATCTTGTTAAACCTTACAGAGCATTGTTGTTCATCATTAGATGTCCTGTTCCAATTAATTGTTGTTCTGTTGTATTGATATTCATGTCGATTATTATTTAACAACGTTTGTTGTCGACAGGGTTTTGGTGTTTAATAGAATTGCTGTTCATATTCATTAGTTAATATTTGTTGTTCAATTCTTCTAGTTTCAGTTGGTTATTCATTTACATTATTGTTCGATTTCAGTGTGTTGTTCATTTCCAATTCATTAGTTAACAGATTGCAAAGAGTTTGCTTTCGAAGAGCTTTCTTAGTTTAATTTCAATAGCAGCTTTAGTTCAATTGCTATTTCTCCTTAATTTCTTTAACGCAGGACTGTCAACAATAGAGAATATTGGTTATTTCTTCCATGTTCCCAGATTGATTGTCTTGTTTCGGTTTGATTTAAATTGCATCAATTTCTAGAGGAATGAGTTATTGCTACTGTATCCTCAATTGATGGTTGTTGAGTGAATAGATAGATTTTAAGAATGTTTGAGTTCATGTTATTGTAATTAGATTTCTTTTTCAAGAATCTATTTAATCTTGTATTTAGAACATTGTACTACATATTGAAGAGCATTACTCTTGGATAAATTGTTGCCTTAGACTGAGTACACTCTTGAAATAAAAAGTCGCTCCCGGATTGATAATTAATGTGAGATAAATAGGTGTTAAATAGATACCTTTTATACCTCAACAATTGACTCCCCCTGAAGCTAAAATAAGGGTTGGAAAAGGATTAAATTCTCCCTCTAGATTAAAATAAGGATGGGAGAAGCCTTGAATTCTCTCTACAAGGGGAGAAAGTCCTCATGATGTTGATTGTTGGCCACTGGCTGAAAAGTAATGGTCAAGAGAACATTGTTCTGATGTGGTTATACCTACTCTTTTTCCATGAATTCTAGAGTTCATATTGACCTAATTCAAAAACATTATTAAAGAGAGATAGTCCTCCCCATATTTATGGTCTACCACTTAGTGAAATGAAATGGCCGAGTGAGCACCGCTCTGTTGTAGTTGTTTTACATGGTCTACTAAATTTTGGAGTTTTTGTTGACCCTAGTCCAAATGCACAAAGATTATCATGTTGGTTGGTTGCATCACTTAAAAGAGAAAGAAAAATAATTGGAAAAAAAATGTTGGGTGCATCAATTTCGGGTGATATGGCTTAATATCTCTATCGCACACACATATTTTTCCATTTTCCATTACAATATATCTTTGATATTCTTTGATCTCCTCCCTCGCAACTTTTTCATTTATAGTATTGACCATTATATCCATCATCCCCCTTCCTATAATATTTCCAATTTCCAATGGTTGAACCATTTTCCATTGTTTCTCATTACTCTTATGATGTATTTTTCAATCACAAAGGCCCTGAAGTGAAGAGAACCTTCACTATCCATCTCTCTTGTGCCCTTTTGAAACATGGATTGAGATTCTTTCAGCACGACCTAGAAATGCAACCAAGAGATTCTTTGACTTCACAAATAGAAAGTGTTTTTAGGACTGCCTCCATCCATGTAGATTTTTTCTCACCTTGCTATGTAGAATCAAGTTGGTGTCCCAATTAAATCCTCCTGATGATGTAGTCAGTAAATACCATCATCCTATACTTTTACCATGTCACGCTCGTCGAGCTTGGGTGGACGTAGGGCCAAGCTAGAAAGTACATTGATGCCCTGTAAATATTGGCAAAGAAGAAGACTTACGTTTCTCAAAATCGTAGACAGGAAATGTAGTACAACTCTACCACCATTGAGAAATGAAAAAATGGTCTTTATGGTGTTGCAAAAATAAGTGGTTTTGGGTTGGAGAGGTTCAACAGGTGAGAACTCTAACTAATCTTTCAGCACTATTATTTTTTATTGCATAGATATTGTTTCCCACTAGTTTAATTTATTATGTTTTGAATAAACAATGATGAGGGGGGGTTATTATAAAATATGATTAGATGTGTGTTGAAAAGAATGTTAAAACCACCATTTCCTGTAGCTACAAATGTAACACTGTTAGGATATTCCGACACAAAGGAAATAGTTAAGAATAACTTAGTCTAGTGTAGATTTAGGTAAAGTTTGTTTCTTTACCATGTACATTTATAACTTATAATCCGACGGTCACGATTTGTAGTGATCTGACGGTTATCTCTCTCCTCGATATTAACAACACTTGATATGTGCCTTAACACCCGATTGGTCCATGAACTCTATTTAAAGAGCATGGAGGGTCATTTTTTGGTTAACCGTTTATGAGAGAAACATATGTAAATTTTCTTTTTATATTAATAAATTGCTTGAAGTGGCCGCGTTGGCTCAGACCGTGGACTGTTTCCCTATTCGAGGGTTTTAACCACGTGATTATACATTTGTACTGATTTGTGATTTGTTTGTGAGCGGTGACCTTTGGTTCTTGATCTACGGAACTTACCCTGTAAATTCCTACAAACACCCCTATTAAAAAGTCCATGTGAATAAATTTAATAAATGCAAAATTAAGGCCAAAGTCACGAGACACCTATTCCAAGCTAAATTTTGGAAAAAGCATCCTTGTGTGGGTGTTACTTTGGTTTATTATGGCTAAGTAAATTGGCAAAGGCAATGGCAAAGGCTCTAGAAAGGAAAAATGGAATTTTTGGTAATTTATTTATGAAAATAATGGAAATTAGGAGAAAAGGAAGGTGAAAGGCCACAGGTTGCATGTGAGGATGAAACTGAAGGAAAAATAATGAAAAATGAATAAATTGGGGGACTCAATGATAAAAATGCTTCTGAGGATCAGTGGTACCTTTTTCCAGTTCATTTTTGGAGCTCTCCCTCTCACACACTCTTAGAAACCTAGAGCATTCTTGGAACACTCTAGCATTGGATCAAAGAATGTAAAAGAAGGAAAAATAAGGCAAAGGGAAGAAAAAATAAAGCAAGGAAGAGCAGGATCAAGCGACTATAGTGGGAATTATTACAAGTATTGATTTTCATGTGTGATTTCCTTGCTAGATGTGGCATGCATGGTACTTGTGTGTGTGTTCTTGGTTCTTTTTCTATCATTGGCATGGAAGAAATATTTGGTTCAGCCCAATCTATGGTTGGGTGGTTCGTGGAAGTCTGGGACTTGGTTAGCATATGCATTCATTAATAAGATTTCATTCTCCTTGGTATTTCATGTGTAAATGTATTGGTTCATATGTGATTTTTATGGCTATTATATCCTTGTTATTTATGTTAGTTATATGTTGGTTATGAGTATGTTTTATGACAAACTTGATGTATGGCTCTCATCATGTTTTGATTAGTAAATGAATGTACATGTATATATTTCATAATAGATGATAATGTAGCTATTGTGATAAGGCAACAATGCTTCTTTACGAATATCAGATAAGTATGAGACCGCTATGCTCAGATCTGTTGTTATGACTTGTAGATTACATATTTGTGACATGTTTGACGAAATTTATGACATGGTTATTAGGGGTCAGATCAAGTACCTGTACCAATGATTGCATTAGTAGATTTATTCCATTGTTATTATTCATTTCTAAATGTTTCATGAAGTTTTGGGCAGTGGCCTGAGACCTAGCCCTCAAAAAGTGGCTTAGAATTTGGGGTCGCTCGCACAAAACTACCTAAAAAAATCCACATTCATTGGCATGCTTTGTTGTGGGAGAGACTGGAAAGCCTCAGTCACATGCATGGCCTATCATGGGAGTGGTTGAGGGTCCAGATCAGTAAAATGTCAAGTTGTCTCAGGGGTTGGTCACCTAGAAGGTTTGGTTGGTTCTTGAAGGTTTTGTAGCATGTGTGGAAGGTCAAATTGGTTTCATTATGTCGATTCCACTTCCTTAACTGTACATGGGGAGCTGAATCAAACCATAGTAGTCTCTTGTCACATGTTTACCCGAATGGACCAGTTAGCTTGGGTAAATGCAGGAGGAGGGTGTTACAACATAACCAAAAAGTTTAGATAAAAAAGTGAAGATTTTAAAAATAGAATTTTATTGCAGCAACAAGAGAGTCAAAAACCTCTCGTACTTGGAATTGTTAAGTAATGTAAAAAAAAATTATATATTTAAAAAAAATGTGATGATTTTTTATTTATATTAATATTTTTTATATAACATATATATAATTTGACATTATTTTCTATAAATTTTATAATTTGATTTTTTAGCCCTTTTTTTAATCATGATTTCTAAACCATTTTAAAAATAAATTGAAATAATAAAATTTACCATATTTAATATATTCTAAAATTAAATTGAAACAATACCATTATTATATTTAATATATTATGGTATTAAAAAGGAAATGAATTATTATTTTATTATTATTGAAAACTAGTATTTTAAAAAAATAAAAGTATTAATGTTTTTAAATCATCTAAATTTCAATATCAAAAAAGAATTTAAATTTTTTAAACTTAAAACATAATAAATTTTAAATTTTTATTATAATTTTGACTTTTTTTTTAATTTTTTTTCAATGAAATATATTACATTCAATAATATCTATAAAAGCATCTAACACTTAGCATGATATCTTTCTTACAATTTACAAATTAAAAAAAAAAGAGTAGGAGGTTAGAAGTACCCATAAATAAATTAAAAATAAAATCACATAGTACTCTTATATTATAGAATTTTAAAAATAAATTAAAATATAATTATATAAAAATACTAATAATCAAATTAAAAATTAAAAAACTTTAATTAATTTCATAAATCATTAAATAATATTTTTTAACTTCTTCATATAAGCCAAAAGTGTCACAAATATAAATACCTTATCATATCTTGGCATAGACGGTTTGAGTGTAGAATCTTATTTGTTCGAGGTATATATAGATAATATGAAATCAAGTTTTCAGAATTTATTATAGTGGAAGTTTTGAGAGAATTATATCTTTATTTACTAAGTTTATGTTTGAAATATTAATATTATAAAAAAAATATTATTTAATTATTGGTTATTATGATGATGATGGTTACTGTCTGTTAAGACCAATGTGGTTTATCGAATCTTAAAAGAGGAGAAAAAATATAAGTTTGATTCGTCAAAGGAAGCTCTAATTTGAATGCCATAATACCAATCTTTTGCAACACCTTGTAAGGACATAGCACTTTGGAGATAATTTATTATCCTTCTTAGCTTGTTTGAGGGACATTTGTTTGTATGGTTGTAGGCATAAAAATACCCAGTCGTCTACATCAAAACTTCTCTCACTGCGATGTTGATCTGCATGTTGTTTCATTCGATTATGTGCTAATTTAGGTTATCCTTTAAAAGTTGGAGAACTTGTTGTTGATGCTCAATGTGATCTTCCACCGCTTGAACATTATAATTTTCTTAAAGATGATGTGATGGATGATGGATGATATCCATAAAGTGCCATAAATGGGGTCATTTTTGCTGCATTGTGGAAGGAAGTGTTATACCACCATTCAGCCAGAGGTAACAAATTGACCCATTGTGTTTGTTTATCATATACAAAGCAACGAAGATATCCTTCCAAACATTGTTCACTATCTCAGTTTTCCCATCGGAATGAGGATGATAAGATGAGATATAAGCTAGTTGAGTACCCAAACAAAAAAATAATTTCGTCCAAAAATTTCGAGTGAAAATGGTATCTCTATCACTTACAATAATATTTTGGTTTCCATGTAGCTATTGAATTGTTTCCATAAATGTAGAAGAAAATGTACTCACTTTAAATGGATGAGATAATGCACAAAAGTGTACATACTTGGTAAGCCTATCAACTACCACCATGATGACACTCTTTCCTTTGGACTTAGGTAAACCTGTGATAGAATCCATTGAAACCTCCTCCTAACGTTGATTTGGAATGGATAAAGGTTGTAGCAGACCTGGGATCTTAATTGTCTCAACTTTATTTTGCTGGCAAACCAAACATTCCGCCACAAACTTTTGAATATCAGATTTAAGGTCATCCCAAAAAAATCTTTCTTCACCCTGTGGTAAGTTTTTAAAAATTCTGAGTGTCCTCCTAAGGGAGAGGTGTGCAATTCCAAAAAAATATTTTGTTTTAGTTGGGAATTCTTAAAAAGATATAAGCGATCTTTGTACCATAAGGAATCATTTTTCCAACTAAATGTATCATATGTACTCGAATCTTGGTGAAAATTTTGAATGAGTGTCCATACTTCTTCATCATTATTCCATTCCTCCCTTGCTTCGGTTATCCATTCTGGTTGGATAATAGAAATGGCACAAATTAATGCTTCCACATACTCATCCTTTCTTGAGAGTGCATCTGCAACAACAATTAGCTTCCCTTTTTTGTAGATGATTTCAAAGTCATAACCCAACATCTTTGTGACCCATTTTTGTTGATCTTCTGAAGATAGTATTTGTTCCAAAAAGTATTTAAGACTATCATGGTCATTTTTTACCTTGAAGTAGCTTCCCATTAGGTAAGGTCATCATTTCTTTAGTGCATGTAGTATTGCCAACATTTCCTTCTCATAAATAGCTTTCTGTAAATAATTTCCTTTGATTGGACGGCTTTCAAAAGCAATGGATCTTCCTTCTTGAATTAAAACCACACCAATTCCATTTCCTGAGGCATCACATTCCACAATACCGATGTAGCTAAGGCCAGTGCTTGGCACATTGCCTCTTTAAGATGTTCAAAGTCCTTAGTTGCTTCAGGAGTCCATGAAATGCATATTTCTTCAATAATGTTGTTATAGGTGATGATATTCTCCCATAATTATTAAAAAACTTGCAATAATACCCTGTTAACCTGAGAAATCCTCGCAACTGCTTTATGGTTGTGGGGACATTCCATTCTTTAAGGGCTTTATTTTTTTTATGGTCTACCATAATGCCCTCCTGAGATACAATATGACCCAAATATTCCACCTCTTGTACTCCAAAGAAAGATTTGGAGGTTTTTGCATATTATTGTTTCTCCTCCAATAGTTTGAACACACTTTCAACATGTTGAACATGATCCTTCCAAGACCTGTTGTAAATTAGTATATCATAAAAAAATACCAACACAAATTTTCTAAGGAAGGGTTTGAAAATGGAATTCATCAACCCTTGAAATGTAGAAGGTGCATTCGTAAGGCCAAAAAGCATGACCAAAAATTCATAATGACCCTCATGAATTCGAAATGTTGTTTTCGGAATGCCTTCAGTATTCATTCTAATTTGATGATATAGTGAACAGAGATCCAACTTGGTGAAATAAACTGATCCATCTAATTCATCCAATAATTCATCAATCACATGAATGGGATTTTTATCTTTAATAGTGAGCTTATTGAGCTCCCTATAATCTAGACGTGCGCCATGATCCATCCTTATTGTGCACCAATATTGGAGCAAAGAAATAACTTTGACTAGGTTGAATTATACCAGCCTCTAGCATTTCTGCAATCATACATTCAATTTCTCTCTTTTGGACATAAGGATATTTGTAAGGCTTGATGTTTGAAGGAACACTTCCTAGAATCAAATGAATAGCATTATCATGATGACGAATAGGTGGGAGTCCTTTGGGAGTTTCAAACACCTTGGAATGATTGTCCAAGACTTTTTGGAGATCTGGAGAAATAGATGATTTTGATGTTGGAACTTCTAATCAACATAATTGTGCAATGACTCCTCGTTGTTCATTCTTCAGAAGCTTTGTCATGACATTAGAGCTTATTATCTTTCTTGGCTTCCCTGCGATACCCTGTAATTTAACTTCCTTTCCTTTAAAAAAAAATTCAAGAAAATTTCTTGAAATATAAAAGCTACCGTCCCCAAAGATTGTAACCATTGTAATCCTAGTACAACATCAGCACCACCCATTAGAATGGAAAGCATTGGACTACTCAATACATATTCCCCCATGGTTAGCTTGATATTATGGCACTTTCCAGAGCAATTTATAGTTCCTCCATTTTCCACCATCACTTGACACTCTGGCGTTGGGTATAGGAATCAATTCAATTCCTTGGCTACCTTACAATGAATAAAATTATAGGTACTACCCGAATGAATAAGTACTATTACATTTTTCTTCTTGATATGTCCTTCTATCTTGAGAGTTTGAGGAGTGGTAATTCCTTCTAATGCATTATAGGATATGGTCGGATTCATTTCTTCTTCCTCTAGGGTTGGTTCCTGGTGTATATCCTCTTCTTTTGAAGTTTCTTGTTCCTTTTATTCCTCCTCTTCACAATCTATATAAAATAATTTCTTCTCAGCACACTTATGACCTTTAGTGTATTTTCTATCACAACTATAGCAAAGCCCTTTTGCTATTTTTTCTTCAAATTGTTGTGGTGTCAACCTTGTAGGTTGTGGAAGTCTATGAGTAGAAACACTTCCATCTTTATAGTTGTGAGTGGTAGGCTTTCTTGTCGCCATAATTTTGCTTTCAATTTTTCTTTCCAACCTTAATTCCTTCTCCAATGTATCAGGTTCCCAAAGGTGAACCTCATGTTGGATTTTATCATTTATATTCCCGATGAAGACATCAATCCTATTTTCCTTAGGAATATTATTTACCCTTATATTCAATTTTTGGAAGTCCTCAATGTGCTCCAACATTGAACCCTTTTGTTTGAGATTTATCAGTTGGCTAAAGAAGGTGTTTCTCTTTGTATCCTCATAATGTGTTATCATTTCCTCTGTGAAAATTTACCAAGTGACCAGTGGTTTATGAGAACAAAGCCATCAATTCCATACAAACTGATTTTTTTCTAAATATAAATTTGCAATGCGTAACTTTTGTGTTTTTTGCGTATTATGGAGCTCAAAGTATTGCTCTGTTTGTAGTATCCAAGTTATCGGATCCTTGGCATCAAACTTCCTCATATATATCTTTTGAATATGGTGGGTCTCAAATCCAACATTAGAGTCTATGAAATCATGATTAACATTTATTTTTTTCTCATCATGAGTTTTCTCTACTGCCTTTTTTCCATTAGGAAGATTTTCTTATAGCCAATTTTCCAAAACTTCCTTCAAACTATCCATGTCTTTCTTCAAATCTTCCATGTTTCCTTCTATACCATCTATCTTAGCTTCGACATCATCCATATTAGCTTCCATTCCATTCTTTAAACCATCCATCTTAGCTTCCACGCATTTCTTCAAACCATCCATGTTACCTTCTATACCATCCATCTTAGCTTCCACGGCATCCATATTAGCTTCCATGCAATTCTTCAAACCGTCCATTTCATTTTTTGTTACTCTTTGCGGGAGTGAAATTTGTTGCACTTGGTTTTGTAATTTTGATATATCATGTTGCACTTCTTCCTCTTCATGAGTCATAGTAGAGCCTTCTCAGGGCTTAATGGGTGTTGAATTCTTTTTAGGAGGAAGTTTAGAACCCAATACTGATATTTATGCTTCAATATGCCCTTGGAATCACTTCAAACTTATTTTTCAAACAAGACTAAGGAAAATCTATGCCCAATCTCCCACAATGAACTAATTATGGACTGCTTCAGTAGAGTGAACTTGTACAGTGTGCCACGTGTCAGTGTTTACTCCTTCGGCTCTAAAATTGATACACAAGAAACTAAATTTTGTGTACTTTCAACCACTTTTTACAGAATTCGAATCCGATGCTCAGAGAGAGATTTATGACGATTTTCCCAAGGTCACCTATTTGAGATGAAATTTGGGAGCCTACAAAAACCCTAACTTCCACAAATCATATCTCTGAAAATATTGCGAACCAAGATCTAAAAATTTTCCATGAAGTTCCTCTGGATTTCGGCACAAATGGGGTTTTTTTAGCTTCTGAACCTTCATAGAAAAAAATTTATAGCAAAAATTCCACGATGACTTGTTCGAAGCAGCAAAACCCTAGAATCCAAAGCTTTGATACCAAATGTTATGAAACCAACTCCCAAAATAGAATAAAAGAGAGATCAACTCCTTAGAAATCAACCACTTCGAGGGGGAAACCTCCTTTATATTACATAAATGAACAATTCTTGGATGACACAAATGAAAAACCTCCTTTCTATATATAGGAGTCCATGGGGTCACAATATAATCCTAGCTGACCTAACAATAATAATGTAAGGCCACAATAATAACAATATGGGGACTACAGGGGTACAACGATAACAATAAGGGGGCTACACTAACAACAATAAGGGACTAACTAGTAATATAGGACCCTAACACAGTATGCTTTCAAGACCTTGTCATTGATCTCCCTTTGCTCCTTATGTTGATCTTTCCTTCCTGCATTGTGTTGCACCAACACTACGAAAACTCGATCCCTTATCTAGCAACCCTTACTAATGTGCCTTATATTTTTCTTCTTCATCATCTAAGAGATTCCTCTTACTACCAAGTCTGACATCCTTCGTTCGCTTGATACTCTTTTCAAGGTTCCTCTCAATGCCAAGCCTCCGCCTTACACATTGTTGTAATGAAGGTTAGACCGAGACCTTATCCCTTTCTGAGCATGCCTTTGTAGTCTCTCTTTCTACGATATATGTCCTCTTTTTCTCACACTTATATCATGGACTTAAACCCAAAACATAGAGCATGTATTCCTTGTTTTAATTTCTTATAGCCTCGCTAGAATTTTCCTTTCTTCGCACCAAATCCTAGAACTAGACGAGGTAGGATGGACCAAAAATAGAGGTGGTTTATCCTCTTCTTCCTTCGTTGTTTTTTCTCTTCTATTTCACTCTCACTGCAACCCTTAACCCACACTTGAATCATAGAACTTGTCCGAACTTGGTATCTCCAAATGAGGCCGCAATCCTTCCTTTATATAGGGATTTTCTTCCTCTTCTAGGATGGCTTGACTTATGTGGGTAGGCCGACATGAATGATGGTGGATCTTCAATGTGTATTGAGTTGACTTCAAGGAGAATATTGACAAGGTCTTAAGGCATACATTTTCATCAATAATTTGTCTTTCAAGTGTAACAAAACTTCATATAGATGTCTCTAAATTATACATTTATGACAAGATGACAAACACCTAAAGACATCAAGAAGAAGTAGTTGACCTATAATAAAAACTCCTTGCTCATGAAACCCATGATGCAAGTATTACAAAATACATTTTATTATCTTTGTCTTCTTCATTACATAAATTCATAATTACTAGTTATTATGAAGACCGAATGTAGTTACACTTTTCAACATGGGCCACATGTCTCACTTCTTTGTACTTGCATTCATTTCCATTTAGAGAAGGAAAAGAGCGGAGCAACCTCACCTTCTAGTTGGGTTTTCTCCTAAAAGGGTTTACTAGATCATATCTTGTATTATTGTGATGTTTGAGGGATTGTTCTATTTGTTCTCTAATTTCAACATAATTATAATTCACATGCATACATGATAATAAATAATTAATAGATCCATAAATATAATGATAAATAAACCCTCATGGTATACATTTTAGATTTTCTAATATATTTTAGTAGATTTGTTGTGACAAATTTTCTAGTGGAATATCCATGATAGTTTACAGCTAAGAAGAAGTGAGACTCTAGGAAGTTGGGAAGGCCATCTAGGATTAATAGCTCACGTGATTCACTAAGTTTCAAGAGGTGTCTATCATAACTTATAAGAGGCCTAGAGACATCATTAGATAACCATTATAGTCCTACTAAATCTAGATATGTTTCCTGAATGTAAAACACATCCTCTAAGCAAGAATGGAGAGGGACTTGAAGAGCTATGGTATGGGCATTGAAGTCACTTAGTAAAATTACATCCCCTATTGTCAAGGACTGAATTGTTTTAGCATATAATTCCAAATAGGGGTCTCAATATATGTCAATACAAATAGGAAACTTAGAGGAAATGGTGGGGAAGAAACAAATTTCCATATATATGTCTTTAGGGAGGGAGGTAAATCCACTAAGTCAAATTCACATGAACCTTGTAAACTCATTTGAGAAAACTAGAGAATCCATATTCTAGTGGGAGTCTCAAGTTAGGTGTTATCCTTAATAACAATTATGTTGTGAAACCAGCTCCAAAAATAGAATAAAAGAGATATCAACGCCTTAGAAATAAGCCACTTCGAGGGGGAAACCTCCAATACATTACATGAATGAAAAATTCTTGAATGATACAAATGACAAAACCTCCTCTCTATATATAGGAGTCCATGGGGCTACAATGTAATCCTAGTGGAGCCACAATGTAATCCTAGCCGACCTAACAATAATAATGTAAGGGCACAATAATAACAATATGGGGGTTATAGGGGTACAACAATAACAATAAGGGGGGATATACTAACATAATAAGAGACTACACTAGTAATATAGGGACCTAACATGCCCCTCTCCTTCAAACAAGTGTTGTCCTCAATGCTTGATTATTTCTTGATGCTTCTGTATAAAATTCTCATCCTCCCATGTGAAATATTCTACAAGAAAGTTCTTCCACTTGTTGAGATACTCTGCAATTGATCGCACTTGTTGAGTTCTTGTTTCTGTGACTACTTAGGAACTTCTTTCGATGTGATGTTGATCTTCCTGTTGTTTCATTTGATTCTGCACCAAAGTTAGGTTATCCTTTGAGAGTTGGAGAACTTGTTGTTGATGCTCGATGTGATCTTCCACTACTTTACCATCCATATTAGATTTTATTTGATCCTTCAAACCATCCAACTTAGCCTCCATTTTTGCTTTTAAACCATCTATGTCATCTTCAGTTGCTCTTCGTAAGATCGAAATTTTTTGCACTTGGTACCGTAATTTTGATATCTCATACTACAATTCTTCCTCTTCAGACATCATAGTATAGCTTTCTGAGGGCTTAATGGGCATGGAATTATTTTTAGGTGCTATTTTAGAACCCAACATTGATATCTATGCTTAAATATGCCCTTGGAATCACTTCAAACTGATTTTTCACACAAGACTTATGCAATTCGAAAAAACAAATACACACCTTTTTCTTGATTTTGAGGAGCTCGATATTGAAACTGAACTATATATGTGATTCAGGATCTTCAATATCTAAATTTTTTCTCTGAGGTAGCCCTCTGAAACCTCTTTCGAATGCCACAGGTCTGACCTAATTTGGATTCTTCAAGACAAATTTATGTCAAATCTCCCACAATGACCTAATTATGGACTGGTTCAGTAGAGCGAACTTGTACAAATTTCCACATGTCAAAGTTTCCTCCTTCAGCTCTAAACTGATAGAAAAAAAACTACCTTCTATGTACTTTCAGCCACTTTTTACAAAATTTCAATCCGATGCTCAGAGAGAGATTTATGAATATTTTCCCATGATCACCTCTTTGAGATGAAATTCGGGAGCTTGAAAAATATCTAAATTACACAGATCATATCTCCGAAAATATTGTGACCCAAGCTCTGAAATTTTGCGACAATGTTCCTCAGGATTTTAGCTTCATGCTCTAAAAATTTCAATTTCTGAACCCTCATAGAAAACACGTTATTGCAAAAATTTCGCGATGACCTATTTAGGTTAAATTCAAGAGCCTGCAAAAAGACCTAACTTCCACAAATCATATCACTGAAAATATTGCGAACCAAGCTCTGAAATTTTGTGACGATGTTACTCAGGATTTCGGCTCCACACTCTAAAAATTTTATTTTCTGAACCTTCACAGAAAAACAGTTATAGCGAAAATGCCACGATGACTTGTTTGGAGCAGCGAAACCCTAGAATCCAAAGCTCTGATACCAAATGTTGTGAAACCAGATCCAAAAATAGAAGAAAAGAGATATCAAAGCCTTAGAAATAAGCCACTTCGAGGGGGCAACCTCCAATACATTACATGAATGAACAATTCTTGAATGATACAAATGAAAAAACCTCCTCTCTATATATAGGAGTCCATGGGGCTACAATGTAATCCTATTGGGGCCACAATGTAATCCTAGTCGACCTAACAACAATAATGTAAGGGCACAATAATAACAATATGGGGGTTATAGGGGTACAACAATAACAATAAGGGGGGCTATACTAACATAATAAGAGACTACACTAGTAATATAGGGACCTAACAAATTAGGTTGGTTAGGAGTGCCTTTTGTAGTTAGGTTAAGTTTTTATGGTCAAATAAAGTCATAAAATTGATTTAATTTCATGTTTTATATATAGTCTTAAAGATTTTAAGTGGTTTTTGGTCATGTAACTAAGGTCTTGTCAAAGTTAAAATTCAAAAATATGAATGTATGGGTTAGTTAAGTCACTTCTTGACACTTGGCACTTTTTTCCCAAGTCCGCAGCATTTCCTATGCAAAACAGCTTGTTTTCGCTGCAGACTCACCTGACAGTTCCATAGCAAACCTGTCATCCCACTAACTGAAATCTCTATGAACTTGAGTTTTTCTGCTAACTGTGAGGGGATCAGTATGTTTTCATCTTTTCAGTGGTTAGAGGTCATTTTGTCATCATGTACATATATGTTATGAGTCATAATTTGATGTATTGCATGCTTGGTAATCATCACACCTCCATCATTATGTTTTCCCTCCCACATTTCTTTCCTAATTTAGCCTTCATTCACTCAAACGTCAGCACTTACCTTTTGATCCTTATGATCTGCTTGATCATGTGCCAGTGCTTTTCACTTCTATCTATTTTCTAGATGTTGTCTTAGGTTAGCTCCCACTTCTGTCAAGCAAGCAGCTTGTTGTCTTATATAGTTTTGCAAGTGTCAAGACTTGAAGCAGGGAAGTGTTGTATTGGAGGACATGGCTTCACATAAGAAGACCAAAAAAGGAGGAATTGTAGTCAGATACAAGCCTAGTGACATAAAATTGGTTATGGAGGATCCAAGTTTTGCATAAGCCTTCACAAATGTTGGTTGAGGGCTACCATGTATAGGTGTCCAAGGATTTTGTTGTCAACTGTGTTAGCACAGCTTCAAAGGTGGACATCTTAAGTTTCACAGTATTTCCTGAGACCATTGCACAAGCAACAAAAATTCCAAGGTCAGGAGAAGAATGGTTCAAGGCAACCAAGTTCAAACTCCAAAATTGTGATGAAATTCTAAAGCAGGAGCATATAGGAGTTGATATGACCTCAAGCATACCCATGAGTTGCCTTAAGGAAAAATACTCAAAGTTGTTGATGGTAATACAAAAATACTTTACATGTGAAGGTAGATTTCACGTGATCTACCAGTATCATTTTAGGATCTTACTCCATTTCACGGGTAAACAACTCCTTAATCTTCCATTCTTTCTATTCAGAAGCTTATGTAAGATGTCTGAAAAAGTGCAAGAAAGACTTGAGAGCAGTGACACATCCATATTTCATCATGGCTTAATCAAGTCGTCTGTTATGGAATAATTGAAGAAATTGAATAGGGATTGGGCTACCTTTCTTTTTTTAAGTGGTTATGATGTAGATGTTCTTACTCCAAAGAAGTCACCCAAGTCAAGAAAAATCACTCCCAAGAAGGATAAAGAGCCTATAGCTGAAGAAGAGGTTGAAACTGAAGAAGAGGTATAGCATATAGTAGATCCCATGGAGGTAGAGATTGAACATATGTAGGAGAAAGTGGCACCTCAGCAAACACCTACAAGTAGCAAGTTCAAAATTGATACAATGGATCATAAAAGAATCACTAGGAGTTGAACAGAGGGAAAGGGTAAACTTGAATACATTCTATAGGCCATTGATATTGAAGAGACCCCTGTGGTAAAAACTATAGAGACTAAAGGAACAAAAATGAAGAAGAAGGGTCTCACAACAAAGAATCTTGATTTCTCGAGTGAGGATTCCATTTTTTCCTTTAAGCCAAGGAAACCTTTCACTAGGTCACAACTCTCAAAGGGAGGAAAGTCTAATAAGATGCATAAAGAGACAAAAAATAAGAAGCAACCCATTATACAAGAGATCATTGAGTTATCCCAAGCTTAAGCAGAAATTACCAAAACCAAGAAAGGCAAAGAGAAAGTACAAGATAAATCTGAAGTGGAGCTTCTTAGAGAGAAACTTAAGGAAGCCAGAGATGAATGTTTACAAACCAAACTAGAATTGGGTGATTTCAAACAATAAAGGAAAGAGCTCACAGAGTTCAAGAAGGAAGTTAGCGAGCAAATTGACTTTTATGATGAAGTGGCAGAATGGTCAAGGAAAATGCTAAAAAGAACACTACCCCTGAATAGGATGATGAAGCATACCATGAGGAGAAACATTTGGTTGTAGGCAGAGAGGATAAATCTGCAAAATCAAGTCAAATAGTATGAAATTCAAATGGAAATGGTGCAAACAAAGTTAAAGAAAAAAGGCTTGAAAATGATAGTTGTGGATGAACCTGCTGCCTCTTGAAGAGGGTAAGACATTTTTTGGGCCAATTTTGTCTTAGGATGCTCCCTCTCGTCATTTCACATAGCTATGGACAGGTTTTTGGAGGTAAGGAGTGGAAATTTCAAATTCTTGAAATATCAGGCAAGTTTGTAGCGTACTCCAGGCTTAAAGCCGAGTTTTTGCTATGAACTCGCTGAAGATTATTTTAAGGTATAATTTCCAAATTTTATCAAAATAGGAGTGGGACGTAGAAGCATGTATTTAAGTATTTTTTCTTAATGAAGACCCTCCAATGAGAAAAAAAAGTCAAAATGGGTGTAGAAATTTCCAAATGGAAAACTCTACAAACTCTTCGCTATGGACTTTCCTTAAATTCTTTGTTTTTGCAGAGATGGGAAATTTTGGTGTTTTTGTAGCATTTAGTGTTTTTTGGGAGCACATGAGTCATCAGGAGATGTAGAAGTGTATCAGTGGAGACACCTGTTGGTAAGAACACTCAGCAAGGAGGGTGATTAGGTTTCTATCTCATCATTTTTTCCACATCATCAAACATAACAACACATCCTAAAATTCCAAGAAGCAGAGCCTAGATTCGGGTATGGTTGTTCATCACTTGGTCATGGTCATTGCCACCTCAGGAAAAGCCCTTTTATTTGATTAAAAAAATCATGTATGGGTTATTTAAAAGTTGTTAATGAAATTAATGGTGTTGGACTCCTTTTAGGTTTCAAACTCCTTGTAAACAGAAATATCTCTATATTCTCTCCATGTAATCAATTCCTTTTTGGATAAGATGTCTTCAGCAGTTTCGAGGGTCTATCCAGGTGGCTGACTTCATGTAAATGAGTTTAATTCTATAAATAGGGATATTAGAGAGTTAGATAGGGTTGATCGATGTTATGACTCATACTACTATTGTAATATATTCTATTCAGTAATATATAGTTTCAACAAGCTTCTTTCAAACCTGAGATTCTTCATCTACTCTTATGTGTTTGTCTTATCTACTTTTTCAATGTTAATTTAGTTTACTTTATGTATAATCACTTGGAATTCATACTTAAGTATGCTCCCACTTCCTTTATGCCTCTATTTTTCTATCCAAGTTAGTTTTTTATGAGAGTACACATGCCTCAGCTTTCATGAAAGTTTTTTTATGTAATTGAGTTTCACACTGACTCCATGCCCAATGGTAGTCATTAACACACATCCTTAACCTGAAAAAAACCTTCCAAGATACATCTGAGAATTAGTCATCTTTTTTCTAAGCCTTATTTATTGAGGATCATACATTTCCTTGAGAGAGCCCTTTCTGGTTGGAAGGGCTAACTTCCAACTATAATGGGTTTGAAACAGTTACACTGAATTGACTGTTGAGCAGCCAAATTAGCCTCAGTTTGGTTATAACATTAGGCAAGCTACTTCACCAATTCATTTGACTCCACCGGAATATTTGGTCTCTTATCGATGTAGAAATATCTCAAAATTTGCAGCCACTAATGAAATCAAACTGAAATCAATAGACACAATTTTCTTCTACTCAATCTGAGGAAAGGAAAACATATAATAGAAACACATGAAATCATTATGTTGTCACTCCATAATTTGTAATATTGGCAAGAAAAAATGATAGAGAACAACATCAAACCACTTTTTATTCCACGACCTAGCCTTTCTAGACTCAGAGAGGGCTTTCTCTGAGTCTAGGAAGGCTAGGTCATGGACTCCAAAGTGGTTTGATGTTGTCCTCTGTCATTTGTTCTTGCCAATATTACAAATTATGGAGTGACAACATAATGGCAAACATACTAGGGAAATTATTGAAAAGCTTAGTATTTCATCAGAACTCAGAAACCCCAGCCAAAATACTGTGTGTTTTAAGTAATTTCTAAATATTGGTTTTTGTAAGAATATTCAGATTGTTTGTGCCTTGGGTCTGAAGTCTAGCTTCCAGAAGAATCTTTACCAGATCCCATCTTGACCCAAATCCTCCTGCAATATTTGGAAATCCAGAGAAAATCCTAAGATAAACCCCCAGATCTGAGAGTCTGACTATTAGCAAACCTCTTCACAAAGCAAGTTCACTCCCTGAAAACCTTTCCACCTTGCAAGATATCCAGTTCAACTTACACTTTGAGCAAAGCTTGTTCAGAACCAAATCTTAGAGATGGATAGCCCAGATAGTTTTTGACCCATCCATCTTACAGCAGGGTCCTATTGCGGAAGCCTCTACCTCAAATCAAACTTATTTTAAGCTTCTCCAACACTTTGACTCCCTCCAAGGTCTGGTAACAGATCTCACCTCAGCTATTGATGATGCATATCTTCAACAGTCTGTATAATTTTCCGCTCCGACTGCAACAGCCCCTTCTGTTATTTCCAAGTCTGCTCATCCTCAGTCAAATTTCCCAAGTGTATCTGCATCCCCTACCCTCACCTTGAAACTCTCTCACCAGGGTTCCCAAAACTCCACTCATACACCCACTATCCGCCTTCCTCCATTTAACCCCCCACCTCCCTTAGTCAACCCTCCTCTTATCAACCCTCCTTGTGTTCCCCTTTCACCAATCATGGCAACCTGGTATGCTCCATTAGTGCTACCAAAACCTATGGTGCCTATGCCACAGGATTATCAATCTAAAATCCCACATTTTGATGGAACTGGTCCTGAAACTGCCCAACAACATGTGGACAAAATGAACGATGCTTTTGACTACCAAGAGAAAGAGGATGAAACTATCCAAACAAGAATGTTTGCTCAAATTTTAGGGGGAGAAGTTAAAAAATGGTTCAAAGGCTTGACCCCTAATAATGTCCATGACCTCCCTGTCCTTCACCAATTTTTCATAAATAAATGGGAAGTTAAGAAAAATCCTCTCCAAATCTTGTCAGAATATGAAAACATCAAGAGAAATGTTGGAGAGAGTGTTAAAGATTATTGTACCATATTCAACAGTATATAAAACGCTCTCCCTCCTCACATGAAACCCCCACAAGGCTTAGCCCTAATGAAATTTTTAGATGGTTTCGACCCAGAGTTGTCTTATCAGCTAAGAGAAAAGGATCCAGCCACATTGGAAGACATGCAAAGGGGTGCAGTAGGTGTGGAATCAAACTTGATTGCAAAAAGGGCTAGAATGAGAAGTGAGAAGAGAGTTACTATTAAGGAAGAGACTACAACCTCCACATCTGATGCTACGACTGATAGTCTGGTGAGAACCATGGAGAAGATGATGGAGAGGATCAACTTGAATGAGACAGATTTCCCTAGGGAAAATCATCCAACCTCTCAAAATAGAAACCAAAAATTTAGAAGAAAACCCCCTCAAATAAGATAGAGAGAACAGAGAGGACCTGACTAGCAAATTAGGCCTCCATTCCAAGAAAATTATGCTGATGAAGATGAGCGGGTGGTTGAGGAACTAGAAGAAAGTCAAATTAATCTGATTGGAATTAATAATGAAGATATTGTTTTCCTCAACGAAGAAGAACAAGATTTATTTTCTTTGACTCAAACTAAAGTAGAAGTTGAAGAGTTTGAAGATTATAAACAAGGATTTAAGAATGCCATCATGGAGGTGCATAAACAATATAACCTCCAAAGCAAGAAAAATTCAGATATTCCCAAGAGAAAGAATTTTGAAAACTCTGCTACAAAGGCCCCTGAATCTGATCCCAAGAAATCAATAAAGAGTTCAAAGAAAATTACTAAAATAGATGGAAATAATGATCTAGAAAGTAGCACTAGTAGACCAGTAGTCAGTCCTAGAAAAAATGTTCCAGCTAATATCCCTAATTCAAGTCAACAATCTAAAATAGCTGCTAAAATAGGGCTTGATAAGAATGATTCAAATCTGCCAAAAACACAGACACCATTCAGCATTGAGAATGAAATTGCAAAAATAAAAATATATGTCCCTCTCACTGAATTGGTGAACCAAGATGTATATAGGTCCCAAGTCCTAAAAGCATTGAACATAAGAGAAATTACTGAACTATTAATCTAAATGATGACAAACCTGAGCTTTTGTTTGGGCCAGAAGTAGAGGATAAATTCCAGGAGGGAGGTGTTCCCCCATTTTATCTCAATTTGAATGTTCATGATAAAATCCTAAATAATTCCATGATAGACTCAGGTGCATCTCATAACCTCATGCCAAAGGCAGTTATGGAGAAACTCGGCCTGGAGATAACTAGACCCTACAAATACCTGTACTCATTTGACTCCAGCAAAGTTAAATGCCTCAGCCTCATCAAGGATCTATGTATTACATTAGCCCAGATACCAGCCAAGAGTCTATTGATGGACATAGTGGTGGCCGACATCCCTCCCAAATATGGTATGATTTTATCACATACATGGGGAGCCAAGCTTTCAGGCACCCTCCAAATGGATATGACTTATGCTACCATGCCATTTTTTGGCCAACAAAGGAGATTGTATAGGGAGAATCTAATGAAATACATGGTGAGCAGTCAAGAAAAACCTCATAACTACCCCTTGTACTCCGTCCACTCTGACCTTGATTCATTTATTCTTTACAATAATGTAAATATTAATGAACAAGCAAATGGAGAAGAAGAAGACCATAAGAGAGAACAGTCAGACCAAATGGAAATTGTGCAACATAAGTCTGAAAATGAACCTTTTTGCAACATGATTTTTTATGGTTCTTATGGCAAAGTTGGCTCAAGAGTAGGAGTGTGGTATGCAATACTGAAAATAACTACGCAGAAGGCCATACTTACAAGCTAAACTTTCAATGTACCAACAATATATTAGAATATGAGGCCCTCCTTTTGGGTTTACAACTGTTGAAGATACTAGGAGCCAAAAGAATCTCTGTTCATCAGGATTCTGAGCTGGTCATTAAAAAAATCATGGGAGAATATTCAGCCAAGCATCCCAGATTGAGAGAATATAAGAATGATGCCCTTGACATCCTGAAAACATTCGAAGAATATGACCTTGCTACCGTTCCAAGGAACTAGAATTATCTGGCTAATGAGTTATCATTTTCAGCTAGCACTTATTAATTACCTCATCCTAACAAACAGTATATAGTGCAGGTTAAACACCAGCTAGCAGTTCCTGACAATATGAGATAATGGCAAGTTTTTGAGGATGAAAAACAGATTGAGAATTTCCTGCAATCTAAGGGAGAGTTTGAAGATTCCAATTTGGACCTAGACCGTGAAGAATACTTTTCCACTAGAGAGAAAAGGTGTAGGGAGGAACCCCCTCACAATTCTGATGTTAATTTTTCAGAAAATAAAGATCTACATAGAATTGAGTTGCATGAAGATCCAGAAAAAGAAGAATTTGAATTACTCAAATTGAGAGACAACACCCTGCCTAGAGGACTGGTCCCTCTGGAGGAACTATTTGATTTCAATGATGTGGCTAAGAAACAAAAAATGGAATCCACAGAATAAAATATCGAGGAGTGCAATCTAGGCAGTGAGCAGGAGCCTAAGATGGTAAATTTATCAAATACACGGCCAGTATCCATAAAGTAGAAATACATTGCTTTGTTTAAAGATTTTATTGATGTGTTTTCCTGGAGTTATGAAGACCTTAAATCCTATGATAATGATATTATCCAGCACAAAATCCCATTCAAGGAGAACCATAAGCCTTTCAAATAGAAACTGCACAAGATAAATCTTGTCCAAATGCCTCTGGTTGAGAAGGATATCAAGAAAATGTATGATGCTAAGATAATAGTCCCAATTAGGTACTCCAAATTGGTTTCCAATATTGTACCGGTGAGAAAGAAGATAGGTGAGATCAGGCTCTACATTGACTTCAGAAATCTAAACAAGGCATCTCTTAAGGACAACTACCCCTTACCAAAGATGGACCACATATTACAAAAGGTATTGGGCTCCAAAAGAATCTCTTTGTTAGATGGCTTTTTAGGATACAATCAAGTGCTGGTACATCCAGATGATCAACACAAGACAGCTTTTACTACTCCTTAAGGAACCTTCATGTATGTAAAAATGCCCTTTGGATTAATAAATGGTGGTTCCACTTTCCAAAGAGAAATGGATATTTCTTTTTCAGAAGAAATTGGTCTTTTCATTGTGATATATCTTGATGATATTACAGTATATTCAAAAACCGATGAAGAACATTTGGCCCATTTGAGAAGAGTTTTTGAAAAATGCAGAAGGTTCGTTCTATCTCTAAATCCTAAGAAATCATTATTTGGTCTTAAAGAAGGAAATATTATAGGCCACATTATATCTAAAGAAGGGATCAAGATCAACCCCAGTAGAATTGAGGGCATTCTACAAATTAGCCATCCCAGAAACATCAAAGAGTTGCGATATTTCATTGGAAAGATAAACTTTTTAAGAAGGCTTATCCCAAACCTCGCAGAACTTCTGAGGAATATCACTAACATGCTCAAGAGAGATTCAGGAGTTAAGTGGACCCAGGAGGCTAAACAGTCTTTTGACCTGGTAAAAAAGACACTCACACAGGCGTCGGTTCTCATCAGCCCTGATTTCACCAAGGATTTCATCATTTTATCCTTAGATTAGTGCACACAATTGTTGTTGTATTGCTGCAGAAAAATAAGGATGGACAAGAGCAGCCCATAGCATTTTTCAGCCAATATTTAAGAGATTCACCTTTGAAAATAACATGGAAAACCAGGCTTTTTCCTTGATCAAATCATTGAAGGATTTTAGAGTTTATATTATGCATTCACACACCATTGCATTCGTGCCAAATGCAGTTGTCAAATACATCTTAACACAAGACCCTGATGGAAAAAGAGGCAAGTGGATTGATTTCATCTTGGAGTATGAGTTAGAGATCAGGCCCACCAAACTAATCAAGGGAAAAGGATTGCCAAATTGATGGATGAAACAAATTTTCAAGCACTAGATATTAACATAATTCATTCACTGGATGAACCAGAGGAGCTGGTGACTCCATCTATTAAGGAATCATTCCTAAAGTCTCCCTAGTACGCATATATACTATATGTTCTATTTTATTTAAATGTTCCTCCTGGTTTGTCCAAAACAAAAGCTATATTCTTGAAATTGAAAGCTGTAAAATTATGCATCCTAGAAAATGTTTTGGACTGGAAATATTTTGGGGGCATATTGCTTAAATTTTTTCTTCGAGAAAATGCAGATAGGGTTACAAAAGAATTCCATGAAGTGAATTGTGGAGGTCATCTCTACTGTAAAACCACTGCTAATAATATCCTTAGAGCTGGTTTATATTGGCCTACCCTTTTCCCAGACACTCACAAAATGGTAGCCACCTATCATAAATGCTAAATATTTGAGGGAAAAAGAAATTTTTTGCCTCTGCCTTTATAGCCCATCTCTGTTGAAGCTCATTTCCCGCAATAGGGTTTATACTTCATGGGAGAAATCCACCCTTCCTCCGCTGGCCAACATAAATGGATCCTCACTGCTATAGATTATTTTACCAAATGGATAGAGGTCATCCCTTCTATAACTGCTACTGACTCAGTTATTATTAAATTCCTTGAAGCCAACATCCTATCAAGATTTGGTTATCATAGGAAAACCATTACAGATAATGTTGTTGCTTTTAAGTCCAAGAAGATGATAGATTTTTTCCATAGATATCACATTTATTTGGGCCATTCAATAGATTATTACCCTCAAGGTAATGGATTAGCTGAGCCCTCCAACAAGAGCCTAGTCAGCATCATCAAAAAGTTTCTGGAAGAAAATAAGAAATCTTGGCATAAAAAATGGGTACATGCATTGTGGTTTGACAGATTGACAACCAAGAAATCAATTGGCATGTCACCATACCAGTTAGTCTATGGAATGGATGTAGTTTTCCCAACATCCTTAGGAGTGTTAGCCATGAAAGTCATTCAAGAATCGTAGCCTGAAGAAAATGATGTGCAAAGAAGAATAAGCCAGACCATTCAGCTGCAACAGTCCAGAGAAGAGGTGTACAACAGAACTCAGGTGGTGCAAGAGAATATGAAGAAGATTTTTTACAAAAGGACAAAAGCAAATGATTTCAATATTGGAGATAAAGTGTTGAAATGGGATTCCAGAAGAGAAGATAAAGGTAAGCATGGAAATTTTGACAACTTGTGGAAAGACCCATACATTATTCATTCTTTCAGAGGAGATAATGCATTTTTCTTGGAAGAGATGGATGGAATAGAGCAGTTTGGAGGTCCTCGCAATGGCAGGATGCTAAAACATTACCTCTGTTAAAAACTCGCATTAAACGTTCATCATTGTAAATACCACAGATTTACAAATTTTCAATAATCCATTGGACAATGTTGAAGCCCAAAGTGAAGGCCATAAGCATAGTTTGATAAATAAATAAAATAAAAAAAATAAATAAATATGTATATATAAATTTTTCTGAAAATGTTGCAAATCAAAGTGCCACTACTATTGAAAATATTTTTGTGTAGTCATACAGTTTAAGCATGATTGTACAATTTTGAATTTTCTAATGATAGGTTAGAAAATGAAGATTTTCCAAACCATTTAGTCTTGGCTTGTCAGTAGCTAGGTAGAAAATGACATTGGTTCAACAGTTTAATATGAACCAATAGGAGAAATAAGGGATAGGTGATAGGTTAGAAATTCAAAAGGAAAAAAATGAGGTCAGAGACTGCAAGTCTAAATGCACCCCAAAAGGAAGAAAAATGATTAGAATTGTAGATTTGGCAGGTAGGTGTGCAAATGAGATCTCAGTACTTTGAACATGCTTCCAGTTTTTAGTTTCAGGTTATTTTTCAGTTTTAGGATCAAGTGTGTTCCAGATTTCAGCTTGCAGAGCGTGTTGACTTCAGCTTAAAGTTTTCAGCCACAGAAGTTGTAGCAGATAAGGTTACATGGTGGGATCATCCCAATGGATCTGGCCACTAATCTATGATGTTCTTGACACCTCTTAAAGGAGATGCCATCCCCAGCTAGAGCCATTATTAGACTCCTATATTTCACAGTATCATCAGGTGACTGATTATTGCTTAGATTTGTCATAACTGAAAATAATATTTCATGGTTAACATTTATTTTCAGAGAAAGAAAGGGAGAGCCTCACTACCATAAGCTTCAAAGGAATACATCTGCCATTTTTAGTTCAAGAAAGAAGGAAAGGGCTACTGATTAAGTGTAATAGTTAGAAAAATTCCATATTGCCCTCATTTAGTCCATCTGCCTTATTCTTACCTTCATTTGCCTAAAAAAATTTGTACTCCAATGCTCTAAATCCATAACTGACCCTGAAATCCCCACACACCTAACCTTCTCGTGCTTATCCTTTTATAAAATCCACTCATTATCTAAGTCTAAAGTTCTATACCATAGCTCCGCCCGCCTACCAAATAGCTATTGGTATGCAACATAAACCTTACCTGTGCCTGCACTTTGCAGCCCGCAGATTTTTAACTTTACCTCTTAACGACTTATGTCGAATCTTGTTTTCTCAATACCTTTACCAAATTGTCCAAACCGTGTGCAAACCTTCATATTTCTCATTTTCCTTACCTTTCGTCGGTTCGCACCCTTCAATGCTCAACACGTCGCATTTCGCACTTCATGCATTTCGCAACTTACCCCTTTACAGTGCCCGCAAGTTAAAGGTTTTAACTTGCGATATGCGGACTGGCGGGACCCACATTGCCCTTGTACAACTTTGAGGCTTGTAAATCTTTCATATTATGGGTTAGGTGACTTTTTCCACGTTTTAACTAAAATCACTTGTCTGCTTGGAGAAAGCTTATGGTAGGGTCCATTTCCCGATCGCATTCGCAAATCGCAGAGTTTAAAGGATGGACACGCGAGGTAAACGTTAGGATCACTGAAGTGCGATGTGAGATGGGTGGGGCCCAATCACAGATCACAGATTTTAGAAAAAAAGTGCAAAAGAAGAATGTTAAATTCACGGATCTGCGATATGAAGTGACATGGCAGGTGATGTGGCATGGTGACGGGGCAATGACGTGGCTTTGACCCCAAAAATCGCAGTTGACTTATGATGACATGGAAAAGTGATATGGCAGGTGACGTGGCCAGGCCCGCGTACCACACATCGCAAATCTCACAGGTTAAGTTTATGGTTAAAATTTAAAAGTTGTGAAGTGCAATGGAGGCCCAAACGCGATGTAGTTTCAAAGGCACAGTCCAAACGATTTCAAATCTGTATGCAAGACCTTTTCTATGTTAAATCGCATCAGACGAGTAAAAATGGATTACAACGTAAAAATTCATGGAATACTGAAGTAAGACGTGCGATACGGTGGGACCCAATCGCAATGCGCACATCGTAAAAGATAAAGGATAAGTCAGAAAGGTAAAAGGTTAAAGTTGCCGAAGTGCGATGTGCGACGACGGTGGGACCCGATCGCAATGCGCTCATCGCAAATGTTAAAAGACAAGTGCTAAGGAAAAGTTAAGAATGGCGAAATGGGAAATGCGATATCAAAGCTGATGTGATATTTTCCAGAACCAAGATCTAAGCATTTTCAAGTCCGAGCGGACCCACTTGTTCCTCGCCACGTCAAGTCTGTGTAAACTTCTCGCAACTCTCTGCCATCTCCGCTCACCCCCACACATCATATGGTTCACAGCGCCTTTCGGCCTCCCCACATCCGCCTAAAGTTAACAAAGGAGGGGGGTTCGAAATGGGTGGTATCCCATACCACAAATTCGGCTACGTGTTGCGCCCAAGGCTATTCTGCACCCCCCTCTCGAATACCGTTTACCACTCACAACCCCCTTCAAAAATCCTTTTGCACCATTCACCAAACCACTGCGCCTTTTTTACCTTTGCATGTACTAGACGTGCCATGTTTTCTCCCACTATCTGCTTCAATCAAATCCCCTCTCGTTCAGAAAATTGTTGTGCCATAAAGGGTCGGGCCATTATCCAATGGACCCACGCCACCTCCACACCACCGCATAGTTGTTTTAAAATCCAAATGTCGGCATAAATACAGAGTTTAATCTGTCGATTATTGTCAAACTAACATAAGAATTTAATTTGCAGGTAATATTGGAGACAGTGTGGATTTCAAAGAATAGTTGTCAGCACCCTGCGAAACTAGATACAGGGCTCCTTTAGACTGTTAATCCCGATTACTACCCCCTGCTGTCATTTTCCCTTCCCCAGTGCTGACTCATAATCATTTCCCTTTCTCAGTTCCCCCTCTTTGTCATCCCTTTCTCCATTTCAGGATTGTGAAAGAAGAATAATTAAAGAAAATGCCTCCAAAGCTAGATCAACAGCCATTTAATCCTATGGTCTACCCACAAGTGGACCTGGATCACTTGGCTCTAGCAGACAGAGACTATAAAATCCATGAGACAGAGTCGAATTCTGATTTATTCGATGTCTACTTCTGGTTTGAAGACCAATTTCTTGAAGGAGTCGATGACATTAGCCTATGGGAGACCCAGATACCTCTTTACATCTTTCCAAAAACCCATAGTTGCCCAAAGTTCATCAGGAACTGTCGAAGCTATTATGACATTAATCAGAGGACCATCATCACCCCGACAAGAGAAATCATGTTTTCCATCGATGCCAAATCTATCTAGAAAATGATGCAGACCCCCACTCCTAAACAGGTGGTCCCTTTCTCATATGAATCCCTCAAATAATGTTATCAAAAGCTTGACCCTGCCATCAGAGCCAAAAATTTGCAGTTTTCCTTGGCCCCTAATACCCCAATGCCTACCAAAAAATCTCCTTATCCCTCATCTACATTTTCTGATAGGACCAAGCACATTTTGTCTGTTTTATCTTATTTATTGGGTTATCACACTGATCAGTGGGTAGATGAAGCTACGATAGGTTCTTTGTCCACTCTTTCCCCAAATTCTAAACCCACAGTCCTGTTCACTTATGCTCAGTTTCTTGCAGAGGCCATTCAGGAACAATTTTTAAATTTTGATATAGAGGATGTTTTCAAATACTCCTCTGTGTTGGTATATATGTTTTTCCATTTCCAGTCTAGAAGGTTTCAATTCCATATGACTAAGGTAAATGAAGATAATGAGCCCCAATCTGTCATGTTCTGGACCACCCTGCTATTAAAAGATCAGAAGGATTATAAATACAAGGATTTTGTGGATTTGTTTGAGCACCCAGCCATGAGCACACTCAGCAATGCAGCAGAGCCCAAGATAAATGAAGGAATCAGGAAGACCATGCAGCTAATAGAGCAAGTGAATACAACAGATTGGTATTTGTACCAAAATTACATAGATATTAGATTCTATGGAAATGAGCTAGCCCCTTACAGATTGCTAAAGTTCCTCTCCATGAGGGTATTTGCACTAAAATACATAAAAAAAATGATACATGCAGATGAGCTCCAATTTTTCTATGCAAAGAAGAAGGCTCAGTTCAGGATCAAGACACAAATTGGGCCTTTCATTTGTAACAGTAGAGCAGCAAGAGAGGAGGCAGAAAAGATACTGAAAGAGATGGGCTTCAGCCATAGTTTCACTTGGTCTTATGACTCTAGAGGGGTTATCTCCGGGAAAAGGGTGGAAAACAAGTCCACACCCTATGTTCACACACACATGCCTTCAATCGAGCAATATGCCAATCAAACAGAATGGGTGACTAATACCCTCGAATAAGAGGAAGAACAAGTGTTCTCCACTCCAGGTGTCCAGACCCCAACACCACAAGGAAGAAAGAATGTAGAAGGAAGAGAAGACAATGGGAAAGAGAAAGAGAAAGAAATAGGGAGAAAAAGGCCAAGAGAGGATCATTCACCTGCGGTGACTGATTCCTCAAGTAAGGAATTCAAAATAAGATATAGGAAGAGGGCTAAAATTCATATGGATATTGACCAAGGACGAGAATCAGGGCAGCAAAAAATGGTTCATATTGTAGACACCCCTGGGTCATCTCCAGTGGGTGGTCAAACAATGGCCTCCCCTACATATACAACCACAATGCCTCTACAGTAGCAGGCCTTGCAAACATATACTTCCAGACCTACCATAGAAGGCCAGGAAAAATCAGTCTATGACACATTCAAGGAAATAAAATTGAGAAATGAGGTGTTGAAGACTAAAGCTTACAATCAATTATGGAAGAAGACTCCAAGTTCACAAAGGAGGCTACTGTCTACTTTTGACACTGAGAAGAGAAGGATGCAGATGGCATTCTTAGAATCCTTGGTCCCATAACCCTAAGGAGCAGGAGATTACAAGAAGGCATCATTCAAATTTAATGCCAAGTACATTCATCTGATCAAATTACACAAGCAGACTGGAGAGATGGTGGCCTCCACCTTGACAAGTATTGTTATGAGCTTTTCAAAGCTGCAGGTATCCTTATCCAATTCTCAGTCACAAATCAATACAGATAATATATTTGCCATGGCTAAAGACTCAAGGATCAAGTCCTTAGAGGAGTTAATAGTGAAGATGGGTCATGACCCAACCAATGTTCAAGCTATGGAGGAGTTCTTGAAGAAGAAAAATGCTGACATAGTAGCCCTCAAGAAACAACTCAAGATGTCAACAACAGAAGACCCCTATGCCAAAGGCATTGAGAAATATGTGTTTTGTGGAACAATCAGCCCAAATCAAACATATGGAAAACGAGATGGAGAAGCTACTCAAGGAAAAAGAAGAAGCAGCTCGAGTGGCACTCATCCCAGTAGAAGTTGTCCCCATTTCAACAATCCCATTATTTGTTCCCACAACTGTTGGAACATCTAATGGGACAGACCAACTGTCAAAGGCCATGGAAATTATGACTCAACAGTCACAAGAGATCCAGATATTGGAAGCACAAATTGGTATCTTGAAAGATCAAAAGGCCATGTCTGAAACTGCACATGAGATAGCCAAAAAGCAGATTGAGAGATTGGAGAAGGCAAAGAAAGAATTTTTGTATAGCAGCATTTTGGGCTGAATGGATTTGATAATTTGGGACAATATCATAAAGATAGTGGAGGAAATTTGGCACTCCATCCACATAATTTTTTAACAGAAAGAGTTGGTGGACAAATGCGCGGTGGCCATTGAAAGGGAAAATCAAGAATTAGGAAACATGCAATCACAACCCCTAAAATCATAAAATTCTTGAACTCAAAAACCAACTATGAGCTTGAATAAATGGATGTACAAGACAGAATAGAAACCATATCAGAAGTAAAAAAGGTCCTCACTAAGAGGAATTTAGTGAGGAAATTAGAGGAGAAGTATCATGAGTTGGACTTGGTCATCAACAAATTCCTAAAAAAGATTGAACCCTTGGTGGCAAAAGGTTTGCCCTCACTATATGTAATTAATAACAAGCTGATCCAAAGGGGAGATTATATAACCAAACTCAAAGAAACAGCCAAATATATCGCCAAATTCACCAGCATCAAAGGAAAGATGACCGTGAAAGTTGTTTGCAATCTCTTGAGCAATGACATCTTTATGCTACATGAGCTGAAGCATGTTTTCCCCACAAGGCATACTTTCAGAAAATACACAAAGGTGGAAGAAGTATACCGATAGGTCATAGGCACGAGGATTCCAAACAAAAATGAGTGGAAAAAGTTGTGTATGTTCCACGATTGAAAAGGTGTGGTTGATACATCAGCACAAGCCATCTAGTGATTAGCAGTGCCAGTATCACATCCTCTTTAATGATCCAGCAGTGATGGCCCAAAAGAAGAGCCAGATGTCATATGCCACCCATCGTTGTCCCTTCGCAACTATATCAGTCGCCTCCAAGCCACTTTGTTGATTCATGAAGAGCTGCCTGAGTTTTGCATTCTTGAAGAGTTACCATAATAAATTCTACAAGCGGTGTTTGTCAGATATTTTCTTTATTCGGGCCTTGCATGGCCACACTTGTCTAATTTCAGTTTTTTTGTAATTAATGTATTTTTCCAAAGTATATTAGGGCAACTGACTTAGTTGTTAGTTAAATACTGCTAGAATTTCCATTATCAAGGGTTGGATATTGGTATCCCCTGCAATATAAGAACTACTATATTGGAGCACTGTAATTTTGGAGCTGGACATCAATAATCAAAGACCGTTTATAGGATTCTTGAGTTGTGTCAAAATGGTGATGTGTGACTTCTCCATTTAAATGTTTTCGTTGTTTTCTCTATCGTACATTTGTTCATCTAATTGTAAATCAAAAATTTTAGATTAAGATTTTATGTCAGAGCACCTTAATTCTATCTGCATTTACAATATGAATGTTTTATGTTGAAGTCTGATTAAAGAATTCTTAACTGCTCTTTAGTCACTACTGAACCTCACTCTTTCTTTCACCTCATAATTCATATAGCTCTTAAGATCCATTTAGCACAGTTAGCTTGCCCTGTGATGCTCTTGAATGCTGATGTTCCATTCCAGCCTTTTGACTCCATAGCCCAATGGATTAGTCCCTGCAACCCTATCTGTCCAACCACACCATCAATCAAACAAACAACACCCATCACTCTAACTAGCCTAATATCAGCACTTATAATCATCACGTTAAATCATAAAAACAGAGAGAGCCCTCTCCGAGTCTAGGAAGGCTAGGTCCTGGACTCCAAAGTGGTTTGATGTTGTCCTATGTCGTTTGTTCTTGCCAATCTTACAAATTACGGAGTGACAACAGGACCAAGTATGGACATTGGATTGGGAATTTATGGTCTGTTGGAGGGCAGCGTAATAGTGCCCAAGTTGGAGCCCGATGTGCACCATCTTCATGGACATAGGTGGTTGCTAGAGTGGCACTTGTTGAGCAAAGGGTCCGATCAGCCAGGAGCAGTTTGAGTAGCCCTAGACTTGCCGTGTGGAGAAGGACATCTATAGCAAATGATGGGTAGTCCTTTTAGCCTATGTTTATTGTGGGAGATGGACATCTTGCAGTGATAGGTGGCAGCCCTCCGTGCCCTATGTAAGTCTTCATTGGAGCAGCATAGGAAGACTATAGTGGGATGAAGTCCCTGAGTAGCAAAGGAGCAGCAGTGGGCAGTTGAGAGTTGTTCACAAGTGGAGTTGTGAAAAACTCGACAAGAGTCTTGATTAGTATTATTTTGGTTGGTTAATATAATGAAGTTGGGTTATTGTACAAAATTGTGTAAAAAGTTGTCTATATTTTGTGCACTAGTAGATTTATTGTTGTTTATATTATGTTGTGCAAAGTAGCTTCGTTGTGATTCTTGGTTTGGTAGCATCAGAGATTTAAGATTCTATCCCAGACACCAAGCTCGTAGAAAATTAACACCAAACAGAGATGAGACTTGGTTGTGAGAGACCCTTGTCAAGTGGGTTATCCCCCCAAGCAAAGATGTGACTTGCTTGTGCGAGATCCTTAACAAGTGGGTTATCCCCCCAAGCAGAGATGTGACTTTCTTGTGCAAGATCTTTGACAAGTCGGTTACCCCCCCTATTGTAGCTCCTAGAGACAACCTTGAGTTGCAAAAGACCAGTGCCTAGGACATCTTGAAATCAGAGGTTAGATGTAGACAATTTTAAGGATACCTATGTCAGAATATGGATAAAGAGAATAATGGCTTTGGTGGTTCAGAAATGGTGAAGACCTTGGTGTTTGAATCATGTGAATTACCCTATACTGCGAGAGCGCTCAGGAGGTTGTATGACTCAGTGGCTTTTCAAATGGGCCAAGTATGAAACAATGAGCAAAGGCTTTCAAAATATGCAGAGGTGTTGAGAAGGAACGGAGGAGGAACTTGCGAGAGACAGGCTTAAAAGTCTTAAGAATCTGTCTCCCATGAACTCAGAGGAAGCGGATGTAGGTGGAATGTGACCAACAAGAGAGATTCGTGGAGCGCGAATTAAAGGAGCACAGCAATTTTAACACATGAGCATTATTCATACACGAATTCATGAATAAAAATGCATACCACCGACAGCTACATTACATGAATCATCAAAGCAACAGAACATTGAAAGATGATTATACATAAACAGGAGATTACTAATAAACAAGAGAACACAAATACATACTACTCATTGCTCCATCTGGAATCCAAATAAACAATGCTATATATCATGTTATGTTCAAAACAGCTCTCCCAAATATGTATCTCATAGCACAAAGAGCACAGTCATACAGAACTACAGCAAAGATTCTCCAAAATTCAGAACCCTTCTTTCATCTCTGAATTCTCTACATATAGAGTTCTCCTAAGGGTTTACAATCGAATAAACTTCCATGATCGACCCACACATGTGAGAATCAAAATATCCTAACCAACTCGAAGATTGTGCATCAAGCAATCACTCCCGTAATCAGAAAATCAAAATAGAATCGGGTGAAATCGAGATTTCACCAGCAAAACATCATAATCAAACAGTAAAAGAAAAACATAGTTGGCCACGGCAGCCAAATCCTAGAATCTTCAAAATGGGACAGCGAGGAGTAGCCGTGAACAGATGGGCAGTTTGGCTTCCATCACATGATTCCACCTGTCGTAGAAAGCCTCCACTCCCTTATTCTCATGATTTCCACTAGCCGTTACGGAACGGCCAGTCGTGCTACGCGTGCCTCGCTCTTTGGCGGGGAGTTCTTGGACAAATTGAACATACCATAGCTGCGCTTGTTCCACCCGAAAACCCATGCTGCGTAGGACATGCAAAACTGGACACCGAGCTTCAGAGGGGGGTCTATGGCATTAACACATAGCAGGACGGTTTAACACTGAAAAGAGAGTAGGATTCGGGACAAAGGCCGTGGGAGGATTTTGATGACGTGGCAGGGAGGTGGGGCCCATATTCCTATCGCAAATCGCAATCAGGAGCGTAGAGGATCAGGACGGGAAGCAAGAACGAAACAATGCGAAGTGCGATGTGTGATGGGCAGAGGGTGACATGGCAAGAGGTGGGGCCGCCCGCAAATCGCAGTCGAAAGTTTTTTGTTATGAGAAGCGAAGGTAAGTGTTAAGAGTTGCGAAGTGCGATATGCGATGGTAGAAAGGCGACATCGCATGACGGAGGTGGGGCTGCCCGCAAATCGCAGTCGGAAGTTCATTGCTATGAGAAACGGTGGTAAATGTTAAAACTTGTGAAGGGCGATGTGCAAAGTGCAATAAGCGGAGGGTGACGTGGCAGGACGGGGGTGGAGCCGCCCGCAAAGTGCAATCGGAAGTTTTTTGTTATGAGAAAGCAGGGGGTAAATGTTACGAGTTGCTATGTGCGATGGACGGAAAGGTGACGTGGCAAGGAGGTGGGGCCGCCCGCAAATCGTAGTCGAAAGTTTTTTGTTATGAGAAAGCGGGGGAAAAAGCTGTGACTTGCGATGTGTGATTTGCGATGAGCGGAAAGGTCGGCGATGCGAAAAGGCAAGTAGGTACCAATAAAGGTTTAGAGCGGAAAGAAATGAATTGTGAATGATAAAGGTTCATGTGAAAAGGTGAAAAGGGCTAAGGTTTTATCGCATCGGGGGTTTGGTGAAGGAGTGCAATGGAACCATTCACGCCTCACCCCTGTGATTTGCTTATATGGGCCACTTCTCCACCTTGTGTGCAGTCACAGGCCAACATTGGCTCCATCTGGGGACAACGTGCTATTTTAAGTGCATTGAGAACCTGCAGACCTGAATGCTTGTGCTTTATTGGGCACATGGAGTCACAAATGCATACTGTGAATCTAAATTGAAACTATAACTGAGTTGTGCACTGCAAACTATAAAACGGAAATCACTGCCACACCCTGAAAATCTTGAATGTTGAAATCTGAACCATGCTGAAACTGAAATCTGAAACACTCTTGAACTTGAAAACTGCAAAGCAATCTGAAACTAAAACTGGAAAGATGCTCATAGTACTGAGCTTATTTGCACACCTACCTACCCTAATTTGCTAGAATTACTGCTATTCTAAATGATAAAATATTGCCAGTGTAACCAGGCACGCAACTGCTCTAATAACTTTGTTCTTTCACTATTTTTCACCAAACTTAGGAACAAACTTGTTAATGGTTTTTGAAAGAAATTCTGAACCTGATCTTCATTGCAAGGAGCATGGCAAACCTGAACCACAACAAAAGTGTTGAAAAGGTATGGTGGCTTTGTGATGAAAATTTTCTCAATATAGATAGCCACTGGATCAAGATACACTTGACCTATTTCTGAATATGCTAACCCAATCGATCTAACCTCATAACTTGGTATTGCACGTGTTCTCCATGTCTTCAAACAACCCGGAACATATTTTCATTTTATCTGATGGATTTTGTGTCGATACTCCTACTGAACCAGACAATAGGGTAGACTGTCCGATCATATCCACATCATAGCAGCTTCTGAAATTATTACGTGTGCATGAAAACTAACTTTGACAACTCCAACCATCCAACGTATCAGCTATTGGGTCATGAAGTGCTTTAGATGACTATAGCGTTGGTTCCGCTGACATCTCACGATTTCTCCTGTGATTATCATCCAAAATGTGACTAAGATTCCCTTTCACAATCTGAGATGAATTAAAGCATAAAGGTAGAGAATCAAATTGGATCAATTCTTCCTCTATTTTAAACTTTGCCTCTCCATTCAGCAGGTTCACTTCCACATCAACTGCAATATTTTGCATTTCTTCAAGGGTTGCAATGTCCCTTACTTTTACTTGGAATGCCATCTCTGGATTAAAGGCATCTGGGTAGTGCAAGAGAGCTACTCCTAGGGGTGGCCTTATATCAACAAGCATTGAATGATACACCTTATTGAACCTGGCTGAAAAATACTGTACTATCTCCCCAAGCTGTATTTTTAAATGTCCATACTCTTCTATGATATGAAACACATTTCCCATGATTACCCATCGACCTAGGAAAACTTGCATGAATTGATGAAAATTGCTCATGCTAGCAGCTGGAAGATTCTCAAACCAATTTTTAACTTTACCTTGCCATGGTGGAACAAACATCCTAATACATACATCGTCTTCTTCCTTTACTGATGACTACAATACACTGACTAAAGGATCATGGTAAACATGCAACATAAGATCTTCTAGAAGATTTGTAACAGGAAAACAAACCTCATTCCAAACTGCTGCTTTGCTTGTGTGTTGAAAGTGATTCTCTTCAAACAACAAGGGAACCAATTGTTTTTCTCACTATCCACGGTAGTCAAGTAATCTGAGTGTTCTTTATCTTTCTCTTTGTCACACAAAAGCTTCCAAGGGAGCTGCAATCTCTCGTTAATTTCGGGTGAAGGAACATGATTTGTAACAATCTGTTGTACTACTGAAAAAGAATTTGAGAGATGGTCTTGATCATGCAAATCTTACTGGTCTTTAATCTCTAAAGGAAACACTACTTGCTGAGGATGTTCTTGTGGATCTAGACAATTAAGCTATGCTACCTTTGTTTCCAGATCACCAGACTGCTGTTGATTTTTAGTGTTGTCCTCTGAGAAACACTCCAGCTCTTCCCCTTCTTCATGGAGGGTAAGTTCGCCTCCCTCTTCTTCAAAATAGGCTAGGAACTGGTTTTCTACATGCGGTCCAAAAACCACCATGGGTCGTTCTTCTTGGAGATTAAAGGGTGTGGGCCCTTTTTCTGTAATGGCTTCTTTGAACTACTCTTTAGGAGGGTCGGGCAGTTTCAAGGGTATAGATGTGGACTTCTCATTTTTGGGAGGATCAGCTTCTTGCATTGTGAAAGTGGATGCAGTGGCCTTATGAGGGGCTGACTCTTCTAATGGCTTCTTCCCTTTACTAGCAGGACTAGGAGGGGTTTGTTCTCTTGATATTGACTCTTCATTTTGTTCTTGCCCTCGGGTTCTCTTTCTGAAGGACCTGAGGTCATACTTCTTGTGGAGTTGAGCCTACATGAAATCCACGAACTGTCTGCAGTAATTGTCAATATCGTGATCTTCTGGAGGGACTTCCTTCTCTTCTTTCTCCCCTTGCAGGATGAGTTCAACCTCCTCATCATCAGAGTACACAAGGAATTGATTCTCTTGATTGTTTGTGACTTCCTCGGTCTTTCCCTCCACTTCTCTCTCCCAGTATAGAGGAGGTTGAATATGGTCTTGATGTTCCTTTCTATCTCGTTGCAACACTTGCAAAGGGGACTTCCAATACTAAGGATTAAACCCTCAGTTAGGAATCATTTGGTTGGGACGAGGAGGGGAATTTTTGGCCTCCAATTCAAGCTTAATCAGCTTATTTGAAAGGTTCTTGATTAGCTTATTCATTTCTTCAATTCTATACTCTTGTGATTCCCTTTCCTGATTTGAAGTAGAAGCCTCCTCTCGGTTCTTTCTTCTGGCTTCATCTTCTGTCTTCCTCTTGAATTTACCAGTAGAAGCAAAGTTTGCTTCTACCTCCAATGCATCAGTCTGGATCTGATCCAGAGATGTGGATTTTCTTTCTCTTAGGGTGAACCCAAACTCTTGTCCAAAAGCTCCTGCGAAGACCAACTTAGCAGCTGCTTGGGGAGGCTTTATTTCAGTAGGAAGATTATTATAGAGCTTATCGAACCTCTTTATCGTTACATCCTCATTGTGTCTCTTCTTTAGAGCATTGAACTTGGTGAGAACGTATCCATGGTCCCTCTTTTCTCCCCATTTCAATGTGAAGAAATTCTCCATTTCTTCCCAAGTATGGACTGTGTTATCGGCTAGAGAATTGAACCACTTCTGAGCGGGCATACTATCTTCCCCTGTACACCACGGCAACAGCTCTAGATAGTCTTGCGGCATATCATTTACAGGCTGAGGGAGGGCTAAGGGGGCATACTTGTTCAAGAGGAAACCCGGCACAGCCATCTGATTTAGAGGTGGGGGTAGATGGTGGATCTGAATCTGGTGTGAGACCTGGTGAAAGCCAAGATTACTTCTGATTAGGACTATTTTACAGTCGAGTCGCCAATGTGAGGAATACGCAACTCCCAACCCTTCCTGCTCACCTGACTGAAGGGTGGAATTTATGTCGTCTCCCAGGGAAAATATTTCTTCATTCGTATCCCGGGCAACGATGCCAAAAAGATGTTGTAGCTCCTAGAGACAGCCTTGAGTTGCAAAAGACCAATGCCTAGGACATCTTGAAATCAGAGGTTAGACGTAGACAATTTTAAGGATACCTCTGACAAAATATGGATAAAGAGAATAATGGTTTTGGTGGTTCAGGAATGGTGAAGATCTTGGAGTTTGAATCAAGTGAATTACCCTATACTGCGAGAGGGCTCAGGGGGCTGTATGACTCGGTGGGTTTTCAAATGGGCCAAGTATGAAACAATGAGCAAAGGCTTTCAAAATATGCAGAGGTGTTGAGAAGGAACGGAGGAGTAACCCGCGAGAGACAGGCTTAAAAGTCTTAAGAATCTGTTTCCCGTGAACTCAGAGGAATCAGATGTAAGTGGAATGTGACCAACAAGAGAGATTCGTGGAACATGAATTAAGGGGGCACAGCAAGTTTAACACATGAGCATTATTCATATACGAATTCATGAATAAAAATGCATACCACCGGCAGCTACATTACACGAATCATCAAAGCAGCAGAACATTGAAAGATGATTATACATAAACACGAGATTAGAAATAAACAAGAGAACACAGATACATACTACTCATTGCTCCATCTGGAATCCAAATAAACAGCGTTGTATATCATATTATGTTCAAAACAGCTCTCCCAAATATGTATCTCAGAGCACAAAAAGCACACTCATACAGAACTACAGCTAAGATTCTCCAAAGTTCAAAACCCTTCTTTCATATCTAAACTCTACACATAGAGTTCTCCTAAGGTTTTACGATCGAATAAACTTCCATGATCGACCCACACATGTGAGAATCAAAATATCCTAACCAACTCGCAGAGCGTGCATCAAGCAATCACTCCTGTAATCAGAAAATCAAAACAGAATTGGGTGAAATCGAGATTTCACCAACAAAACGTCACAATCAAACAGTAAAAGAAAAATATGCTGGCCACAGAGGCTAAACCCTGGAATCTTCAAAATGGGGTGGCTAGGAGTAGCCGTGAACAGGTGGGCAGTTTGGCTTCCATCACATGATTCCACCTGCCGTAGAAAGCCTCCACTCCTTATTCTCATGATTTCCACTAACCGTTACGGAACGGACAGTTGTGTTGTGCGTGCCTCGCTCTTTGGCGGGGAGTTCTTAGACAAATTGAACATACCATAACTGCGCTTGTTCCAACCAAAAACCCATGTTGTGTAGGACTTGCAAAATCAGAGACCGGGGTTCAGAGGGGGGCTTGTGGCATTAACACACAGCGGGACGGTTTAACACTGAAAAGAGAGCGAGGCAAAGGCCGTGGGAGGACTATGATGACGTAGCAGGGAAGTGGGGCCCAAATTCCTATCACAAATCGTAATTGGGAGCGTCCGGGATCAGGATGAGAAGTAAGAACGAAACAATGCGAAGTGCAATGTGCGATGGGCGGAGGGTGACGTGGCAAGAGGTGGAGCCGCCCACAAATCGCAGTCGGAAGTTTTTTTTTATGAGAAGCAAAGGTAAGTGTTAAGAGTTGCAAAGTGCGATGTGCGATGGCGGAAAGGCGATATGGCATGACAGAGGTGGGGCCGCCGGCAAATAGTAGCCGGAAGTTCTTTATTATGAGAAGCAGTGGTAAATGTTAAAACTTGCGAAGGGCGATGTGCGAAGTGTGATGAGCAGAGGGTGACGTGGCAGGACAGAGGTGGGGCCACCCACAAATCGCAGTCGGAAGTTTTTTGTTATGAGAAAGTGGAGGGTAAATGTTATGCGTTGTGAATTGCAATTTGCGATGGGCAGAAAGGTGACGTGGCAAGGAGGTGGGGTCGCCCGCAAATCACAGTCAGAAGTTTTTTGTTATGAGAAAGCAGGGGGTAAATGCTACAACTTGCGATGTGCGATTTGCAATGAGCGGAAAGGTCAGCGATGCGAAAAGGTAAGTGGATACGAATAAAGGTTTAGAGCGAAAAGAAATGAATTGTGAATGATAAAGGTTCATGCGGAAAGGTGAAAAGGGCTAAGGTTTTATCGCATCGTGGGTTTGGTAAAGGAGTGCAATGGAACCATTCACGCCTCATCCCTGTGATTTGCTTATAGGGGCCACTTCTCTGCCTTGTGTAAGGTCACAAGCCAACAACCCCAAGCAAAGATGAAACTTGGTTGTTTGAGATCCTTGTCAAGTGGGTTATCCCCCCAAGCAGATATGAGACTTGGTTGTGCGAGATCCTTATCATATGTTGGCAAGTGGCAATCCCCCCAAGTAAATATAGGGTGATGGATGAATCTCCCCTATCATGATTCTTCTTCATTAGAATGAGACATCATTGTTCCAAATGATACAGTGCAAAGATGAACAGAGATGAGAAGAGATAGCAGAGATCTTTGTTGCAAAAAGAAATTCCTCCCTCGCTGAGAGGGAGGGTTGAAAATTGGTAGCTTAGGGATGAATTTCTCAAAATAAAATTTCCAAAAATAGGAAGTCTAAAATTAGAAAGTCTCAAGATAGTAGATCACCTTGCATCAATTGGTAATCAAGTATAATTGATGAAAAATCACTTCTTATTATTAATCGATCCTAATAGTTCAATATTGACTTATATTTTATCATCAATATTATTATTATCTTCTTTATGATATTTATTATTATCTTCTTTATGATATTATTATTATTGTTAAAAGGAATTTCAAGACACTCAATCATGGTTCTCAATAATGTTCTCTTACACTCAGTATTGGCATGGCATATTCCTCTTACACTCTCATTAATGCTCTTACACTCTCTTACACTCATTAAGCATGCCATAAAAGATTCTCTTACACTAAATAAAAGCATGTCATAAAAGATTCCTCTTATGCACTCTTTAATGCATATGTTGCACTCTCTCTTAAAAGCATAAGTTACAAAGGCATGTGTACCTCCTTAATGGCATGAGTTACACTCTTCTTGGCATGTGAATTACTCCTCCTTTATGGCATGGATTTGTTGCTCCTCCTATATCTGTGTGTGTGTGTGTGTGTGTGTGTATGTTTGTGCCTCATTCATTATCCCCTCACTACTTGTGCATTGTGAAAGAATAATTTGAAATTGAGAAACAGCGAGAGAGAGTTGAAGAACACCGTGAAAGAGAGACTTGGAGAGTAAGAGCAGAACTTGGTGAGCAAAGGTTGATTCAGTGCTTTAGTGTTCCATTGTTGATTCAGTTGAAGGGAAGGTTGATTCAGTGTGTGCATCTGTTGCTCCTACTAGTGATCTTCATGCTACAACTTGTTCAAATTTGGGTGAACTTATTTATTCTCTTGATCTCTCATTGTTAAAATTGGACAACTAGGTCCAAACTCCGGGTTGTGCTGCTCAGATGATGATCGCAATATTTTTATTGGATTCCTCTTTCGGAGAGGCGTAAGATTGATCTAAAGATCATCTCGATCGGATGAGCAGAACATGTACTTTGAATTTATTCCACTTATGTGCTAGGTCGGCCTGGAATAAAATATTTTCTTAAATGTCTTAAAGGACGTGTCACACACCCCCAAAGATTCCTATATATTGGAGAGACTTAGAGTTCATTTGACACACACATTGTGTGGAGGAATTCTCTGGATAGCATTGGAGCTGCGTATCTATGGACTGTTCTTTGTTTGGGTCGTTCTGGGGTTATGTGTGACATGCTTGGCTGAATGACCTATTGGAGACTTTGCTGGCAGAAGCATCCTGCTGATCGCCGTAACGCCACCACTCTTCATCTCTGTTTTGGCTTGTCTTCTATCGATCTATTAGTATGTTCTATCTTCTTCAGTATTGTGTGCCCTAATCTGAAATGGCATAGAACATGTTCTCAAATTAACATGGTATCAGAGCAAGGTTAAGACAATGCCCAGCTTATAAATCTAGGGCAGCGAGATGTGGGTTATTCTAAAAGCGAACTTTCTGTGGCTAAGATCAAATGGGATCATAGCCGGTTATTTCACACATCATTACGGATGCTTGTGAAGAATTCTGTCTGCCACGTTAATACACCGTGGAAATATGGACATAAAAATTAATCCTAAGAATTCTATCATGGATGAGCTTAGAAAGAGGGCAGAAGAAAGTAAAAATAAAAATAAAATGACAAATGCACCAATACGAAGTGTAACGACCCATTTCCCAAGTGTATATACAAACGATATTAGCATGTGAACGATAGGCATTTGATAGCTACACCTGCCTATACCGTCCACATCGCACTAGTACGCCCACCTAATATCAAGATTTCATAGACTGGGAACTTAATATTAAGATTTCAGATTTATATTAAGTTCAACTAAGTATAAAATTTTATGAAACAAGGTAATAAAAGAAATGAAATAATAAAGTTAAAATCTTTAAGTTAAAAATGAGTATGCAATATTAAAGATTTATATTAAAAGTGCTTAAATAAAATCCCACCTTTATAAATGTGTATACGTACTCACATTAATGTGGATCACCCACCATAACAACATTTAATGTGAACATAAGGATGGATAAGGCCTCGGGAGGTTAGAGGCGGTGGAGTAAGATTGTTTAGATTATATTCCTATCCAAATATAATGAAAAGTATACCACCATAAATACATAAAATATCATCATTAATAAGGATAAGACCCCGGGAAGTAAGAGGCGGTGGAGGGAGATTATTTAAAGGAGGTGATATGGAGGAGAAGGGGGGGGATGTTTTGGAGGAAAAGAAACGATTTCTGCTTAAGTGAGAAGGAAATGTCAGCTTGAATGGTTTGGGAAGGAGTCTCTTGTTCTTGGAAATCTGGGCACGGGGGCAGAGGAGACATCCTCTGGGTCTGGGTTTGGTCCCGGATTTGGCTGGGAGGATTTGATTGTCCCGGTAATCTGTTCTGTTCACGACATCACCAGGTGCTCAGCTAATCTTCAGCCACTTCAGGATTTGAAATTGTAAATTTGTCCTGATTTTCAGGTATTCCTCTACACATAGATTAATCATGCAAGCTGAAATTTCAATTTTTAACTGTTACAATGTTTTATTAGATCTGATTTTACTTAAACAGAAGTTCAGATAGGTACAATCTTAGAAATCAAGGAACCGGGTCATTACATTTGGTATCAGAGGGTGTTTCAAACCCTTTTCCGGCCTTATAGGCCCATTAAATTTCTCTGTTTAAAACCAGTCCATGGCTGTCCAATTAAATCTCTGCTTAAATCTTCAGTCTTAGTTATGAAAAGATAGACAGGTTTTAAGTTTAAATTAACAAATTGGGTGTAAGCCTCAAACAACCGTATCCAAACCCAGAGTAAGTGTTTGATTACTTGCATGAAGAGTTAATCCTGTTGAAGTTGATTTTGAACCGGTTTGAGTCCTCTGTTTAAACTTCAGGGTCCTGGTATTAGTTTCCATTCAGCCTTCCATAAATTATGTATACCGACTTCAATATCATTCCTACTCTTCCAACGATAACTGATAGTAGCAATGGCCATAAATACGTAGGAATTTAGCAAATTTTTAGAAAGAAAATAAACAGCAATGGTTATAAAGGTAAGAAAACGAAGTAACAGATGCTTGAAGGATCGGTAAAATGTTTCAAGTATTAAAAGTGCACGTAGGACAGAAAAGCTTCTAATATAATTCCCTGTAAGTCTCAAATTTAAAAAAAAAAATTGGTATAACAAATTAAGCATCAAACATGCAGAAGTTCTCTGCGTACTAAATGGCAGTAATGAGTTATGCAGATTTTGGAAAATAAGTATATAACTGAGGAAAACTATTAAATGAAAGCTCCAATCAAACATAATGAATAAACTCTGCCAGAATACCATATGCCATCGGCTTTAATGTTTCCAAACAAACTAGATGAAAATATCCCATGCACAGGCACACACTACACAGTAACAATCATCACACGGTTCTTAACCAAGCCTTTGCTGAATAAATAAGCAATATTGATGCAGAGATGTGTTAAGCTACTGACTTCGATGGTCTTCTCTTTTCAAAGTCTTCCTCAAATTCTTTTATTGCACCCCGGATTGATGTATAAATGCCATCTCTTGCTGCCATTGCTGTGCTGAACTGTTTAAGCATCTGCAACAAGCTCATAAAACCTTGTATCAAGCTGTTTTTTTCTTGCCTTTTGAAGCTCATTATCCACAGCTTTTGAAATTGTCTTCTTTTTCAATTTTTCAGCAAAACTATCTTGTTATCACGCGACAAGATGTGTTTGACAGACATATTTAGTCTTTTCCCTAAAAACATAAACTCCTGTTGCTGTAATTGATGCTTCTCCTTCCACTTCATCAAATTTTTCATACCATCAAATTCCACAGCAGTGATAAGCCTTTTAACTATCTAGAGGGCCTTAATCATTCCTTTCCCTCTTTATCGATGTACTAATATGCCTCTAATTACTCTTGGGTGAAGAAGATTGAAACATAGATTGTGCCTCCATTTGAGTTGTTTGTTACTGCAATACCCACATGGCCATTGGCAAAAGAATCCTTCGAAGTTGCTTGAGTAGTTTCAAGTTATCCTGGATCTGCCGCTGTCCTATTTTCACATTTCTTTGAGGCGGTCAGTGCAGAATGCTCTTCCTGAAATTAAGTTTCATTCCAAACCAATAACTAAATAATTAAATAACATCATGATTGTAAATATTCACATAAATAAAGACTAAATAAAGCCGTGAAAGAGGGAAGAAGAAGGACTGTAAGTGTGTGGTTGAAGAGGAAGTCTGAAAGAATAGATCCATGAAGATTGAATGTCCATCAATTCAAGAGGACGCATCTTACCGACAAGACAGCGTGGGAATGTGAAGTGAGTTACATTCCCGCAGACGGGGAAACGCCTTGGCTCGTCGTTTTGAACAGCGACAATAGAACCCATAGTATATTTTATAGAAATTTGGAAGATTCTGAACGGTCGGCGTGTAGATGAGAGCGTTAAATTGCAAATTCCACTATAACCCTCTATTCTGAAACCAGAAACTGTGCGTAGCATTCAAATGAAATGCAATTATAATTTAATTTATACACATATGAATCTAATGTTAATTGTAAAAAAAAAAAATTTAAATAAATCCATCCACGGGCTAAGTTTTCAAATTATTAAACATGCCCATCAACACGTTAGCCCTTCAGAACCACCGTGAATTACAAACGTCGGCCCCAGACTTACAAGTGTGATCCACCCGTTGATGTGATCAAAAGACAACGAATTCACCGTCAATTGAAGTTCATTCGGGCATTAAGATCATAACGGGATTGCTTTCGTTTAAATTATCAAATAAAAATATATATACAGGAGCCGAGCGTGGCAACAAAATGTGCCCAGCAAACCCGTGCAGTTCAGTGAAGACCAATTTTCATTATAAATAAATAAATAAATATATATATATATATATATATATATATATATATATATATATATACATCCTGCTGTACAGGCGTGGTAAATGGACACGTTCATATCAAATTTTGGCATATAGAGTCATAAATCGAAATAGACATAAGCTTGGTAGCGATTTGAGATAGTCGTAAAACGGAATGATGCCTTTGCGTATGGTCATCTAAATATATTAACAATAAATATATTTTCACATAAATTGACGATTGCTCTCCCATGGGGATTTAGGCCACATTAAAATAATAATTTCTTTATGCGATTTGAATTTTCAGCAAGCCGGACTTCATTTTGGGGTATTAGGGGTTTTACACCGGTGATTAATAATATATATTGTATCAACATATCGTATATTCCACCATATCGTATACTCCACAGGATATAACAAGAAATGCGTCACCGTTCGGAGTCGAGGGGAGTTGAACCTCCGACCTCCGATCCCCCACTCATACAATTTAACCAATGTGACAAGCGCATCCTTAATATATATGTTATATTTATAATTTTATGCCGCGGGGAATAGATATTTAACGGACAGAGTTGGTTCTGAAAACCGAACCTCAGCCCCACCAATGAATAAACGCTGAGCCTCATCACTAAAAATTTAAAATGTTATAAAATGTATTGAAGCTTAAATACCTAGGCTCGATCAAAGGTTTTCAACCCAAATAATTAAAGCACGAACTACTCCTGTTTGGTAAATACAGAATTATGGATGGATATAAGCGTTTGACCAACTCATGCATTTCGACATTTATATATATATAATTTTGGCTTGTATATCCTTTTCTGTGTGGATCACATCATATTTCAATGGCTCGTATTTTAATATCTGAGGCTCGCGTCAAGATATCAGTGATTAACATTATTTTGGGGTCCATGTTAGCATTTTGTGGTTTGTATACTCTATGAGTCACATTCAATTAAACCAAGGCTCACTCTAACCCGCATATACGTTTTTGAGGGTAGATTTATATACCCTGTGGATCGCACAAACTGTACAGTGAATTGCAATGATCTTTGTGGCTCAAACTCAATACAGTGGCTCGTATTCGATCTACTTTGGTTATAATATATTCAGATCGACATCATTTTCAAAAAAAAAAAAAAAAAAAAGATTATCAATAAATACATTATAAAAGTTTATATCCCTATCAACAAACTTATGGAAGGAAATGGCTAGTAGTATACAGACTTATCCAGAAAAGGATAAAGATAGTAAATTAATGAACCTGATATATATGAACCGAACAGTTGTATAAAAATAAAGGGACCTCAGAAATCAAGAAAGCAACAAAAGAGTCACCAACCATCTATTAAATACATACTAGAATTTTCTTACAGGTCTAACCAATGAACCTGAAAGAAAATTAAAGCTATAAACTTTCCCAGGCTATCCTACAAAATAGTAACACTAGTGTCAGTTATTATACCAGGCAGGTTCGTAACAACAATTTGAGATGGCTAGTCTATATTGATAACTCAGTCCAAGTAAGAGGAGTATAAATATAATATATGAATGGCATTTGATTTTGTTACAAATCACAATACTGATGTCATTATTTATGCATATCCCATACCCTTCTTTCTCTTATTAACCTTAATCTCTCAATTATTACAATTGTGGCATATCACATGCCATTACATTTTGAAATGTTATATTACTCTGCACCAAATTCTTGAATTCAAAATGGGACATCTGCGGATCATTCATATCTATAGTTATGATTGCCACATTTCACATGTGATTGCCAACAGCCAAAAATTTCTCCAATAGTCATACTTCTCATAGTTTCTATTAAGGTTGATGTAATTATGATAGTCAATTAGATTTGCTTGTAGTTGTAACAAATCTGCAATATCTTGACGAGATATTTTGGTATCCTCTGTTTTAAGTAGGAGTTTTGATTCCATGCATGTCTACACCTTGGGTGGTCATTGAAGGGTTATGAACCTTGGTCGTTGATCATTATTGTTATTATTATATAAGTATTGATGCACATTACATTGGAGGCTCCCCTTCCATAAGCTTAAACTTGATGCGGCGTGGAGAGGTAATCCCAAAAAGTTGGAATTGTATGTGTATTATAAAATCACCAAAGAGATACAATTTCTCTTTATGCACTACGTGTATGAGACGCTTCTACTTTGGCAAGGCAATTGCTGGCAAAGGAAGAGCTTAAGATAGCATTAAATCAACATATAGCGACTAATTTACGAAGGAAACTCAAAAAATAATAATAAATAAGGTTATGAAACTCGATAATGAGCGATATAAAGCTAATTTTAAGTTTGACAATGTGATTCATCAAATAAGAGAATTAACAAAACTATTTTCCATTTTGAATGTTGCGAGAGAGACATACTAGGACACGGGAAAGAAAATCTATGAGTTCATTTATCATGATAAAGCACTCAATGATCAAGATTTCGGGACAAGAGGAGAACAAAAGAAGAAATATTCATCAATTTTGTAGCTTTATCATGAACACGAACATCGATCGGCTTTTGAGTCGGCTGCTGCGGTGGCTATCTCTTTTAGGCATTATCATTTAGAGAGAAATTTTATGATAGTCATGCTTGGTAGTGTAGAACTACTCAAAAAAATCAAAACATTAATAGAAAGTCTATCAATTAAGTACAAAAGTTATCATGTTTCGGTGCAAGGATGAATGGTGCGAGAGATCGAGGCACGAGAGGCGTTGATATCAACTCTACTTGATGAAAATGTACTATTCTATGCGTGGTGATATAATAATTATTTTACTTACAAACGAAAAAGAAAACAATAAACGACATGCGAGAGAGATAACAATGATGCGAAAAGTGCGGACACAAGTTTTGATGAAGTCATCAAGTATAAGAATTGCTCATCAGATGAAGCACAAAATTGCCCTTTCTTGATATTGACAATTTTTCCCTGTCTTTGCACTCATTGTATCTCATGTAACAAATAAGGATACAAGCTCATGTTCCTGGAATAGTGGTGACTCTATTCTCTTAATGACCTTAGTACTACCTATCTCTACCATTGACCGAGTTCCATATCACGGATTGATCGAACGTTTCTATGCATATAGATGAGGTAAAGGAACATTCACTATGCTCATATAGGAGTAATTAGGCATGTATGGATACTAAGTGCATAGTAATTACGATTTCATGGGATTTTCTCATAATAGAGCTTATCATAACGATGTAATGGGTTCACTACTACATATATATAAGTGATAAGATTGGGATAACATAATCATTTCCATTACTTGGTGGTTATACTATCTGCCCATTTGTCGAGTACCATTATGAAATTAACTGTGATTCCATATCTATGGGAACAAAAGGGAAGCGATAGGATGGATACTCACAAATGGCACTCATTATACGAAATACATGTATTCTAATAACATACATATCTTGCTTATTACTAGTACAAAGATTGTGATCTACTTGATTTGTATTAATTACGAGTTGTGATTATAACAATAATTATAATTAATAAGAATCCATAATAAATAGTGATCAATAAGCTTAAAGTAACACGTATATTTGGTAATAACAAGGAGTGTATAACCATAATCGAAGTAAGTGCAATATATGAGTGACGGTGAACCATATGATCTTCATAGCTTACTTGAGTGTAATACCATATCTATTTGGATTAGAGCTTACATATAAAAGCATGGTTTCGAGTGCTCTAAGTGATTCCATAATAAACTGTATCATTTATGTATTGGGCTCATGTATCTCGTGTTCATTTCTTGATATATCATTACCTATAAGCTAGTTTCATAATAGAGAAGGTGTTAGTGACGCATATTATGCCTAAGATATCACCCTATCTAAGTAGTTACGCTACTTACTAGTCGTAACCTCATATCATGCTAGCTTAGTGCATATCGAATAGGGTTCCAATCATAACCTAACTTGTAGTTGATCTATGTGTTTCCACATCAATAAACCCATACATGTATACGCTTTAACACATTACGATTGTTTCCATCACTATTAGTAACACTGTAACATTCACTAGTTAAGTAGGAATAAGGATAGAAGTAATGGCAATCATAGGCTTGATAAAGGTTGAATCCTATACGATATAGCATTTACTCGTATATAAAAGAGACCTTCTTGCTTCACCTATTTCACATGGTGATACTCGGAGCTTACTATAAGATTCTAGTAATCCACATGTTCGTAAGATCGAGTATTATATAAGCTATACTATTCAATGGATTCACACTTGGTTAACCTTTTGTAACTGGTAATAAAAGCTCTTTTAGTATAGAGGTTCATCTCTCACCATGTTACATAATAAACGGGATAGTATTGTACTAATATGGAGTTTAAGGGTAAAGGTTCAATATTCTTTATTAAACATATCACTATCTTCACTGATTCCCATTGATTTTATTAGCTATGAAGAGTATGACATAATCAAATACTAGCCTAACTTACGGTTTGTAATCATAATCCCACGACTTCTTGGTCATGTATAGAGAATGGTCATAGCTTATCCATGAATTTATAAACTTTATTTTGAATTATCTCGTAAGAATGAATTTTACTCAACGATACATGGATACCCATAAAGATAGAATGCTACTTCACTTTAGTGATACGGGATATATCTTTGTTTGTTTAAATTCTTGGGGCATGGACACCGAGTATGCAATATGTCATTTAAATTAACATTGCAAGAATGTGAAATTATAGATTAGACATTATAGATGAAAATATCTATCAAATTATTTCATTGCATTTCAAATATGATTCAAGGAAAGGGAATAAAAGAGTAACTACATTTTGAATATGAAAAAGTGAAAAATAGGGGTATATAGAATGAAAATGGTTAAAGCGATGCGTCATAAATAGAACATGAATGAACTAAATCGAAGCGAGCATACGAAATGAGAAATTTTTATTGAACATATTGATACCTATGTGAGCGAATTTTCTTTTTTATAAATTCTAGAATTGATATCATACGTATCAAAGTATTTTGAATGTGTAGAGGTTGTTATATGAGTAACAATTGGTTATAAACAATATAGATGCATATGCTATAATATGTGTACGAGTGTTTACATTGCGGATTATGTACCGAGTGAGTATCATGCGAGAAAAAGCAGATTCCCAGAAACAATCTACGTGATGACGATTTCCAAGAACAGTTGAGACTCCATGTGATCCCACGATAGGGTGTTGACCCTGGTCCTCTTGGAAGGAGTGGAGGTGTTGCCCATCGTTTACCCTCCAATGCACGGAGTCATGGGAGCATCGTGCGAGTCACGCTCCCCTAGACGTGTGATGATGACTGTCGGATGCCTACAAGCATGTCGAGTCGACGTAATCAACTACGACATCATTGAGGTCTATGAATGGATCGGTAAAGCGATGCCATGGCATATTCTGTAGAGGACGAGATAGGATGGGAGTGGAAGAGATTAGGAAGGATAGGATGATTTTAGAATAGTTTGGAGATTCGATGAAGATGGGAAGTAATAATTAAATTACGGATACATACTTATTTAAACGAAAATTCAATCTTAAAATACATGCATTCTACAAACACCCTAATCTCTAAAAACACAATGTTGATATGAGTATATAAAACCATAAACTTCGGGACGAAGTTTTACGAAGGAGGAAGTATGTAACGACCCATTCCCAAGTATATACAAAACGATATTAGCATGTGAACGATATAGGCATTTGATAGCTACACTTGCCTATACCGCCCACATCGCACTAGTACACCTACCTACTAATATCAAGATTTCATAGGCTGGGAACTTAATATTAAGATTTTAGATTTATATTAAGTTCAACTAAGTATAAAATTTTTACGAAACAAGGTAATAAAAGAAATGAAATAATAAAGTTAAAATCTTTAAGTTAATAAATCTTTAAGTTAAAAAATGAGTATGCAATATTAAAGATTTATATTAAAAGTGCTTAAATAAAATCCCACCTTTATAAATGTGTATACGTACTCACATTAATGTGGATCCCCCCACCATAACAACATTTAATGTGAACATAAGGATAGATAAGGCCTCGGGAGGTTAGGGCGGTGGAGTAAGATTGTTTAGATTATATTCCTATCCAAATATAATGAAAAGTATACCACCATAAATACATAAAAATATCACCATTAATAAGGATAAGACCCGGGAAGTAAGAGGCGGTGGAGGGAGATTATTTAAAGGAGGTGATATGGAGGAGAAGGTGGGGGGATGTTTTGGAGGAAAAGAAACGATTTTCGCTTAAGTGAGAAGGAAATGTCGGCTTGAATGGTTTGGGAAGGAGTCTCTTGTTCTTGGAAATGCAGGGCACGGGAGGCGGAGGAGACATCCTCGCGGGTGCAGGGATTGGTCCGGATTTGGGTCGGGGAGGATTTGATTGTCCCGTGATCTGTTACATTCACGACATCACCAGTGCTCGGCTAATCTTCGGCCGCACGGGATTTGAAATTGTAAATTTGTCCCTGATTTTCGGGTATTCCTCTACACATAGATTAATCATGCAAGTCTGAAATTTCAATTTTTAAGCTATTACAATGTTTTATTAGATACGATTTTACTTAAACGGAAGTTCGAGATAGGTACAATCTTAGAAATCGAGGGAGCAGGGTCATTACACAAAGATTCGGTTCTATTGATGTTCGAAGCGTTACGTTGACGTCAAGGTTCGGCCTCGATGATCCTAATAATTTGAATAACGGGATTCACGGGATGATGAAGTTGGGTCTAAGTACGATGAGGACGAAGTAAGAAGCCCATGGAAATCTTGCCATGTGGCATGACCTTGATACAGGTGACGGGAAAGGCATGGGCACTGTTGCCCATGGCGCGTCCGACTGCGGAAATCAAACAAAAAAAAATTAGGGTCGGATACTGTGCGTGAAATGCGGGGGGTTCCATGCGTATCTATGTCGTTCATTATATTGTCGGGCGGCGGCTCCAATGAGCGGCGTTTGAGCGAATTAAGTTTTTCAAACATCAATTAATTACTGAATCAAGGTGACATATATGTAAAGAAAAAAAATTGCCGGATCACATGTAACTCACGAAGCGGGTTGATGATACAAGCATTCACCACCATTGTTTCGCTACACTTACGAAAATTCCACACATCGGTGGCCAAGAAGATCTCGAAATTTTCGGCATGTGGGCGATGATGATTTTTCTCGTCAAAGCATATATTACTCACGAGGTTCAATTACGATCCGTGGATTTCCAACCCGACATGGAATCCAAGACGGCAAAGTCACTCCCCACGGGACTTCTTGTCGAAGAACCGGTGTCGAGGATCACGCGGTATCGACTTCGCCTCATCGCGTTGGTCGTTTCACATTTTTTTGTTATTTGAGATCATTGGGGGCGAGACCGAAATAAGCCAAATCCGATTACGATTTTCTACGTGCGATTACTAAGTTTTTTACGCGTTAAGTTCCATACTTGTAAATACCATTGGTATCTCATGTTGTGCGGTGTATAGTGAAGATTGTTTATGGTGAATGTGGCGTTAATGGTATGGAAGATGGTATATTGGGTGCTGGGTTGAAATTTGCAGCGAAGACCATGGTTACGTATTATATGCATTGTCTTCGACATTGAAAACTTGTATGCGAACCAAAAGCGCGTGACGTGTGTTGAGTTTTTTTGACGTGGTGAAATTATTTAAGGCTATGGGCTCCATTGGATCTCGTTTTTTCTTCTAACTACCACATCGGGATTCCGAGCATGGTATTTTCAATAACATTCGGTGCACGACTCAATGTGGGTATTCGTAATCGGGAGCCACATTCAGTTGAGAGCGATGATGCCTTAAATTTGGACGCGGAAATCATATGGTGCAATTCAGCTGTTGAAAAAGAAAAAGAAAAAAAAATTGATGGCTCTAGTGGGAATCGGTGGAAGCGATAACGAGGAATAAACGAGGTGTTGGACGGTGTATGGTTTCATGATCGTACTGTGCGCACGCTAAATTGATGAGGCCAAGCAATTATTTGGAGGCCGAGCTATATTCTCAAAGGAGGATGCGGTGATTGAAAATCAAGGGTTGATGTCTCGAAATTGCACTAGCGGAGCAATTTTCCAAATTTGGGAAAATAGGAAATATCACTATGTATTACTGCCCATAGCTATGCCTTCATAATCTTCAAGAAGAGGAGGATACATTCTCTCTCCAAAATTGATTCCCCATTTGAAGATCAATTCACTGTAGCGGTAAGACCACATTTCTACGAGGGTTTGAGTGCCATTGATCCACGAATTTTCCGGAGATGGAATTTTACGGGAAAGAGAGGCGAGAGACCCTAAGAAGGAGACATATACTGTGATGTAAGCGCGGTTTACGAGTATCTTGCATACGAACACTGTATATTATTCATCGAAGGGGACGATGCTTGGAGCATATTTGAGGAAGTTGTTTTTGAGATATTATGAGCCCTAGGTAGGCCTCCTTCCAAGCATACACAACTACGTCACGGAGTACGATATATTCTTTGTGATAGGGTCACGAGCCTCAATAAAATTGCACTTTAACTCGGTGCTATTGTCGATTTAAGGAAAGGTAGATTCTTTGAAGTTGTTTTGGGAAAGTACTGTCCTTGAATCTTTGAACGGGACAAAGTGATCACGGTGTTGAAACCCTTGTTCGAACCCCGTGATCGGTGATGTTGAAACAACTCTATTTTTTTGAAGGCAAAATTCTTTGAGATGATATTTTACGATGCTTTGAAAAACTAATATAAGAAGGCGAGACAAAAGAAGAGAGTCTATATGAACTTGATCTATGGTATCTTCGAGAGGCATACATATCAATGTTGCGGGAAACGCCCCCCGGCTCCAAGGCGGAGAGCTGCGTCCGTGCGGAGCCGTGCGGGATCCGTACCTGGAGCCGCGGTTCCTAAAAAAAATTTGCGATTCTGCCATGTCGGATCCGTACGCAAGGAATCGCGAGTTCCGTGCGGCGGATCCCGCGGTTCGTACGGCGGATCGGCTCATGCGAAACCGCCGCGGTTCGGTATGGATCCGTACGGATTGCGAACGGTTACGTGCCGCGGCGTACGGATCCGATTATGACACTTAAAAAAAAGCGCTTTTTTTAATTTTTTTATTTTTTATTTTTTTGTGTTAGCTTGGTTAGTTAGTGAGTTAGCTTAGGGTTAGGGATGAAATGAAAAGCTTATAAGCTCTATTATTCATCTTATGTGCTCACTTATGTTTTTTGAGAGCTTGGAGAAGAGAGGAGAAGAGAGCTTGGAGAAGAGAGAGTTGAGGAAAGCTTGGAGGAGTGAAGGAGGAGGAGCTTGGAGGAGGAGCTTGGAGGAGTAAAGAAGGGCTTCTATCTACAAGATCTAAAAGAGGTAAGTGCAAACCCCAAACTCTCTCATTTTTTTTGTCATTGTTTTTTGTATTTTTCTCTCCCTCCCTCTCCTACACTTTCCCATTCTTTCTTCTTGTACATTTATTTGCGAGGTTGCCCACCATCTATATTTATACTCAAAGATGATGTTTCTTTGGGTTCTATGTATCATTCCCCTCTTGGTTTTGATGATGGTAAGGGGAGTAGAAATAGAAGAGGGAACATGAAGAAGAAGAGGAAAGTGGTTACCATATGAATGACCCAATGTATGATGAGGAGGAAGGCTTTGAAGAGGGAAGAAGATGATGAAAACATTGAATCACAAGATGGGAAAAGTTTTGCATTGACACCCTTGTGGAACTATGTGAACAAACTTGAAGGGGAAAAGGTGGTGGAAGCTACAAGTTTTTGTGCTCTCATGGTTGTCATGGAGGAAAACCATATAGCGGTTCATATACCCGTGTGAGGAGGCATCTTTGTGGGGTGATGGACGGTGATGAAAAAAAAAGTCTTTGTGGGGATAGCAATTTGCCCCAAGGTTTCAGTGTGAACAAAGAAGAAAATACATCCAAATAGAGGAGGAATTTGCACAACAAAAAAATAAAAAACAAAAAAACTCAATCGACTCAAGTGCAAACTCTAGATTTGGTAGCTCATCCGGTCATGGTGGTTACGCAAGTTACGGAGGTAAAAAAACTATAGCAAATTTCCTTAATGTTGCTTGGGAGGGATGATGTGGATGGAAAGATAGTCGATTTCTTTGTGCTTGCGGTGTACCATTCAATGTGCTTCGCTCTCCCTATTGGCATGAAATGGTAAAGGGGCATCAATGAAGCCCCAAAAGGATACAAGTCCCCCAACTATGAGAAAGCTAGAACGGTGTTATTAGAAAGAGAAAAAGGAAAGGTTCAAGCGACTTTGACACGTTTTACAAATGAGTGGGTAGATAGTGGGGTATCCATTGTATCGAGATGGGTGGACAAATATCGAAAACCAACATTTGATAAATGTTCTTGGTGTTTACGCTCTTGCAGTTGAGTGTTTATTGCATGTCATGATTCCTCCTCTATCGGTGCAACTTCCCAAAACATTGCGAGCTCCTATTGCAATCAATCGAGAGATGTTGGTCCTAGCAAAGTGGTTCAAGTGATCACGGATAATGCGACAAATTGTAAGGGAGCGAAGTAAAATTATTGAGAGTACTTATCCACACATATTTTGGTCGGGTGCTTGGTGCACACATTGAACCTTTTGATGCATGATATTGTGAAGCATAAAGAATGTGGGTGGATTAATGAGCTTTACAAGAGAGGAAGAATCTCATTAAATTTATCACGAGGGCATACAAGGGTAAACTACTTCTATGGCACTTACTCCAAGTTGCGAGTTGCTTAAACTTGCAAAAACCAGTTTGCAAGTTATTACCTCACCTTTAGGTGGCTAGTGAAGAGTGAGACAAGCTCTAACTAATATGGTCACTGTTGAATCATGGGAGGAGATTAACACGATAGAGATGGTGCTAATGCGACAAAGGACACTATTCTTGACATGTTCTTTTGGTCACGGAGTTAAATATGTTTTGCAATTCACCAAACCAATTTATTACATGATCAAGTTTGGCGATTCGAGATAAGCCAATAATTGGGGAGGTGTATGAGCAAATGGATAACATGTTGGGGCGAGATTAAAGACATTGTTGAGCCTAGAGATACCACCTTGTACAAATATATTCATGCAGAGGTGGTAAAGCGATGGGATATGCTAAATATTCCATTGCATGCATTAGCATATGTATTGACACCTAAATATTATAGTCCATCATGGCTTTCTACAACGGCACCGGGGGGCGACGGGGAGAAAACCACACCTAGATCCGGAGGTCCTACAAAAATATATGCTTGCACCTTTGGATAAATTAGTCACTGATGAGGATGAGGCACACATGGTGCGGAAACGGTTGAGCGACTATACACTTTCCACTTTGGTCCATTTGGGAGCATGCATGCTATTAGAGATCGAGAGAGTTTTCTTCTATTGAGTGGTGGAACATGCATGGCGGTGCTACTCCACTTCCTACGAGATTTGGCATTGCGGGTGCTATCACGGGTGGTAAACACTTCTTACTGAGAGAGGTGTTGGAGCTCTTATTCTTTCATCCACGGTGTTAAAAGGAACGAGGTTGAGTTTAGGCTAGGGAGACGAGCTTGGTTTATGTTCATTACAACTTGAGATTGTTGTCCCATTCGCGTGATGATGCAAAGAGCAACAAAGACCTTATTGTTTGGGACAAGCATCCCGAGGAGAGCAATTTGGAGGATGGAGTGTTGCGATTAGAGCAATTAGAGGATGCTCTTATCCATGATGATGAAGATCGAGTTGACATGCCACCCCCCCCCCACTAGTGCCTTGGTTCCTAGGTCCCATGGTTCAACACCAACGACGGGGGCTTCGTCTTCGGCAAGCTTTGTAGTGCCATTGCCACGGCTTCCACGGCCACCATCTTCTTCATTGCCACCACGTGGAGGCGCACCATCACGTGCGGTTGCGTGGTGGAAGGAGGAGAGATGAGTAGATATTTTCGGTGTTCACGAGTGCACACTTTCTTGCTTTTGTCATAGATTATCATTACACTTGTAGGCTTGTTGTTAATTTGAACTTTTTTGTGTTGGTGGTGGCCAAGTGGCCTATTTTGTAAACATTATTATTTGAATTTTGGACATGACTAATGTTGACAGTTGCTCACTTTAACACTTATAATATGCTTTATGTTTTATAATATGGTTAAATGCTTTATGTTTATCATTTATGTTTTATAGTATACCTTCGAACTGATCCACCTCTAGATGTCTACAAGGATCCCTGGATAGATGTCTTCGCTGTTCAGAAAACGTGTTCTCAAATTGGATGTGCTCCCACAGGTTCTTTGGATTTCTACAACCTCTAATTCTTCTACGCTGAAGCCGCCTTTATCCATCACAGAATACACCACCGTCTTTCTTGAAGAGTTAATGCTGCCAACATGCAATACACTTACAAGTCACTAATAACATCCACCAGGTTCTTCTATACATGAGATGCCACTGTGCTGCAGGTCGAATTTGATGCCATCGGCGTTCGCCACTAAATAGACTATACCGTCGGGGTCGGCTTTTTAGATAGCTGCCAGGTCTGTGCTGCGGAGCATCGAGATCTGATCCTGTTGTCAGCAGTTGTTTCCTTTCCGTTTGATTGATAGCCAGGTCGAGCTTTGATTAGCAGCCGCCAAATTTCTTCTTTGTCCCTCTTTCATGATTGGTATAAAACTTAATACGCCTCCTCTATTAATCGATCAACGTCTCTCTCCAAATGTGTTCGAACTTTAACTTGACAAAGTCCTCTATAAATGTCCAATGCCACATTTTACTGGTGTGACTCCAATACCATTAAAAAAAATGCCCAATGCCACGTTCACTGGTCTGGCTCCAATATATTTTAGGAAAAAAAAGGTGCCAGGCGGTGAGAATATGCAAAGACAAAAGAAAATGATACGGCACGCTGCCACATTACTGATGTGATTATGATAGTGAAGAGAAAAAAGGAAGCGACCTCTACGGAGGGGTCAATTTGCGGAGATGGCCAAAAATATGGAGTCCAGCCATTTTTTTCCCAAAACAATTGACAGTTACGAGCAGTTGGAGTCGTTGAATCCTGTTTTGAAAATTGATTCAGCGCTATTTTTTCCCATTGACCGGTTAAGAGCAGTTGGAGTCGTTGAATTCTGTTTTTTTGGTGGAAATTGATTAACATAATTTTTCGCAAAAATAATGACGGTTGGAGAGCAGTTGGAGTCGTTGAATTCTGTTTTTGTAACGGTGAAAATTGATTAACAACATAAAAATCGCATCGGACACCTAAAATAAATTGACAGTTGTACGCCAGATTTCAACCAACAAAATTCTAACGAGATGAGTTGCAAAATCTCGCAGAATTTCGATTATTTTTCCATTATTTTCCTGGCAAAATTGAGTATCTACCAGCCTACGCGCGGTAGTATATATCATTATGTTTATTAACATAATGAGATGCCATATATATAAAAAGATCCTGCTTCATTTATTTTTTATTAACCACTTAATCTTATTAATATAACATTGACTTCCATGTCGAGGTGCTGTGTACGAGTTTATTTTTTTACTTTACCACATCTAATACATCCTCATTACTTTTAAATAATCTTTAGATTAAATAAATATTACAACGTCTCACAATACATTTGAACAGATGCAATGCCATAAAATTTAAAATTTTGGGCATGTGATTACCTTAAACATTTAATAAAACGTTCCGTGTTTTAAATGGCTTATGCCATCCATAGTTCCCACTCCAATCTTCAGTCAAAAGAAATGTCCTAAAAAAATTATGAAATTAATTTCACACGAGAAAGGAACCTTTAGTCGCAATTGTACTTTGACTAACGAAGATTCAAAATTTGGTTTATGCATGAAATGCCAAAACATTTCAAGCAATGAATGATGTCATTAACTCGTAGACAACGTATATGCCTATCTACAAGTTACCAGGATATTAGATCTGCGAGGAACTTAAATTCAATTCGAAAGAGAGCACAAGTTTTGATTATTTAAATACTAAAAACATCTATAACATGTATAAAATGCTCCGAAAGGATCAACCTTGACTCCCCTAGTAAAATATGGTACTAAAGTACACTACCATTTGCATCTTTGTATGTTTGCGCCAGCAATCTCGGAGAACTTAACTGGAATGGGCAGTCAAAATAATGTTCTTGTGGAGATGTGGCAAAATGTTATCCAGACCTACAGAATCCTAATGTCTATTAAAGGATCTAGAAATAACAATGATGGCTTATATATCCCTCAAGAATTTTCAAATATACTCATTTCAAAATGTAGCAAAGTCAAAGGTTTTACCAAAGTTAGCTACCTTCTCCAGAAAGAGCACCGTAAGCTCACAATCTCCTACATTCGCAATTTTTAAGTGTCATTTTCTCCAACATTGCAATAATTCTACCTTTCAAGACAACGAAATAACAAAGAAATACCTACAAAAATGAGGAAGCCAATCAAGATTCAAAACATAAACGCAATGGAGAAGAGCAAGATGGTCTAATCAGAAATATTTAATAACAATACAACTTGTATACTAAAAGGAAAGACTGGATATTTTACGACGGAAAAGTATTTGCATTATGATGAAACATTTCACGAGTATACCATGTTTCCACATAGATAATGGCATATATACAATGTTCCATGGCAGCTGCCCCCTCAACATTTTCCATGTTCCAAAAAACCCTTTAAGATAGTACAAAGATGATAGGGGATAGAGATTCAAGGAGTTTTGTGACCTTGGTAAAGATAGGGGATAGAGAGATTCGAGTTTGTGACCTTAGTAATTAATAGTAAAAGTGGCATTCTTCTTTATCTTAATTCTTCTATCAATTTACATGAAAAGTTTAAACATTATCATTAATTGTTTCAAAAGTAGTTGGAGAGTGGTTCCAGCCTCATTGGACTTAACATATGGAGAAAAATTGAATTTCAAATCCCATTCAAAATCCATCAAACTTAACATTTTTAAAGATTTTAGGATTTGGCAAAGATTATGAAATTTTCACTAGATTGCACAATGATGAATTTGCATAGGATCAAATTATTATTGGTGGGATTTTATGCTTATCATTTTAATTTAATCCCCTTAGAATTTCATACCCACATTTATAATTTTAGAGATGAGAGGGCCCTTTACTGGGGACCTTGATGTCCCTTTGTTCCTCCACTGAATTTCCCTAAAAAGTGCGTTTAAGCCACACACATCTCCCATGTGCATCCCCCCTACTAACGCATGCTCCCCCATCCCAAGAACTTAGTGGAACATTGCACATATGTATGTTACAAGCATAAAATTTCTGCCTAAGTTGAACTCAAAAAAGAGCAAAGCAACATTCACAATCACCTTGACAAACCAAATTCCATATAGATATTGGCATATATGTCACGGATACAAAATGTAGAAAGACTGACAAATTTACAAGCACGTAAATTTTACGCATAACTGTCGGAACTCAATAAAGCATGCATCATTCAAATTGTTTTGACAAAATAATACTCTGAAATTATAATATTTATCATAAGTAGCTACACCTATTTTTAAAAAAGCAACTTAGAAGTTTTGTGAGGTTGGATGTATAATGCATTTTTATGCCAATGGCACATGTTATAAAGTTGGCATGTAAATATTCTGCCATGTGTGTGGCTTGTCCGCGTCATAAAATGGGAGCTCAGGAGTGCACAAAGGCCTTAATCAGAAAAGAATGCATACACATGTTTGTGAAATATCTCTAAGATATCCACTCAATATGCTAGGTGAGATTTGGAGACCAAAGCCACAATTGTTGTAAATGCTAAGAGGGGTAAATCGGTGTTTCCTACCAATTAGTAACTTATTCATCTTTTCAAAGCATTAAGAACATATAAAGCATCAGCACATCAAGAGAATGGTACTTTTCAAAATTTTTGGGTGGAAACCCTTTCGGGAGAAAAACCACCGAACGTTTTTCTAATAATTTTGTGAGTATACAAAATGCTTCAGCTCCAGCTGAAAAGGAAGCCCCAGCTCCCTAGTGCTCTAGAAAAGCGTTTAATTTTCTAACTCCAAGCTGGAGAGGACGCTCCGCATACGGGTTTGTCGAGTTGTTCAGCCGAAAGGATGCTTACGGCACCCTTGCAAACTCCAACTTGCCTAGCACCACCCTGCACCACCACCGAAAGATTGAATTTGACAACTATTGTGGGCTCTCGTACAAAGAACAATGACACACATACAATGAGTCAGACTTCGCAAACTATTGTGAGGGCTCCCATACACGAGGACAATGACCCTGCGATGAACAATGAAACCCTTATAGTCGGACTACGAATAATGACAACGAGAAAGGTATGCCTTGCAACTTAAAAACCCTATACCTCGGAAACCCTACGCAACTAATGGACTTACTATGAGGTGCGAACTTCCAATAATAAGGTAGTGCGACACTTACTTGATATACGAGTTGTGAGATGATATGTGGAAGAAGCTCACTTACTGGCCAGCAAGCCTGATAATGCGACGATATTTTGTTGCAAGATAATGAGAACTACTCTTGATACTAACGGTTGCTACCAGCACCCTACGTTGGCCAGGACTCCTTTATGCAGAGTGCTGGACTAAACAATGAAACCCTTCCTCCGTCATGACAATTTGGTGTGACAACCTTGAGTGTACTTTTTCATAAAGCTAGCTTAAGATGTGATTAGAGGCAGTACTGCTTAATGCTAGTTGTGTTGAAAAATCCAATACCGTGGCAAGTTAATTGATTTCTCTTGACGTGACATTATCTTGTGGTGTTTTTCGTTAGTGCTATGTCTTCTTTCGAATTTATCCTTTTCTTATCATCGAAAATTAATGCCAAAGCAACAAATAGAAGGAGCACAAGATGTGGGCATGCGGCCGAGGGAAAAACCCCACTCTAGAAAACACGGTCAAAATTCTTTCTGTCGAGTAGATTCAAAAACAAGATGAGACGACCAAGACCTTTCGTAACCTGTACCGGAGTCTCCCTCCATCAAGTCAACCTTGCATTTCTTCCTTTAATTGCGAGGTTCTAAGAGTAGTAGCTGTTATCATGCTTCTTCGTCGAATGTACTACTTCATGGCAACCCGACCTTATCAATGCTTCCATATGCATATCAATGCTGCGAAACCTTATCAATGCCTTCAACATATCACTAAGCCCAAATGAATGTTGGCCGTGACATCACTCAATCTGCTTGAAGATGATCCGACCTACGACTTAATCTTTGAAGATGATCCCAAATTATCTTACTCTAAAATCTATCTGAGATTTATTCCTCGCCATGTACTAGCCACATCTGCAGGATTTGCACCACCTTGTTTCTAATATTTACTGAGAAACTCATCACTACGGTTTACTCTGAATAGTTTATTGTGGTATATACCGAAACACTTCGAAAAACTTCGCTATAATTTGAGCGAAGTTACATCTCTTCCTCATTTGTGGTTTCTCGGAATTCTCCTTCTCTAAAATTTGAGTCTCTGAACTTGTCACCTTTTGAGATTTGGCTTTCAAATTGCAAAGCTGTGCACTTGTCTTTGACGATCTCATGAGTTTATCACTCTAAAACTAGTCCAAACCTCTTCATTGTGATTGGTGCGAAAGACCTCATGGTTATATGTATAGTTGTTTCCATGTGATATATGCTAACATGAGTTGTTGAAAGAGATGTATCTCTATATAAGGTTGAGGCGAGACTTGATGATGATTTGTTTGAGGCCGGCGGCGAGGAAGACTTAAATGGAGGAGTCTTTGACCAAACAAGATTTGACTTTGACAATCCTAAAGCCTACAATGGAGGCTTGTCCTAATCTAATTGACGCCAAAGCATGAAACGTGCCTTAACAAAAGTCAATTATATTAATAACAAAATTTCATTTTTCTTTCTTTTGACGTATATATATCATTTTGACTCCAAGTACAACTATGAAGAGAAGTCGAACCTAGTTACATTCCATCAACACTCACTCTTAACTTTGGGAGGTATTCATATTTACACTCTAGCTCATGAGAGTACATGGAAGATCTCAAAACACCGCAATCTACGAAGAAGTTTGAGGCACGCAATGCCATGCACTAGAGTCCGGCCAAAGTCGATTTGCTCTGAGTGGGACTAAGATGGACTAAATCTTCCCGGCTCTCTAGGTACGATCACATTGCCCAACTAACCATCAAACCCAAGGATCTGGGTGTGTGTGCGAGGTGGAGCTCTATGACCAACACCACCTCCCTAACTTTGGGACCTGAGAACATCAACACAAAGTGTCTCGGCCAAATGTCCTCCTGAGCAAAGCGCGCTTCCACTCACGAAAGCCTCAACGCACCTTGGGTCCGGCAAATCGAGGACAACAAATCTCTCCCGATCACGCTTTGATTGGTAACCAACATGCCATCAAAACTTGAGAGATTTGCTGTGCAGAGCAAAACCCTGGTCACACAATATACTTTCACATGTTCCTGACCAAATACAAACCTCACGAGGGTCTTTCAAACAACAATGTTTGCTTCTCAGCTTACGGTAGGATTATCATTGAATCTTTGATAGAAGATTCCTATTTTTCTTTCCTACATCTTCATGCGACAACATATTCTTCAAAATCCATTCTCCACTCGGAGACTATGATATGCCTCCCTGCGACGGGGAGATTTCTTCTATCCAGACTCTCTCTTAATCTTCGAGAAGGATCCAGAATTCTTCTTACGACATTGGAGAATCTTTCACGCTTCCATCCTTCTCATCATGCTTATCATATCAACTTCTTTTATGGACATCTTGACCATCTTGAAGATGATGTCACGCTTTCGTTTTAGATAGCAAAGTACAACCAAATTTATAGAAACATGAAGTTAGCCATAACAAGAAAACTTATAATAACGGAAGCATTACACTTTACAAACATAATCGGTGAGAGACTACACTTCAATGCTTCAATTTCTTTCACGGAGTTTTTATTACAAACCTTAAATCACATCAATAGCGTAATCAAAATAACAATCTCATTATATCTATGGTCTTAACATTACTTTTCAACAATAACAATAAATCCTTTCAAATACAAAACCCTATTAACAAATCAAATTAAATGCATCTAAAAAATTTCCAGAATTCATGTTAGACTTCCTACTAAGATTTCATGTAAACCTAGATTTCATGCATGAGGAGCTCAACCATCAAAACCAATCACAACTTAATCACCAACATGAATAGCTTCTACAGGGTTTGATGCAAACCCTAGATTTTCCATCTAAAAATCCTCGGCCAACCACTATATAGATTCATTGATTCTAGATTGTTATGCATACTAGAAAATTCAACTACTACTAGGGTTTCGGCGCAAAACTAGATTTCCCAAACGTCATCCTAGAATATCAAACTCGAGAAGGGAGCTTGAATTAAACCCTAAGACTTATGACCACCAATAATTGGGTCAACACACATATCTAGGAATTCATTATCATACATAAGCATATCATATGTCAGACAACATTAATATATATTGGGCATATGCAAACCATAGACAGTTACGATTCAACCAATGGACACATAGGGGTTTCATTCTGAGACCCCACTTTAAATACATAGCAAGGGTTTTTCTTATAAGCCACAGCTTGACCACCTTTGTCAACGACCCATGTGATACACCCCCATTTTTTCCAAATGGGACTCATCATGTTCGGGGTTCCGTCATTTGATTTCATCGACGGTATAAATGATGGCAAATCCATTAGCATATTTATGATGTAAATGATCTAAAGTAAGACCATCATGTATGTAACAACCTAGGTAAGCCTAGTATATTTGGTGAAGATTTCTATCCTAGGAGGTTTGTCTCAACGGTTACTTGTGTTTTTCGACACAAGTGATCGACGAGTTTTCCCCCTTGACCTCACCCCAGGCTTCTGGGGTGGATTTTGTCATCAGATGCTGAAGTGAGTCCTGAAGTTTTCTATCGGGTCTTTGTAAATAGTTTGGGAATAATCCTAGCTAGTTGGCCTGAATTATTTTATTACAACTACTTGATCTACTAGATCATGTTTGATCAGGAAATTGAGTACCTACTTGAGGTCTATACGAATGGGTATTCCCCCTTCGTAATATGCAAATGTATTTATTTATATGTAAAGAGAGTTGGAAAGAAATAATTAAAATCCCCTCTCGGTCGATTAATTAAATTATGCGGCGAGTGTCTAAAAATCCTAAGCCGAAGTTGTTAATTTTAGGTCTTCTTTGAGTATAAAATTCTTCAAGGCAAAATTCGTTGGTCCTTAAAAAATGAATTTTTAAAGGTCCCGAATAGGGAATATTATTGAAAATTTCAAGAAATTTTTGGACCCATGAGCCTAGGTAGTTAGTCAAAATTAAAATTTTGAGGTAATTAACTCAAAAATATTATTTTTTGAGTTAATTAAAATGGAATTAAAGAAAGATAATTAGTTTTTCATCAAATTTATACGTTTAAATGATTGATTAAAAGATGATCAAATCCTTTTCGATGGTAGAGATTATTTTGACATGGATCAACCGAACTAGGTTTGTTGGAGATTTTGTCTTATAAATCAGAGGTCTTGGTATGACATTTGATGGACTCACTGAATCGTGCACTTGTTCTTTGACTCTTGTGATTTTTATGAATAACGCATAAAGACTTTGGGGTTACAAACTTGATGTTCCTTTTCAGGATCTATGTGGTGAGTTTTATCTCTAAACTGCGCTGCTTTATTTGGCATTTTTATGGTTGATGGCCTTTATGGATTAATGCGCATACGGTATCTTGTGCGATTTTACGGGTTTTAAAATGACATTTTGATTTGACGAAAAGACTAGTTATCTATTTTTAAGAAGGTCTCATGTTGATTTTCTTAAATCTCTGTCAATCTAAGGTTCAGATCAAGTGTACAAGGGATCGTTTTTAAGGTTTGAGCGTTTGGGGAAGTCTTGGGTTAGACCACGGAAACTCTCGGTTGTGAAAATGCAGAAAAGCTCATTGTTTCCTAATTCCCAAAGCTATCTTGCTTGAAATTGTTGTTTTGCAAGGTCTTTTAGGGCTTGTGCCTCATAAAAAAAATTTATCTTCTTATTAATTGTGCAAAAACGATTTTAAATCTGGCCATGAGGGCCTCTGTCCGCCAATTAAGCATTGTAAATTTGCAAATATTCTCTGGTGTAAAGGGGTTTATTAATTTTTTTGTGCACTTAGTTTTGAATCTATTACGGTTTTTACGAGGGGTTTCTCGAGAAAAATTTTCGTCTGAAATAGATCTTACCTACGGGAGGAGTAAAGATTTAGCCCTCGGGAGATAAATTCTATTTAGCAGTCTAAAGTGTTATTTTGTTACAAAAAGAGAAAATCTCGAGTGCATCTAAATCGACGTTTAAAAATACGAGATATGTTGGAAAATTTTTAATTAGCGGAGGAATTAAGTCGCCTAGGTTTTTTGAGATAATCTTTGCATTTACCTCAAAGTTCACATTACGATTCTTGCCTTCACACATTCCACGCTCCTGCAAACAAACTTCCGTACCTTCTTTATTAATCCCTCCCTCGTGTGCTTTTTTCTCCCTTTGCTCCTATCATCTCTCCTTCAAATCTGCATCATTCTCTGCTACGACACCTTCAATCAACCCCTGCGACCTTCTGAAATCTGTCAAAGCCGTCGCGACCCCTCTCCCTTGTAGATATTCACGTGCCCCCCTCTTGCTCCTTCGTCCTTCGACGTCGCATCTCCTACTCCATCACGCCCTTGACCTTCCTTGTCGTGGAAACATCAGCTTACCACTTTCAATCTGAGTCTTCCTCTCGACACCATACATTAAACAAACAAACAAATAAAATAACGCATGTTCTATTGTTTAGCTTGAGTTTTAAAAAGTTTTGATTTTTTTGAAATTTAATTCAATTTTAAAACTTTAGGTTTAAGTATTTTGGTTAGCATTTTTTTTGAAGTTTCATTTTTAGTTTAAATTCTTAGTTTTTGGAGATTTAGGATTTTTAGTTTTAGTGGGTAGCTTTAGTTTAGTTTTAAAAATTTTTTTGTTTGGAGTTTTAAATTTTAAATTTGTCCATAGTTTAAGTCTTTGCTTTTTAGAATTAATTTAGAAAATATCAAAAATAAAAATTACCTTTTTGAACTTTTTTTTAACTTTTTTTTTCATTTTTAAACTTTAGCTTTAGATGTATATATATTTGCTTTAGATAATTTTTGTTTTATTTTTTATTTTAATTTTTCAAATTTTTAGATTTTAATTACTTTTGCATTTGTTTTAAGTTTTTTTTTTTTTTTTTAGAGATAAAAAATAAGAAGGGAATAAAAATTTAAAAAAGTACTTCATCTAAATTTTTTCAACTTTCGAAATTTTTCAAAAAATTATTTCATAGTCAAGTGAGCTTTTAAATTCTTATCTAAAGTTTGACTACATGAGAATTTTTTAATTTTTTGGATTGGGATTACTTGGAGCATCATAAATTCGGAAATATTGATAATAATAAACGTTTCAATTTGATGCAATGCATCTCATGATAACATTGTTGTGGGTTCAAATTATTTTAATGCATAGTTGTGGTGCTTTTATTGAATATCATTATTTGGTAAAAACTATTTTTCTACATAGCGACGGTTACACTATGAGATACTTGACTTTAGTTTTTATAACGAATATTTTGACTCACTGAAGCCTTAGTTTTTAAGCACGAATCTAATTGGATTTGTAAAACCTCGTAAATCTCAACAAGTATTTGATTATCTAGTTGTGTCTCTGGAGTGGTTGTTTCAGCAGGTTCTTTTCCTACATTTTTATTTAGGGTCTGCCTCCCTTAGCTTGCAAAGGCTGACTTAGGGTGAAAGATTGGGGATGGGGGTGGCGGCGTGTCCTGGCCGTTGTCACGGTGCTGGAGCATTTGTGCGATGTGAGGAGCCCCAGCCAAACCCTAAAGATCTAGGGTTTCATAACATGAAAGCAAACCCTACTATGCTAAAAACTTTCAAAGGTTTGGAATCTTTGACAACATCATTCAACCCTATGAAGTTGGGGTTTTCATAAATCATACCAAAACCCCCAAACATGACATCATCATCAAAGACTTCAAATAGTGTTTTCAATAACCCCAAACATGACATCATCATCATAATGGAGTATAAAAACTACTGATACATGATAAATATATATATTATTAATGATGAAAGATGAGATAAGAGATGATTACAATGAGGGATGGCACAGGCTTTAAATATAGACTCAAGGGGGTGTCCCTTGAGCGAGGCATGATCTTTGGATTATTGCCCTTTAATTAAGCAAACTAAACATAACTATAATAACTAATAATTAATAAAATATTAACAACATTGCCCCTCCCTTAAGATGCTTTGTCCTCAAAGCATAAGTAATGATGGACAATGTTGACGAATCTTCTAGTTTCCTCCAGCGATGACTCTGCGTCCCATATTTTAAAAAGATCGTGGAAAGAAACTGAGCTCCATACGGCAGTGATGTCGTTGGTGAAACGATGGGAAATGTACGACGAGGAAATTGAATCTTGTCCTTGACTTCTATTTGGATGTTTGATTTTCCGGCCTTTTATGGGCGGATCTTGGGAGATACTTTTTCATGTTTCCCGACTATTCCTTGTTCTTCTGGTGATTTTTTGTGATTCCTTTTAAGATTTGGGGGTTAAGTTGCCGACAATTGTTGTACGTGTAACTTTTCCTCATCATCAGATACTTCGTTTCTTAACAACCATATACGCCATCTGAAGATATCAACGACTTCTGTTGTTGTATGGGTAAACTTTGGATATAACGATACTGTCGTTATATCGGCTTCATGTATTTCGTTCAATTAAGGGATAGAACTTGCTGTTGTTTATAAACATGCGTATCTTCATGGGGATGCAGCAGGGAATCGGTTTTTCTTGAGTGCTCTTAGGAGTCACAGATACTGTGACAACTGTAATGGAGTGTAAAACTCCCTTCGTTTAGCTTTGCTAGAAAAACTTTGATCGATCAATTGTCATCGTAGATAAAGACATGCGAAAACAGAATCTGAGGTGAAAACTCTCTTTTGCACGACGTTTTTCTTTTCTCCTTTCTTTAAAATTAATTAATTAATATTTAATTAATTAATTAATTTTTTTGAATTAATTAATTAATATTTAATTAATTAATTAATTAATAATAATTTTCTTTTTAAAATTATATAATTACATATATAATTATTAATTGAAAATTATAATATAAATAAATTATATAATTATAAATATATATATAATTATCAATTTTTGAAAACTATATAATATATAATATAATTTATCAATTTTACAATATATTTATATAATTACCAGTGCAGAAACTATATGATATATATTTTATATAATTAAAAGAAATAGGTTTTTTAAAGCTATTGTTAGTTGAAAAACACGGCAGAGCTCATATAACTTAAAACGAATCGATTTATTTTAAATGATGCCCTTAGTCTTAAAGGATGCTGTTCACGAAAGTTTTTAAAACGCAATTTCCTCTAGTATAATTACGATGGCGTTAAATGTATAATGTGTAGCATAGAATCGAAAGGCGGAAGTGTGTTTATGCGATCACGACGGTGGCAGGCGTTGTTGGGAAAGGAGACAATAACCTTACGGAGTTTGGACGCGAGAAAGAAAGAAAACGGCGGTGGGGTCGAAACGGCGGCCTGTGTTTCCGAATTTAACAAATCAATTGTTTTTCATGTCTCTCGCGCGTTTGCACGTAATTTTTTGTTGCTTGCGATTAACAATGGCGACGACGGAGAGAAAAAAACGGCGGTTGAGTTGTGGAAAGGATGTAGACGGAGGTGCGTGAGGGACGCGGATGGTAGAAGGCGGGCGGAAGAAAATGGGCTAACGGGTAAGGGAATGATGTGCCGAGGTTGTACGGTCGGTCTATAAAGCCTGCTGTCGATTATTGACCCATTTTCTCGGTACAATTAGAAATTTTGGATCGTAGCGGAGGATTATTTGTGTTTCATGCAACTACCGGTTAGTTTTTTTATTTCAATTTTGTGTTGCAAAACGTTAAATATTTGCCAACATTTAAAGACGACCTTAGATTTAAACGAACTCGGCCAAGCAGAGAAGATTGAACTCGAGAGGAAGATGGTTGCGGGACGCAAGATCAAAGTTTGGTGACCACGGGATAAACGGTTCTATAACGGTGTTATTGAATCCTTTCATATCAGGCGAAGCACACGAGAGGGTATACGTTGATGGGGATGTTGAATTACTTAAACTCCCGAAGACGTTGGGGTTATTGACGACAACCACCGCGACTAAAAAAAAGTCACCGGCGGTAATTTACCGAGCTCGAAACCCCAATGTGGATGGCGCCGGAGAAAAGAGGAGGACCACTAAGCGGAAAGCCCATAGGTAAAGAGGATACGGTAAGAATCTTCAACAAAAAGCCGATCACGGAGTAGCGCTGCGGTGAGGGCGGGGACGGTTGGCACGAGCGAGAGGGCGAGTGACAAGGTAAGGGGGTTGCGGCAACCAAAGGCAGCGGAAGTTTGGAATAGGCGAGGGTTTCGAGAAAATGGCGAGAGTTTCGGTGTGTGGGCGGGGGAATGGGAACGACGGAGTGTGAGCCGACGTACGGTGGTGTGTGATACCAATGGCGGTATTTTTACGTGAGGAAGAATTTTGGGAATCGAAGGCCGAGTGGGGGCGAGAGATGGAAGAAACTGAGTAAAAAACACCGCCGGGGTTATATATATATATTTTTAAAACAAATGTTGTTGTGCACAAACACGATTTTAAAAAAATACGCAATTTTAAAGTTCCTTCAATTCCTTAATTGCGGTGATCACACGGTCCAGAAAGCGATAGCTGCGGCCACGATAAGGTATAAAAACTGCGGTAAGAGCGATAAATATATATATTATTAATGATGAAAGATGAGATAAGAGATGATTACAATGAAAGGATACTTTGGGCTTTAAATATGTACCTCAGGTGTCCCTTGGCGAGCATGATCTTTGGATCATGCCCTTTCGATTAATAAAACCTAATATAACTATAACTAACTAATAATTAATAAAATATTCATAGCAGTTAGGTTTTCATGATCATGCAAAACCCCAAACATGACATCATCATCAAAGACTTCAAATAGTGTTTTCAATAACCTAAGCAAGCTAGGGTTTCACATTATCATTAGCATACCCTTAAATTAGGGTTTTCCGAAACATCACAAGGGTTCTATAGGAACAATCAAAGATGTAAAGAGGAGTAGATTTATCAAATGATGAATCACCTAAACAAGAATCTTTATGATCGACATTAGACATAACGATGTTGGTAATGTAACACAAAATTTAAAAATAAGATGAATTTACTTTTTATATTAAGAAAATTTTATAAGGTGTATAGTCTAAGACATACTGGAGAATGTTCCTTGACAAACCTTGTAAGAATTCCTTGAAGTGTTCTCATTGTGGTAAGCCATGATCTTTTATACGCAATACATACTTTCAAGAAAAACATGTGATACCAAAAGCATGATTTAATTTCTCAAGTTAGATCTTCTACATAACCATGGAGGATGGAATCATATGATATTGAAAATCAATTTATTCCTTCTTTCAATATTAGGAATTTTTCTTTACTTGTAAACCCTAGAAGATAAGGATTAAGGTTCTAATATGAAATTTGTGTGTGTTACTGAAAGTACAATATTTATCCTAAACTAGCTATAATCAAGGATTATATGAACCATTTTAAAATTAGATACTTTGAAAATCTAAACATACGTACCTTGAGTTTGTACCTTGACTTGTTGCATGCATTTTATTAAGCGACAATACTTACTTGATTTCCTTGGTGGTACCTTGTACTTCCTTTATCAATTCAGGTCTATCAAGACTCGTATTTCTTTCTTTCATAGGACAATCTTCAAATAGACTTCAAATGAATGCTTTGCTTTATCAAATCCTCCTTTTGTTGCCTTCAATAATAGGCTTGATACCAATTTCAAAAATATATGACTAGTGTTATTTGGTTAAGGCCTCAATAATAGTCTTTCGAGTATGTGGAAGAGGCTTTTAGACTTCGGTCTGTGATGACTCGGTCCATAGTTTCTTCCTATAGTATACTGCCGAAATTTTGTCTCTTGTTTCAACGGAAAACTTCTCAGAATCCGCACTTGCATCTTAGATTTATATGTCGAAATTCTCTGCGTTTATAGCAAAGTTACTCTTTTATTATATTGTGTCTTCTCTGAAATTCAACATCTTTCTAATTCTCTAAAATGATTCGAACATGTCTCCTTAAGGTCTACCAAAATCATCCACCTTCTTCATGGTATCTTGATATGGTGAATAAAGGCGAACTAACTCCTTGTAATTTTTATAGAGCTCGAGACTTCGTAATTAGTGTGGATTTCTTCTTGAGCTTCTCGGACCTTTTTGAAGTGTTACCCAACCTTTCAGATGCCTCGGAATCTTAGTTCTATTAGCCCAAAAATGTCCTTCTTAAGATGGGATCTTGGTTATTTGACATGTTCGTCCAAGACAAATGCAAATAGAACCTTTCACTAAGAATACTTCAAATATGTATAAGTGATCTTCAAGCTCTAATACCATGTTGACAAATCCAAAGCATGGCAAGTTAATTGATTTCTCTTGTTATACAATTGTCTTGTGATGTTTTCATTATTATTATTATTTCTTTTGATTTATCTTTTCTTATCATCAAAGGATAATGCCAATCAACAAATAGAGAGGGACACAGAATGCAGAGGCTTGCCTTTGACCAAGGCAAAACCCCACTCTAGGGAAAAACACGGTCAATATGCTTTATGTTGAGATTCAACAAGATGATGAGCTTAGTGAAAGAAAAGGTAAACCTTCACTAAGTGGGCCCGCAAGCTATTTTTGGCGCAACTCTATTTTTAGACTATGTCTATTTTTAAACATGGTGATCATATTTCGAAGTTGCGGATGCTATTTGTGGATGGTTGGTCAAGTTGGAAAAATAGATGAAATTCTGTTAGAATATTGGGTGAAGTCTATTTATAGATCGTCGATCTAAAAATAGAAGTGTCGATTATTATTGACTCTTAATAATAATCGCAGGCAATACTTGACAACTTAGTCTTGGAGCAACGCAATTTCAATGCACAAATTTGGCAAATCGGTACCCGCGGCAGAAGATTACGCAATTCCTACGGTTTGCGAGTGGTTCATGCATGGAGGACTCGGTTAGAGGCCGAAGTGGAAATGTTATGACAAAGTTGGAAGAGTAGTTCATGGAGTTGTTATTCGGTTGCGCTTTCAACCATTGGAGTTAAACTGGGTTGAACTAGTTGTATCCTAGTCTATTTGAATGATACACTAGTGAGTGGAGTGAATTAATTAGTTAATTAATTCTGAAGCAATAACTCATTAATCAATCGAACAATACGGCGATTAACTACAATGCAAGGCGGAGTTCTAGTGGAGACCTAGTGGAGAGATGAGGTGAAAAGGTGAGATGGACTATACGGCCACACAGAGCTATAGTGACACATTGATTGTCCACACACATTGGAACTGCCAGTTCGCAATCAAGGCAAGGGTATTTCAAATTCATTCGAGAGCTATTCTTCGAGTTGGGTGGAGCGAGGCTAGCGGGTGGCAATCGGTGCATGGATTTGCGGATTTCTTGATTAGTGTGTGATGATTGATTGTATTGAGAGCTTGATGTACTAAGCTTTGTGAAGTTGTTACATGATCTCCATGATACATAATATATGATAGTTAGGGTTTTTAGCTTGAGCTTTCCCGTTAAACAAGCGTATTTATGTGCGATTGCTTTTTACTTATGCTTCACATGTGTTTGCAATTAATTTTCCGCAAAAGATTAACGGTGGAATGATTCTATATTTTGCAAGAAGTTAAATATTGTGAAATCGGGGGGAATGCGGATGTATGCATGCTTAGTGTATTTAATTTCTACATGGTATCGGAGCGGTGTTAATTCTTGAAGATTGCAATTGTGAAGAATTGTTGAGTTTTAATGGCGGTGGACAATTCAAATTTGCTACGAGAAAATTCTTGGCGATGCCCAGTTGAGTATACATTGAAAAGTCTTTCAATGGGTTGTGATTGGAGTATGCCACAGTGGTGTCCCGTGTTTTGATAGTTTGGCAACCTTGAGAACCAATCTTTAGAATTTACAAGGGATCTAGTCCTCCTTGTTCTGAGAGAGGGATCTCTCAAATGTTTATTTCTGAGTTTATCTTGTGTGCTTTGAGTATTGGTTTTAGACTAGTTATTAAGTGCGGTGTTTGTTTGTTTGTTTTGGTTGAATTGATACGGTAGAACGTGAAAGGTCTAGGAAAGATATATAGAATGGAGAAACATTTGGTTCATTGGGTGATGGAGTCAAAAGAGTCATGACATACTTATCAATGGATATGGGATATCGGAAGGCAAATCCCCAACTTAGCCTGAGATCCTTTGGTTTTGGAATGATATGGACATCGATGATTTGGAAAGAAAGTTTAATCCTCAAACAAAGGGAATTTAAAAGCACAATTTGAACAATAAAGAGCTATTTGGTAGACGGGGCTAACCATAAATTCTGCAAAATCACAACTTTGGCGAATAATGATTTCAAAACAACACAAAAATAAAATCTAAGATTGAGAACATACACTATTTCCTCAAAAAGATTTTATTTCAAATGACTTCGAAAACATAAAGATTCACTTTGATAATTACGGTCATAGAAGAGGGAACACCTAACACATCTGTAGTCGCAACTATAAAAGACCTTTAAGACAAGCTGTTTAGCGAGGACAAAGGGCAAGATCGGGCACCATTTCTCAACAAACACGTAGCAGAAATACTTCAAGGGAGACTTCAATAACGAGTCTTGAAGTGGCGACGGACAAGCGAGAGAACCATAAATCATCTTTGGAAACCAAGCTGACGGAACTGTTAAAGGAAATAAACAAGCATGAGGACTAAAAAGAGAGATTAAAGACTCTAAAATACCTCGGCGAGAAGAAAACATGAAACGGTGGGGATGAAACAGGTCTGGAGTGCTTCAAGTGTCATTTCTTGAGCTAAAACTTTCAACCTCTTGTGGTAAGAAATCATGGAACATAATGAAAACGAGGGGGAAAACATTAAACGGTTAGGAATACTTCACCAACGACAGAAACTCGAGGATCCAATGATAGAGCCTTCTCGAGAACAAACATGCAACAACATCATCGGAACGTCCAAGACTTCAATTTCTTCTTCAACTTCAACGGACTATGTATTATTTCAAAAAGTTTCGGTATTACAACTAGTGATCAACCAACCCCTCACTCATCTTACGCAATAGTATGTATAGAAGAATGAGGAGGTCGAATACGATAAAAGATCTCCAAATACAATTAATACGAGACTTAATGGCTTCTTGGCCTTTGGGGGGCTCGATGAAGAAACTTACACGGTGTCTTACTTGTTAAATGATTTACATAAAGATTTAAGCTCGAGAGGGAGCTCTTTGCGACCTTTGAGGGGCTGCGTATGGTGTCAAAGTAACTCTATTTGATATTTTTTTACATTAAGTTTGTCTACGAGTTTATCCTGCGGTGCGTTTGAGACAAATATCGATCTGTTCAATAAATTCGGCCTCGGATATAGATGCTTTGAGGCACGGAGTGGCATCGTGGTGGCTAGAGGTCGATTTGCCTCGGCGGTGGCGGTCAGAGCTTTCATGTTTGATAAAACATTTAAGATTTTCTTCAAGCGTGTTTTAATCGAGGATTAGGCTTTGATAAACCATCTTAGACGTAATCCCCACAAAACTTGTCTTTGATCTTACGTCACGGGTACATTTTGTCTTTCGCTTCGCGATGCCTACGGCGGCCACTCGATTCATGGTTTTTCTTTGATGTGCGGGGGCTACGGGGGTCGAATAGCATCGTGCCTTATGAATGATTGATGAAAACGTGGATTTAACAGCGCGGATGATTTCCCCCGGTGAAAACGAAGGCGAGGAGGATCGTCACCCTCTACTTTCAAATTTTTTCGGACATAACGAGGAGAAAAATCACTTGAAACCACGCACAATACAAAAAATATTATAAAATCCATGCATATATAGGTTTATTGCTACGGAGGACGTGTGGGGAGAAGTGTGGTCATTGGATGGCATCATCCGCGGTCGAGATCGTGGGAAGACCATGGGGAAAGGCAGGAAAATCGTTTAAATGGGATCGAGTCGATCGTCTGGGGAGATCGGCAATCGGGGTGGAAATGGAAAGTCAAAGCGGAAAACGTTCCCGGCAGGGCGGTGAATCGGGCGATGAACTGTGGGTCTTCGTGCGGAATCGGTCGACGGCGGAGTCTGTTGAATCTTTGCGCCGTAGCCCGATTCGCCGTCGAGCATCTTCGGTGAGCGATAGCGTCGATAGCCGCCCCGGGGTCCCGGACGGTGTACGGCGATATCGCGCGGGGTTTCTTTGCCGAATTTTAATGCGCGATGGGGGGCGGTTTCAAATAGTGCGCGGGACACACGTTGACCGGCGTGTGGAATGCGTTGTCGATCGGAAAAAACCACCCTTGCCCCAAGGCGGTGCGATGAATACCACGCGGTTTTGGGATGGGTGAGTGGGCGGCGGGGACCAGCGAGGTCGATGGACTTCGCACCATCGATGCGGGTGGAATCGACGGTGGAGATTGATTTGAATTTCGGACCGGCGGAAAAGGTATGATATAATAAAAATCGAAAAATTAACATAACCAAAGGTTTATATTAATTTACAATGCGGCTTGGCACACATTGCGGGGACGAGGTTATATCCGGGGTAATATGACGGGGCTTGTGCGGGGAAGGGCTAAAGGCGGCGGGCGACGCGATAAGCGCTTGGAGGGTGGCACTTGGTTCTAGCGTTAGGGCGTATGGAAGGGAGGGGTTCGGAGCTTAGCCCAAGAAGGGGGCTTAAGTACGCAATGCATAAAAAACATGATTTTCATGGAATTTTAATGTTTTTCAAAGGTTTAGAGGGTTCTTATAAGGCAAAGAAGGTCTTTAACCTTGTCGAGGGGATTTTGAAGAAGGAAATGGGAAAAACTTTATGAAAATGAAGGTTTTTTCATGGGGAAATGAAGGGGTTGAAAATGAGGTTAATGTTGGAAGAGGGAGAGGAGAATGTGGTGTTGCGGCGGTATTCTTTTAGAATACGGCGAGTTTCGAATGGGGAATAGGCACAATAGTGAAGATTAGGACGGAGGCGTGGGGCCTTGAGGAGTTTTCAGAGCCAACACTTTTGAGTCATAAAATTTGTTCCTTGAAGGCTCCAAAAGAGTTTTGCTTGACATTTGGTATAACAAATTTTATGGGCGGCTATATCGGTGGCTCCCATGAGGATGATGCCTTCTTGGGCATCAAGAACAAGATTACCGCCTTTTCTAGGAGGGTGATCGGTTGGCTCATCCATTAGGTACCTTTCTTTAAAAGGATGATCTTCTTTTGCTACGAAACATATTAGCATTCATGGATTAACGATGAAACTTCATCGATAGAACCTCATCTACCTGCCAATCCTCTTGATCTAACATTTTTCTTCTTTAAATTACACTTGGATTGGCAAACTCTTTTACAACATTTTATTCTTTTGAAAAGCGAAAAATCTAACCTATTTCTACTCCTTATTTCTCCATGGACTCGAGATTAAGCGGTTGAGCCCATATGATTCTCTACCTAATCTATTGTTTGTTGGGTTCAGCCATCCAACAAATTTTATTCTCTAAATTCTACAACATAAAATTTGAAAGCATTCAAGTGAGGAGATTGAACATTATAGCAATCTTTGGTCTGACATAAAAGACAAGGCACACATAGACATTATTTTCTGTAAAACAAAAATGGAAGGCTTAAGATGCAGAAATTCAAAGCACTTCTTTCCTCTTTTTACGGCTCTGTTTTGACTCTTATGTGGTGTTTCTTCCTTGCTCTCCGGTTCGATTTTGAGCTAATTAGAACCGAAGTTTACATCTTTTGACTCAAGAAGGCGAACATATCTCTTTGGAAACTTTGGGTTCGGATTTTGAGCATATTTGAACCTTTTGATTTCTATCTAAACTATCTATTTGATAAGCCAAGATTAAACGGTTTGGAAAATCGAATTCACTATCTATAAATGAGAAAATTTAAAGCTAATTAGTCAAGATTAGACGAGTTTGACTAACTAGAAGTGTGTTCTTTAGGGGTGGCATTTGAGCTTTTTGCTGATTTGTTTCTCTCTTTTTTGGTATGAGGCTACACCTTTCTTGTTTTCCTGATGTAACGCCTCTTTTCTTTCTTTCTTTGTTTTTGTATTTTTTGATTTTTATAACTTTGAATGCAATGTTTAGACTATGATATTTACAATGACAAAATAGAATGCTTTGAACTCAAGACTCTTGGCGAAGTAATGCTTGAGCATCTTGTCATTGACAAGACACTCCATATAAGTCTTCTCCATTCAATTCTTTCGGGAAAAATGCATTGTGACCCTCTCGGCATGAACAGCCTTAGGGCCCTTTCCACAAGTTCTCAAATTTTCCATGTTTTCCCTTCTCTTCTTTTCTTGAATCCCACTTAAGAACAACATTTCCAATTTGGAAATTTGTTGCCTTAGTCCTCTTATCAAATAGCTTCTTCAAATTTTCTTGGACTAACTATGTTCTTTCATAGACTTCCTCTCTGGTCTGTTGTAAATGGATTGTTTGGTTGATTCTTCTCTGCATATCATTCTCTTCAATCTGCACTTCTTGAAGGAGCTTCATGACTGGCACTCCCAATGAGGTGGGAAAGACTGAATCCATGCCATAAACTAACTGATAGGGGGACATGTTTATTGATTTCTTTTTAGTTAACCTATCAGCCCATAAGGCATGAACCAGTTTACTGTGCCATGATTTCTGATTTTGTTCCAACAGCTTTTTAATGATATTGATGAGGCTCTTGTTGGAAGATTCAGCTAATCCATTTCCTTGGGGATAGTAAGTAGTGGAATGGCCCAAGGTTATGTGGTATTTGTAGTATAAATCAACCATCTTCTTAGATTTAAAAGCAGCAGCATTGTCTGTTATGGATTTTCTGGGACAACCAAATCTGGATAGGATATTTGTTTCAAGGAACTTGATAATAACAGAGTCATTGGCATTTTTGGAAGGTATATCTTCTATCCATTTGGTAAATAATTTAGTGGCTGTGAGGATCCATTTATGTTGAGCTGAGGATGATGGGTGAATTTCCCCAATAAAGTCTAAAACCCATTGTTGAAAAGGTGCCTCAACTCTGATAGGATGTAAGGGTAAGGGAAGAAGTTTTCTTTTGCCATCAAAGATTTGACACTTATGGCAAGACATGACCAACTTTTGAGTGTCTAGGAAAAGGGTAGGCCAATAGTAACCAGATCTAAGAATTTTGTTTGTTGTGGCCTTCCAGTAGAGGTGTCCTCCACATTCTCCATCATGCAATTCATGCATGATTTTTCCTGCATCATCTTCAAGTAAACATTTAAGCAAAATTCCAACAGCATTTTTCCAATATAATACTCCATCTAATATGCAAAAACTCAAAGCTTTTTGTTTCAAAAATATAGCTTTAGTTTTAGACAGAGAAGGAGGGGTATTTAAATATAAAAGCACATAAATAATGTCAGCATACCAAGGAGAATTTAGAAATTTTTCTTCAATAAAAGGAGCAGTAGATTCTTCTATTTCTTCCAACACATCTACCATGTTGATGTCTAGTGCTTGGAAGTTAGACTCAGCCATAAGTTTTGCTAATCCTTGCCCTTTAACTAGTTTGGTGGGCCTAATTTCTAAGTCATATTCAAGAATAGTTGCAATCCATTTTCCCCTTTTACCATCAGGGTCTTGACTTAGAATGTCCTTGACAACAATATGTGGAACAAAAGCAATTATGTGAGAGTGTAAAATATAGACCCTAAAATCTTTTAATGCTTTCACTAATGCTAAGGCTTGCTTCTCCATGATGTTATATTTGAGAGGAGCATCTCTTAAGGCCCTACTAAAGAAAGATATTGGTTGTTCTTGCCCCAAGTCATTCTTTTGAAGTAATACTGCATCTATTGTATGCTTAGATGCAAAAGAAAAGATATAAAAGTCTTTGGTGAAATCTGGACTAATCAGGACTGGTGTTTGAGTAAGAGCTTGTTTGACCAGTTCGAATGATTTTTTAGCTGGTAAAGTCCATTTTACACCAACATATTTCTTAAGCATGTTTGTAATTTTTTTTAATAGCTCAGCAAGATTAGGAATAAACCTCCTCAGGAAATTAATCTTTCCGATGAAAGATTGCAATTCTTTGAGGCTCCTTGGATGGTTGATCTGCAATATGCCATCTATCCTTGTAGGGTCTATTTTGATTCCCTCTTCTGAAATTATATGGCCAAGAAGTTTACCTTCTTGGAGACCAAAGAGTGTCTTCTTGGGATTCAATGATAAGCCAAATTTCCTACACTTCTCAAAAACTTTTCTCAGGTGAATCAAATGTTCTTCATCAGTTTTTGAGAAAACGGTTATGTCATCAAGGTAAATGATTATGAAATAGCCAATGTCTTTAGAAAAGGCTATGTCCATGGCCCTTTGGAAAGTGGCCCTTGCATTCATTAATCCGAAAGGTGTTTTGACATACATAAAGGTGCCCCAAGGTGTGGTAAAGGCAGTTTTTATTTGATCACTTGGGAGCACTAACACCTGGTTGTAACTTGAGAACCCATCTAAGAGGGATATCCTTTTTTACCCAACTACCCTTTGAAGTATATGGTCCATCTTGGGTAAGGGGTAGTTGTCTTTTAAAGAAGCTCTGTTTAAATTTCTGAAATCAATACAGATCCTGATTTCCCCTGTTTTCTTTCTAACAAAAAATAAGTTTGAGACCCACTCTGAATACCTAATTGGCACAATGATCCCAGCAGCATGCATCTTTTCAATTTCTACCTTAACTAAAGGTAATAAAACAGGGTTTATTCTCCTTAGTTTTTGTCTAAAAGGCTTTTGATTTTCCTTCAAAGGGATTTTATGTTGGATGATGCTGGTATCATATGATTTTAGGTCTTTGTATCCCCAAGCAAAAACATCTTTAAACTCTTTGAACAGCTCTATGTACTGCAATTTTATGTGAGCTGGGAGAGTGTTGGATAGCTTGATCATCTTGGGTTCTGTTAGACTGCCTATGTTATGTTCTTCTACATTTGTTTCCACAGGCTCCATTCTTGGTTCTTTGGCTACATCGTTAAAGTCAAAAAGGTGTTCTAAAGGTGCTAGACCTCTTGGAATTTTATCATTTTTGCATTGTAAAACTTCCAAGTCTTCTTGGTCTGCGTTGTCAATTACCTCTGCTTCAAAAGGATTCTCATAATGATTTATATCAGCAGTATATGTCATTTCAGCTTCTGGGATTTGTTCAATATACAAACGATTTTCTTTATGGCTGGTTTCTGATATTGGTATGCTGAAATCATTTTCTGATTTCAAGAAATCATCTATGTGTTTGTCAGAATCAAAAACTTGCCAGTGATCTTCGTTATCAGGTACCACAGGCCTGTGTTTTACTTTTACACTGAGTTGTTGATTTATTTCAAGTATTTGGAAATTGCTGGCATTGAAAGCAAGTTCATTTGCTAGATGATTCAGTTCTCTTGGAATGAAAATAAGTTCATACTTTTCAAAGGTTTTTAATAGATCAAGGGCAGCGTCTCGATATTCCCTAAGTATTGGATTTTTAGCTGAGTATTCTCCTTTGATTTGTCTTATGATAAGTTCAGAATCTCCTAAGATTGATATCTTCTGGGCTTCTAACTGTTTAAGCAGTTGTAAGCCTAGGAGAAGTGCTTCATACTCAGTAATATTGTTAGTGCATGGGAAATCCAATTTGTATGAAAAACTTTGTTTTGTATTTTGAATCCACACACCTGCTCCTGCACTCGTTTTATTACAAGATCCATCAAAGTTTATTTTCCAAAGTATGTCATTCCTATTTTCATTTTCTTGTTGTTGTTGATTGGTAATGTTTTGAATTTGATTGAAGGGAAGATTTGATTGTTCTGGTGAACTGATTGGGTCTATGTTTTCTTTATCTTGTTGAGTAATTTCATCTTCGTTATATAAGATAAAGGAATCTAAACTTGATCGAATAGAATAGATTGGAGAGTTGTTTGGTTTGTCTATGTTGTTGACCATGTACTTCATGTGAGATTCCCTGTATAATCTTCTGTTTTGGTTAAAAACAGGGATGGTGGCATAAGACATATCCATTTTAAGGCTTCCCTGAAGTTTGGCTCCCCAAGATCTGGATAAAAGCATGCCATACTTAGGGGGAATGTCAGCTACAACTATGTCCATGACTAAACTCTTAGCAGGGATTTGGGACAAGTTAACACACAAATCTTTGATTAAACCCAAACATTTGACTCTTCTTGAGTCAAAGGAATACAAGTCTTTGTATGGTTTAGTAATTTCTAAGCCTAAGCTTTCCATTACTACCTTGGGCATTAGATTATGTGAAGCTCCCGAGTCTAACATGGCATTGTGTAAAATTTTCTCATGTATGTTAAAACTAACATAGAAGGGAGGAACAACCCCTTCTTGGTATTTTCCTTCAACCTCTGGACCAAACAACAACTCAGGTTTGTCATCTGTCAAGTTTAAGGTGTCAGTATCACTTCCTAGGTTCAAAGCTTTCAAAACTTGGTTTTTGTACACCTCTTGGGTTACTAGTTCAGCTAGGGGAATGGTAATCTTTATCTTAGCAATCTCTCCCTCAAGGCTGAAAGGAATAATTGACTTGTTTGTATTTACATCTATTTTTTCAATTGAATTCTTTTCAGCAACTTTGATTTGTTGAACCTTGTTTGGACTGGTAATTGGGACAATTTTATTAGGACCACTAGCTGAAGTGCTAGGGATACTCTGTTCAACATTTGGCTGGACACCTTTATCTTTGTTCAAGTCTGGTTTCTTAGCCAAAATGTTGGTTTTCTTTGGTGTCTTTTTGGCCTGATTTTCTGTGTTTTTCTTGACAACAGTGCTAGTGTTCTTATCTTTTGAATTATCTATGCTTCCCTTGCTCCTAAGATCATACTGTTTGTGTACCTCCATGATTGCATTTTCAAAACCCAATCTATATTCATCAAAATATTCATAGGTATTTGTATTTTGATCATAAGAGAAGAAATCTTGTTCTTCCTCAGTGAGGAAAACATCATCCCCACTGTCTGATCCAATCAAGTTTACATGAGATTCTTCCAACCTTTCCAACTCCCTATCTTCTTCATATTGATCTACATAGTTCTGTTGAAAGGGAGGTCTAATCTGTTGGTCACTTTCTTTTTGCTTATCTTGATTGTTGTCCCTTCTATAATTTTGATTTCTATTTTTGTTTTGGGAGTTGTTCTGATTGTCTCTTGGCTGTGTTCTCTCAAGTATGCTCATCCTTTTCATGATCTCTTCCAACATCTTTTCTGTCTTTGAGCTAGATGTGGAGGGTGTAATGTCATCTTTATAAGTTACCCTCTTCTCTGATCTTAACCTATTTCTTTTCTCAATTATGTTTGCTTCTACGCTCATAGCTCCTTTCCGCATGTCTTCTAAGGTTAAGTAATCCCTCTCCCTTAACTGATACATCATGTCAACATCAAGGCCTTCGGGATATCTTACTAAGGCCATGCCTTGAGGAGGTTTCATGTGAGGTGGAAGAGCATTGTAAATGCTATTAAACCTAGTGGAGTAGTCAGGAATACTCTCTCCTTGATTTCTTTTGAGGTTGCTATATTCTGCTAGTATTTGGAGAGGATTCTTTTTGAGTTCCCATTTGTTGATAAATTTTTGATGCAAGGCAGGGAGATCATTTATGCTATTAGGAGGTAATTTTTTGAACCATTTCTTTACATCTCCTCCTAAACTCTGGGCGACGATCCTCATCTTCACAGTTTCTTCTTCTATCTCCATGTAATCAAATGCATCTTCCATCCTATCTACATTATGTTGAGCTGTTGTAGACTCTTTTCTAGTGAAGTGAGGGATTTTAGATTGGTAATAATTTGGTAAGGGAAGTAGAGGTTGTGGTAACACTAATGGAGCATACCATGTTGCCATGGCTGGAAATAAGGGTGGATTTACAGTAGTGAAAGTGGGCTGAACAAGAGTGTTTTGCACAGTGGTAGTATGAATTGGAGTGGAAGAAGAACTTGGGCCAGCAAACTGATTTTGAGCAAACTTGTTATGAAAAATGCTAAAGTGATAAAGAAGCTGGGAATCAGGAGGAGTGGAAGGTGAGGCTTCTCTACTGAAGCTTTGTTGCAAATCTGCAATATCAAGGTCAGTTTGGTTTAAGTCACCTTGAGATCTGGTTCTAAAGATGTTCTTTGTATGATGTAAATCAAAGTGTGAATCCTCTAAGACCACAAGGTTTTTAGGGACATAATTTGTTCTTAAGAGGCTCCTATTAGCAGCTGAATTTCGAGAGTTAGAAGTCTGCCACAAAATTCTCTCAGGATTGTCAACGATTAAAGGAGGATTTGGGTCTGGATGGGATCTAGTATTGATCCTATGTGAAGCCAGACTGCTTTTCAAAAAATGAGAGAGGTGGGGGTTTTAGGGACTGTTTTTGGAAGCTTCACCTCTCAGGATGTTTTGTCTAAAATGGGACTAGGCTTCTAAACTTTCTTCAAGGCTAGTTAACACAATCTTAAAGAGATTTGGGAACCTAGATGAGTAATAGGCCTACTTGGGCTAGTGGAGTCGCCAGGTGGAAACTTTTAGTTTTTTATGAAGGTAAGATATTGGATGGTTCCACCACCATGCTTATTATGAAGCCAAACTGAAATGTTTTTGGGTTTTTCTGAGTTTCTTGATCTTATAGGTTATGAGAGTGTCCTAAATCTGATTTAACACTTAGCTAGGGTGTCAAAACATACAGAGTTCACTCTTATGGCTTGGTAACTGCTTCCTTCAAGGTTTGATAAGGTTTAATGAGAATCCTAAGGGTTACTTAGTTTGTCACTGATTCAATTAAGTCCTATCATGATTACCATTGCTTGGTAGTGCTTGAAGAAGGTTACTTATGTTATACTGGGCCTAAAAAGTTTGAAGAAAAGTTTTCAAACCATTATATTCTCAGTACGTCCCACCGTGATCGCCATTATGTTGGGGCGATGAGGTGGCTAATAATCACTAGATATTCTTAAAAATAAGGGATTTCTGGAGTCCTAAGGGGTACTTAGATTGTCACTGACTCAGAAGGTCCCACCGTGATCGCCATTATGTTGGTGTCCCGTGTTTTGATAGTTTGGCAAATCAAAAGACAAGGCAACATCAGAACCAATCTTTAGAGTTCCAGGATCTAGTCCTCCTGTTCTCAGAGAGGGATCTCTCAAAAGTTTGTTTGCAAAGGTTTATCTTGTGTGCTTTGAGTATTGGTTTTAGACTAGTTATTAAGTGCAGGTGTTTGTTTATTTGTTTGTTTGGTTGGATTGACACAGCAGAACATGAAAGGCCTAGGAAAGATATATAGGACAGAGAAATATCTGGTTCATTGGGCAATGGAGTCAAGAAAAGGTCATAACAAACTCATCAATGGATATGGGGTATCAAAGGGAAAATCTAACTTGGCCACATGATCCTTTTGTTTTTGGAATGAGATGAACATTAATGATTTGGAAAGAGAGGTTTAATTCTCAACAAAGGGAATTTGAAAGCATAATTTGAACAATAAAGAGTTCTTTGATAGACAGGGCTAACCATAAATTCTACAAATCACACCTTTAAGAAAATAATGATTTCAAAACAACTTTTAAAATGAAATCTAAGATTCGGGGAACACCCTATTTCCTCAAAGATTTATTTTAAAGGACTTAGAAACATAAAATATTTACTGATAATTACAGTCATAGAAGAGGGAACACCTAAAAACATCTATGATCATAATTATAACGACATTTAAGCCAATTGTTTAAGTGGGGACAAAGGGCAAGATCGAAACAGACCTCTTTGATTCACTGTAAGCAAAGAACTTCAAAGGGAGACTTCAATAACAGTTTTTAAGTGGCAGCAGACAAGCAGGGAGAACCATAAATCATGCTGAAACCAACTGTTCGAACTATTAAGGAAATAAACAAGCATGAAGATTAAAGAGAGAGATTAAAGACTCTAAAATACTTCAGCAGAAGAAAACATGAAACAGTGAAGGATGAACAAGTCTAAGGTGCTTCCAAGAGTGATTTCTTAGCCTAATACTTTCTATCCTACTGTAGTAAGAATTTATGGAACATAATGAAAACAGGGGAAAAACATTAAACAGTTCAGAATACTTCACCAACAACCAAGCTCATGGATCCAATGATAGAGCCTTCTCAATCACAAGCATGCAACAACATCATCAGGGCTTCCAAGACTTCAATTTGTTCTTCAACTTCAACGGACTATGTATTTATTTTAGAGAGTTTCAGTATTACAACTGGTGATCAAACAACAACCAACAACCAACCCCTCACTCATCTTCTACAGAAGTATATATAGAAGAATGAGGAGGTGAGATCTGATACAATATCTCTAATTACAATTAATACAGACTTAATGGCTTCTTGGCCTTTGGGGGGCTCAATGAAGAAACTTACATGGGTGTACTCTGTATTAAATGTTTTACATAACGATTTAAGCTCGGTGCGAGCTTTTGTTGACCTTTGAGGCTCTGTGTGGCATTGAAGTAACTCTGCAGATGTTTTGTCATTAAGTTCCTTAGAAGAATTTACCCTTTGGCTATGTTTTGAGACAAATATCTGATCCTGATCAATAAATTCGGCTTCTGATTGAATACTTTGAGGCACAGGTGGCGTTTCGGTAGCTGGGAGGAATCAATTTGCCTCAGATGTGGCGGTGGAGGCTTTCCTGTTGATAAAAACCCTTAAGATTGTCTTTAAACTATATTTTAATTGGGGATTAGTCTTTTGATAAACATTTTTAGCCATGATCCCCGCAAATATGTCTTCCATCCTCTGTTTTGATAAATTTTGGTCTTCGTCACTAATACTCTTTGATTTGTGTCAAATTTGTTGTGCTTTGCTGGTATGCAGGGCTACGCAGGGGTCGAATGGCATCAATGCCTCACGAATCATTGATAAAACGTGGATTTTTAAACCCTGTGATGATTTTATTTGGTGAATTGAAGGCAGGAAAATCATCATCCTCTACCTTCGAATTTTCTTCAAAAATGACGAGAAAACCATTTAAACCCTGCAAAATACAAACAAATATTAAAAAATCCTGCATATATAGGTTTATTGTCGCGGATGACATGTGGAGGAATCATGGCCGTTGGATGGCATCATCCAACGGTCAGGATTGATCGGGAGAAGGCGTAGTGAGGGCGGAAGAAAATTTTGAATCAAGGCCGTCGATCGTGCAGAGATCGACGGTCGGCAAAGGAAAATGGAAGTCAAAACGGGAAATGTTGACTGGGCGATAGAAATGGGCGATGAAATATGAACCATCGATCTGCAAATCAGATCAACGGCGAAAATTAATTGGTGTCGCGTCGTAGCCCGGTTAACTGTCGGGCATCTTCAGTGAGCGATAGTTGTTGGATGGCCCGCCCCAGATCGGACGGTGTACAGCGATATTGCGCGGGGTCCACGTCTGAACGTTAACGCCCGATGGACGGCGATTTTATGAACAGTGCCTAGGCCACGCATCAACCGATGAGTGGAATCGCTGGCGATCGGGAAAAAACCGACGTCGCCCAAAGGCGGTGCGATGAATACCGCGCAGTTTTTGGAAAGGTGAGTGGAATGTGGGGGCCACCGGGGAGACAGACTCTGCACCGTCGATCTGCAGATCAGATCGACAGTGGAGATCAGCTGAAACCTTGAACCGGCGGAAAATTATAATATAATAAAAAATCGGAAAATTAATATAAACAGAGGTTTTTATTAATTTATAACGCGGCTTGGCACCCGACTGCGGGGCCGTGGGCGCATGGGAAATAATGTGACCGAGGGTTAATGGGAAAAAGGGCTAGGACCCATATATGCCCAAAATGTGGGTTTTTATGGTTTTTCAATGATTTTCAAATGGTTAGAGAGATTTGGATAAGGCAAAGAAGGAGTCTTTAAACCTTATAAAAGGGATTTTGATGAAGGGGAAATGGGAAAAACATGAAAATGAGGGATTTTCATGGGAAATAGAGGGATAGAATGAGGTTATTTTTGGAAGAGGGGAGAGAGGGAAATGGTGCTTGCAGCAGAATTCTTTCTTGGGAAACAGCAGGATTCTGAGTTTGAAAAAGGGGAAAATCAGTGACGATTATCCACAGGATAGGATATTATCAAAAGACTTTAAGCATCAGCAATTTTAGCAATGAAATTGTTTCTTGAAGGATATCCAACATCATTTAGCCACCACCTGATATGACAGAATTTATGGGTGGCTAACAAGTGCTAAGTCGTCAGTTATGTGGTGAAGTCACATGAGAGGAGGGTTGGCCGACGGGGTTGGCCCCCTCCTTCCCGCCATTGGAGACCATGTAAGATTCAAGAGGAGGTTGAGTGCATATATTTTTAAGGATCAAGAGTGTGGCCCATTGGTAAGTGGTGGTAGTGGTTAGGGGGAGGTCACGAGGTCAAACCCCGACCTCTGCCCCTCCATACATATGTTTTTGCACCATTGAATATTACGCCAACCTCCATCAGACTTTGTATTGTCAACGGAAATTTTCCAATGCATATATTAATCCACCATATAAAATATATAACCCAAAGTTTAATATAACTGTTGGACGGATAAGTCGTTCTTGATGACAAGATAGACCTCCCAAGTGTCCTACGGACAGCTAGCAACAAAAAAACAAACAAAAACTATTTTCTCTAGATAATATCTGATTCAGAATTAGCTATAACAAGAGTTTTGAAGACGTACCTGTAGTCCAACGCTGTTTGTAATGATCTTCTTTCCAGTTGCTTGAAAAAATCATCTTCAAAATTCTACAGTCACAAACATGGAAAAAATCAATAGCACCTGCATAGGATAAACTAATTCACGATATATCTATCAAGATGATCAAGGAATTCAAGAAACAAGTTACTTAATTAAAGAACTCATTGAGAAAACGATATTCATTCGTATTATCTTTGATAAAGAAAGAGCCTTACAACCGTGTCCGCCTTGATGTTGTACAGGCCTTCCTAGAGTCTGGAACAAGCATTTCCTTTACTCTGACAAGCTTTGCACTCTCTCAGCTAAAATGCACATGGGTGTGTGATCATTCCCACATAATGATCAGTTAAGAGAGTCTGAGTTTCTACAGCATTTCTCCTCAAAAATTCTCAAAGTCTAACTCCTTTCAATCTCAGTCAGTACCCTTGAAACTGAACCAAAGCTTCAATTTATAGGAGAAGGAAAGTGGTTACAACTCCAAAATGGAAGGGATAGAGTCCCCTTATCAAGGGATTAAGTTCCAAAATCCAAGGAATAGGCTCCTTTTATGAAGGAATGAATTTTCATGATAAATGGAGAGAATAAGGCTTCGACCAAATAACACCTTCTAGAAGCTTCCAACTGGGAGAATATTCGACCAGCTGGGTGTTGGGCCGCTAATATGTTATTATTATTATCACTTTTTAACACCTATTTCATCCATTTCTACTCTTCTTTATCATGTAATTTATCATAATTTATCATATAATTCCATTTTATAATTATTTATGCTCTTATGGATAAATATTATTTCTTCTCCTTTATTTTTAATAAATTGATGATTATGCATGATTTTACCAATTATGGTTTATTAATAAATTTTTTGTAACATCACTCACCATTTTAGCCTCCAAGATATTTTCCAAATTGCAGAGTTGATCTCCAGCTCATCATTAAATATGCCAACTCAGAAATTCGCTGGCATAAGAAGTGACAGTTTTGCATTGGATGTATTGGGCAAATGGAGAAGAATCTGGAAAATCCAAAACATGGGTTTTGTCCAGAACGGACCAAATTAATTTTTGTAAAGAATATTTTGCCCAAATTTGGCCTGTATTGAGAGAAACGGAAGGTTCTCTAAGGAAAATTTTCCTAGATTCGCTGTTGTGGCCGTTTTCCAAATTCTTCCAGTTGCAATACCAAATTCGACATGTTCCTGTTAAATGATTGATGGAAGGATATTTTAGATATGATCTTGCTGATCAATTGGTTGTGAGCAATCCAATTTTGTAATAGGAATCATTTTTAATCATATCGGTTGTAACTTCTCTTTTCTCTATGTGTATTTAAATCAAAACAGAGATCAGAGAAGAGGGGGTTATTATGGGGATTCAAGATGGATGATTAGAGAGAGAATTAGATGGATTATTATATTAGAGATAGATAGGATAGGATAGGAGGAATGGGAGAATTACTATTGAAATTGTAACTTTGATCATCGACTCTCACTATTGAAGCAGAGCACGAACTTGCTGTAACGATTATGCAATAATGAATATATAAAAACAGTAGCAGTTCCTTCGCATCTCCTAAAGTAATCTGGTGGTATTCACCGGCGGCTAAGGGCCCGGCTCCTGGTGGATCTACTTGTCGTTCCTCTACCATACAGTGTGGTTTGCCTTATTTCTTATTTATGCAAGTGTGGTTTGTTTAATGATTACTTTCTTTAATTGAATTGTGTTTTTATTATTTTCCCTCATAACAAGATCATTGCTTTCTGCAAGTATATTGTTGTGTTGCTCATTCTAATTACAGAGCTTCATTGTTCATTTCAGTAACTTAGTTTTGATGTTCATTGCAGTCACATAAGCGTTGCTGTCTATTTCTATTATATAGCGTTGTTTCTCATTTACTTTCTGCAATCATTTAGTTTTGCCTTTTAGCATTCTTACAGTTAGAATAATTATCTCATTTCCATCAGTTGTAGTAGCATTATTGATTTAATTCATTGCCATTTCCAATTGGTTATTTAGTGTGTTGTGTGTGAGATCAACAACTGTAAAGAACATTGGCTATTATTGTCAAACCTCTCAGATTGAGGATCTTATTTATGCTTGATTAGTTTACATCAGTTAAAAGAGGAATGAGTTATTGCTACTGTATCCTCGACTGATAATTGTTGTTACTTTGCTGAATGAATGATTTAGTTTTAGAGCATTGAGTTTCCTTTAGTTGCAAGTGGGATTTATTAAAAGCATTTGTTTATTCTTGTATTTGAAAGATATATACTACATTTTAAGAAACATTACTCTCTGGGATTATAGCGTGCACATATTGTGTACACTCTTGAAATAAGAGGACTTGCTCGGGTTGATAATTAATGTGGGATAAATAGGAGTTTTAAAAGGCACCTTTTAGCACCCAACATTTTGGCGTCGTTGCCCGAGAGAGTGTTGCTATTTCATAGAGAGTGATGTATGTTTGATGTTTGTCTGCTGTGAAATAATTGGGTATTAAAAACGGAAGGTAAGAACCTGTGTAATGAGCAAGTAAAATGATTGCTCCTCCGCCCACTTTTCAGTAGAATTGCGTAGGAATTGAAGTAGGAATTTTAGAGGTAGAATTTTTTTTTTAAATCTTGTAATTCCACTCGAGTGGTGATGTAAGCATCACCCATTTCACTAACCAGTTGACAGAAACATTGGAAGGAGGATCCTTAAAGAAACATATGAAGAATATCTTCTATTATGGTAATAAATGGCTCACATTTCAACTTTTGAATTCCCTATCAAAGATCTAGGAGGAGTGACACAAATGCACATAATTCCCCCATCGTCTCTACCAAATTTTCATGGTTTGACAAATGAAGATACAGATACATTCTTATTTGAGTTTGAAATAATTTGTAGAGGATATGATTATTGTACTAATGATCAAATGTTGAAAGTGTTTCCTCTTACTCTAAAAGGAGCAGCTCTCCAATGGTTCATGAGCCTAGGTGGGAACTGCATCCAAACATGGGAGGACATGTATAACATCTTCTTGAAGAAGTACCAAGACTACTGAAAATCCAATAAATATATTTTCGGTATGATACAAGGGGAAGATGAAAGCTTGGAGGACTATGTAGAGCGATTTCAATATAACCTTCAAAAATCTTGAAAACAATCCTTAAAGGAATCAAAGATGAATTTTTAGAACTCTTAAATCTGATAGGAAAAGGTGATGTTTTTCAATTATGATATGATGATGTTTGTGAATTGTGCATAAGGTATTCAAGAGGAATTTCCAAGGCTGGTAAGAATTTTAGAGAAGTTTCTTCTTTCTTTTCCAAATTTACTACAAGAACAAGAGACATAAGAGCTGAAATCAATGTTTTATTTGAAAATTTTAAATATGATTTTATTAGCTCTCTAAATTCACAATTGAATGTTTTGCAGGTTCAGAAAAATCAAGAATTTGATGAAGTTTTTTGCCCTCATTACCGAAAGGAGCATCCCATAGATAGTTGTTCTTCCTTATCTAGGATGGAAGTAGCATATCAAAGAGATGGGGAAGCTACAACAAGGTAAAAACCATGGAAATCGTGGCCTACAAATATGGTTCAAATCACTTCCTCTTCATTCTCTTACTTGCATAATCCATTATGGAATACTCATATGTTAGGGCAGCCATGCCAATCTCAATATAACCACCACCAATTTTGTCTACAAGTTTGGCATGTTTCATCTTATGATTGCATGACTACTCTCCATAATCTTGTAGCACAAACACATATTCCAACTCTTCCACAACATATTTCTTACCTATCAAAATCATCCTTTCAACCCAATCAACTACATCATCAAAATGCTCCATTCCCTACACAATTTCTTTCTCAACTCATTCCACACCCTCACCATAATAAAACAGTACAACATGCTTACAGTGTTGAACTAAAAAGTTTATACACCCTTCCCACCCATTCTATCTCACATGCACCATTGGAGAAAACTTATACTGAGATTCAGAATGTCTCAAATCGAAAAATTGTAGAGGCTATGAAAGAAAATGAGGTTTCTTCTAGCCTGCATCAACAAGTTGTTTTAAACACTCAAGAACTTCATGATATGATGGATATGGGAAATCAAGAAAGTAAGGGATACATTGAAGATTGGTTTCACTCCATTTGTTTGCAGCATCACTCCATACTTCAACAATTTTTGGTGCCATATTTTCAAGGGAAGTTGGCTTCTCATACCCTACTATTTATTAACATGCATTTTTAAAATTTGGGTATGTACATACTAGAGGCCTTATATCAAAAAAGGATCAACTGGAAGTACTCTTATATGTAAGCATATTCAATTTTCAAATAATATTAGGTTAGTGGAGAAAATAAATAAATAAGGACATAAATAAATACATTTTTATTATTATGTAAAAAAGAAAAAATTGTTTTTGTTGCAACACGCTATGGAAATCAACATCGGTGATAAATATTTTAATTTATTTGTGTATGTATATGAATTATATTAAAAATAAAAATTATACAAACACTCATATTCATTTTTATCACCAATATGGAAAAATTGCTTGAATATCATATTTTTTGGCTTGCGGACTTGATGAAATTTCTGAAAACAGAGTTGGGATAGTCATGTTTTGAGGGTCCAAAAGTGAATATTTTTAAAACATATTTTTATAATAAGTAGATATCTATGTCTAATTTCCAACCCAATTTTAATCACTCCATTTGGATTTGAAACGAAAAACGTATAACTAAAACATTGACAGGGTGTCTAGTAGGCAGCTAAGGAACATAGTTGGGACAGTCAGTTTTTCAAGACTTAAATGACTATATTATTAAAACTTGTTTCTATGATATATTCCTATATTAATATAGTTTACAATGCAATTTTAATCACTCAATTTCGATATCATATGAGGAATTTATGACCAAAATACTGACTGCTTATCATAAATCAGCACTCTTGAAACTTTGTTTTCTCCGTTGTTCACTAGCGTATTTGACCCATCAATTATTCTTGTCTTCAAAACTTGTTTCTATTGGAAATAAATAAATGAATATAATTTCATTTCCAATTTTAATCAGCTTAATCCGTCACCAAATGAAAAATTTATGCTTGAAATATCAACTGTTATTCTGAGCTAGAAAATAAAAAATGACTCTATTATGCAAGTCGTTCTAAGTAAAATTGACATATCATAGAATTGAATTTTTAAAACATATTTCTATTGTAGATATACCTCTGAATTGGCTCTCATATGGCTTTAGAATCACTCAATTTAGACGAAAAAAAAAGAATTTGTGATTAAAACATTGCAGGTTAACATGATTGGTCACTGCTCTCCTGCACGTATAGATACTAAATATATATATATAAATATATATATATATATATATATATATATATATATATATATATATATATATATATATATATATATATATATATATATATATATTTGTTATTTTCTCCGTGGATTTGTTATACAGAGTAACTACTTGTTGTTTTTTTTATAATTCTTGGATTAGGGGAGCCCGATCACCTCTCTTTCTCCATGATTTAACGTTTTATTGCAGGTAGACACTTGTTTTTTTGCAGGTCCTATGAGAATAAAGAAGGTCAATTTATGGACAAGCAATTCTTGAAAGAAATTTTAATGAAACAAGGGAATTTCATCCAATTCATTACCCAGCGGATTCATAACAGAAGTAATGAATAATTGATTTCCAATTGAAGATTCATGTCATGTCACTGCTGCCAAAACATTTTTCAAAGAGATCATTTTTTTTTTCATTGCTTTAGGAAATAACATCATAGCTATTGTAACTAAATAAAGTGTTGTTTCTTTTCTGATTTCTCTTATGTTTTTGTGTTTCAGGTGTTGCTTCCTTCAAATTGTAGTTTTCCCTCCATTGGCGATTGAACAATGAGGACCCTATCATGCAAGTTTCAGTTACAGAAGGAAATTCTTCGGCAGCACCAATTCTGTAAAAAGTTACTTTTTCTTGAAACCTGTACATAAATTTTCCTTTTTATTTGATTGGATTTGCTTAGATAATAGATTGTACATTAGTTTTTTTCTATTTTTCCCTTGTTGTTCCCTACAGGGAACACCAAGTTTCGCGTGTTTGTCTTTTTGTTGTTCCTCTTAAGGAACAGCTGCCATTCCTCTTAAGGAACAATAGCCATTCCTCTTAAGGAACAGCAGTTTCACGTGTTTGTATTTTTGTTGTTCCATTTAAGGAACAATTGTTGTTCCTCTTAAGGAACAGCAACCATTCCATTTAAAGAACAACAGTTTCACGTGTTTGTCTTTTTGCTGTTCCATTTAAGGAACAATTGTTGTTCCTCTTAAGGAACAGCAGCCATTCCATTTAAGGAACAGCAGTTTCGCGTGATGATTTTTTTGCTATTCCTTAAAAGGAACAGCACTTTTTTGTGTTTTTTTTTTTTTTGTTCCTTAAAAGGAACAGCACTTTTTCGCGTGCATTTTTTTTTTGTTCCTTAAAAGGAACAACAATTTTTTTGGGTATATTTTTTGTTGTTCCTTTTAAGGAACATCACTTTTTTTGGTTATATTTTTTGTTGTTCCTTTTAAGGAACAACACTTTTTTTGGGTGTATTTTCGCTGTTCCTTCCAGGGAACAATACTTTGGGAATATTTTCAAGAACAACCCTTCCTCCCTCTTGTACGATTATTCCTAATTCATCTCAACCACATTTTATTGATTCCCTTGCATCGCATGAAGTACAATACTTTTATGAGGACAAAAATTATGGAGTCTATTGAAGCAGGTGAATATCCTTGACGTTATGATCTTTAACAAGACAACTTCTTGATGATAGGTTTTTTTTTTTTAAAACAAACAAAAGGGACACAATTATTTATTTATTAGTTTATTGTATTGATTTCTACTGTATATGATACTAATTGATCATATTTACCATGCTGGTTCCACTTCTCCTGGCTACAATTCTCTCTATCTATTATAAGTAAGATTATGGATATATTTTCTTTCTATTGACATGTTCAAACTTCCATCCCCACTCTTAATAAGTATTGAGCCTCCCTCTATTTATCATAAAAGGTGTAAAAACAACAGAATCTTGTCTACAGATAGAGGATAGGGGGTCTCATTAAAGAGCCAGCCTACCATGTTCATAAGGTTGTAGCGAAGTGACATTCCCACAATGGCCACCACACCCGGGTTATAATTCATTGGATAGCCACAATATCCTTGGAACAGGAGGTCTCATCACGAGCCAGCCTGACCACTTTTTCTACTTCCCAGTAAATGGCAGTGTGGTTATTTGGTTACCACGCTAGCATACTAATCTCTTCTGTAGAACAACAATGGAATTCTCCAACTATAAATTGAGGATCCTGGCTCATATGGGTTAAAAAGAAACCCTACCAAGGCTATGGACGCCTGCTGGCAGCAGAGGCTCTGCTTATGGTATTGAAGTTCTATTTTGAACATCAATAATTATTATAATACCCTCTTCCTACTTTTCTTTTTATCAGAGAGATTATTTCCCTAATTTCTCCCTACTATGAACCTTTATGCATGAGTTAATGTTTTTTTAATCAATCATATCATTTTCAGATGGAATATCGTCAGCAAGGTATCTTTTCTTGCATATTGCTATCCTTTTTACTTACCACATTACCTATCATCAACCCAAGCATCTTATCTCTTATTCATAACTATATTTATACACGCTGCCCTCATTATAACCATACCTCTTGTTTTCCTATCATTTGATATGTGTACTCTACTTCATTTACTGTTGTATTATTCGTTCCCTTGCCTTATCGTCAGCACAATACTTTTTCTATGCTTTATGGTCATGGAATTCCTTTTTCAATTGGAAGGGAGAATGTATGCATTATGGATAGCACGCGATATAAGTACAGAATTTTGCCATAATTTGCTGATTTGCCATAATATTCATATTTCATTTCTACAGAAGTTTTTCTGATTGAAATTTTGGCATACATCTTATCTGTTGCTCTTCAAAATTAACATTGTGGATTCAAGAAAATTGCATGCATAATTGTGATTTGGTTACAGGAGAACAGCAAGTATGGGGGGGGGAATTCTATTCGTAGCACGACCACACTATTGAAACTAACAACAAAGGCTCGCGCAATTCGCGAATGCTCACAATTATTCATACATGATGTGCTTGCATGGCTTCCACCTTTTGCATCACCTTCAGTATCCGCTCAGCCTACATCAGCTTCAACAAATGCCAGTCTCTACATGTCATTCCACATTTTTTTTCAAAGGTAACACTTGAGGTAAAATAGAGAGATCATATTTCATGTTCTCATGCAAATGAGAGATCATATGTTGCAGTCACAAAAAGTTTTGCAAAGGGGATTGATGAAAACCAATGTGAAACATGGTGTGGCAAAACTACAAACACTTTGCATACAAGGAGGGGAACCATGAAACAAAGATCATTCCATCTTTCTAGAGGGGGAGTAAATCAGGAGAATGGCTTGCTAGAGGTAAGACCCCCATTATATGAAGGGCACTCTTCCATTTGTGAGGGTGTGGATACATTTCTTTCAAGGGAAGGCCAAGGCTCAAGGCCTCTCATTCAGGAGGAAACACACTCACATGTTGGTAGGGAGGAGGTGCATACAGCGCTGCACCATTGGAAGAAGAAGAAAAGTAGAAGGATCAGCATGAAGGGATGATGGACATTCACCCTTATTTACTTCAGAGATTTTCTTCACATGGGAGAAGGACTGCACTGTGCAGTAGAGAGAGAGAGGACCTTTCATTCCTCTCATATACACAGTCCACTTCCTATCTTGATGTCTCAATTTTGGGGGCTTTCCACTTGGGAGGCTACATGATCTAGAGATGATGAGAGGCATCATGCTATTTGGTTGACCACTCATTGGATTTCAGAGGGGTGGAGACATTAGAGGAGTCCATTATAGTGCAGAGAGTTTGGGGATAAGTACATAGAGGAGGGATACACTCTCTCATTTTCAGTACCGCCCATTCTCATCAGTTTCACTGCGCAGACAGAGTTACTGTATGGATGGAGGATAGCATCTTCATGATGCAGGGTGACTGCTCCATATATTTGTTGTGAGAGAAGGTACTTCCTTGGGGGGAGGACTCTTTCATGCATTGGAGTATATGGAGGCCACTCATGCTTACATTTCCCAGGATCGGGAGATTCTTTGGAGGTGATAGTCCCTCATGGGAGGCTCATTTTCAGAGTTCCTTATTTCTATTTGAGAATGAGCAGTTGCATTGTGGCATGGAAGCAACTTGGAGGATGACTTTGGCATGAGGGGATGTCAAGGTAGCAGGCAGCAGTGTGATGGAGCACCATGTCGCAGAATACCAGCGCTGTCTATGTGGAGGATTGATCCATGTTGGAGGACTCAACTTCTGGTTGAGAGGTCCTAGGATCTTGATGCATGCATGATTCTTGGATGGCCTTGATGGAGATGGAAGATACTTAGTGGATGATATGATCATCTATAATCATGGAAGACTCTTCTTGACTATGGCTTCTAGTCTCAAAGAGACATTATTGCATGCAGCATATGAGGACTTCCTAGCTATGCACTTGGATGCATACTTTGCCTTGCTAGAGGAGTTAACTTTGGATGGAATTCATCATGATCTTCATCAGCATATGGATAGATTCATAGCCCGGTTGTTATTGGAGAGGTTGGCACAACCATTCCCTTACTCATTGGAGGAGAGGGAGAGTATTCAGATGAGCCATTTCAGCTCAAGAGCTCTAGTGCATGATGGAGGAGGTATAAATTCTTATTTTGTATTGTACTTCTTTTCATTGATTGAGGAGCATGATGTATCAAGGAGGCTTATTCCTTCTTGCATTTTTTCATGAGGATGTACTTGCAGCTACTTGTAGCCTTGATTTTGGCTATTTTTGTTATGGTTGTGAGGAAAGCCACATGCTTCTTGGTGTGCACCTTTGGCACTAAATTTTGATTTCATGTTTCATCTTATGAGGAGATGATGTGGCAGAAAACAAGTGGCTAGTTCAGCACTTGTTATTTATGATGTTGAGGCAGGCCAAGAGGCACTGCGTAGGTTCCATGAGTGGAACTATAAACCACTCTCCGATTGTCCTATGACAACTTGTTTTTTATTACATATTGCTCCTTGTATATTTCTGATGTTGTACACTCATTGAGGAGCATTATTTGGAGAGTATTGTATGTACAGCCCATTGGGAGCATGATTCTCCCTATTATACATGTTTTATGTTGCAGGAGATACCATGGGAAAACCATGATTGCCACATTGCTACTTGTACCTTCTTGTGGGAGGGACCACTTGGAGAATTTGCAAAGGCATTTCATGGCTAATTTTCTTGATGGGGTAGCTTGGGCCATTCTTAGAGGCCATACATTTCAGCCCAAGGACAGAGGCAGCCCCATATGTGCAGCAAATGGAGAGAGGCCCATCATGAGAAGCATAAGCACACTCTCCATTCAGCCCCAACATATTGCAGAAATCCGGGGTTGAGATTTGTATTTGGATGATTGCATGGATGAGAGGATCATCATTGGGAGCAAAATTTTCCCATCCATATCATCACTCCTACCTTAAGGAGGCCTTAGCACAGCAAGAAGGATTCCACTACACCTTCTATCTTTCCATGAGGAGCATTGTTGACAGCTTGCATACTTGGGAGAGAGCATTGGAGGACGGTTTCATTGCAGCATATTAGAGCATTGGTGGTACCATTGATGAGGAGGCCACAAGAGAATAAGGGGGAGAAGATTTTGTTCTCTCTATGCAGTTTCTTGAGGGCAAGCAACATGTGGGAGGGGAGGACTATAATGTTCCCAATTTTAGCCTCAAGCTAAAATGGAACATTATAGTTGCACATTTTATTTTTGATTAATAAAATGGGCAAGGAGACAACTTAGCCCCTTTTAGATGAATAAATAGCACTCCTAATGTGAAAGGGGAGTGAATAAAGCAGCTAAAATAAACACCAAAGGTGTGAATGGAACCCAGCTCACTTGGATTAGTCATCTTTGACTAAATTCAACAGCGCTGCCTATAGAGGAGAAGCTTCCTAGAGAAGCTGCACAGTTTTGAACGGAAGAGATTCTCATGAGGGTGGAAACCCTAATTGGTGGGACCATGGTGGAGAATAGTTATCTCACTTTATATGGAGGATATGGCAGCCCATTTTCATTATGCTATGTTTTAGATTTCAGACAAGGATCTGCAAAAGCTTGCATCCCCGGGCTGTTTAGCAGGATGATGGTGCCCTCGGGCACTAGGGTGTTCCTGGTCGGGAATCCATACCTCTTCCTCATGGAAGGATGAGGATTGAGCTTCATTTCCTCAATCCAGCATTTTCCATAGCTTCAGTCATCTTCTACAGCGTTATTTCTGCAGCAGAGAGGACGTTGTGTAGCTGGGTGCAGCTAGAGAGGAACTCATGGAGTCTCTCTTGTCTAGTTTTCTTCAGTGGAGGAGTGTTCTATTCATTGGAGGAGCATGAAACAAGGATTCTCGAGCTTGATTTCAGATCAGTGGCATGAGGCCACACTTCCATCATCTCCCACTGCACAATCCATGGAGGAAACTATGTTATTTTGGAGGAGGCAGTGAGAGAGGGGTTTCTAGAGCTTCAGAGGAGGATGTTTCTGATACAAAGTGATCAGCACTTTGTATTAGAGACATGATCAGAGGAGGGCATCTACATTTCATATCAGCCACAGCCTCACTCTTTTTTTTGTTCAGTTGCAGTGACAACTTGGTTGTCACATTTTTGGTTTCTCCGGCATTTCTAGCAATCTTCCTAGATTGGCTAGAAATCTTGTATTTCAGCCCATTTCTTGTTCTTGGGCTTATTTCTTGTATTCCTTCAGCCATACATGTATTTCATTAATATTCAGAAGCTATGCCTTCATATACACTGCGTAGTTGCAGCTACTCCGACATTTTGTGGAGTTGCAGCTACTCTTGTATTTCACTACTTATTCATTGGAGGTTTGCTCTTAAAGTTCGAGTGGCTTGTCCCTCATGATATTTCTTGTATTTTACTGCTGATATCATAATTTAATGATGGATTTAGCATTTTCCCTCTTATGGTGCATTTCATATTTGTAGAGTTATGGGTTATGTTCATGTATTACTGTAGCTCTCTCATTGAGCATTGTTTTAGAGACCTAGATTGGGGAGATCTAAATAACCCATCTAGATGTATTTCTTTGAGCTCATATTATGCATAGGAGTTGTATAAGATGTTATATAGGGCATCCCAGCATTTTTATGTCTTATTTTTGCAGCAGCTTCCTTATACAGCATCCTTAAGGACCCTGTAGCATAAATTCCCGAGGTGGAATATTGCATATACATAGGCAGAGTCTGAGAAGGGCCATCTAGCCTCAGGATTTCTCCCTTCTTTGGAAGGAGTCATATCCTATAAATTCCCCATCAGTAAATCTCTGAAATGGACTTGCAGTGTCTCACTGAAGAAGGAAAAATGGAACATCTAAGATGTTCCCGATGGAGTAGCATGTTCCTGAAAAAGGAACATTACAGTTGTTCATTGCAGTCACATAAGCGTTGTTGTATATTCCTATTTTATAGCGTTGATGCTCATTTAATTTTTGTAATCATTTAGTTTTTCATTTTAGCATTCTTACAGTTAGCATAATTATCTCATTTCCATCAGTTGCAGTAGCATTATTGATTTAATTTATTGCCATTTCCAATTGGTTATTTAGTGTGTTGTGTGTGAGATCAACAACTATAAAGAACATTGGCTATTGTTGTCAAAGCTCTCAGATTGAGGATCTTATTTATGCTTGATTAGTTTACATCAGTTAAAAAAGGAATGAGTTATTGCTACTGTATCCTCGACTGATAATTGTTGTGACTTTGCTGAATGAATGATTTAGTTTTAGAGCATTGAGTTTCCTGTAGTTGCAAGTGGGATTTATTAAAAGCATTCGTTTATTCTTGTATTTGAAATATCTATACTACATTTTAAGAAACATTACTCTCTAGGATTATAGCGTGCACATATTGTGTACACTCTTGAAATAAGAGGACTTGCCTGGGTTGATAATTAATGTGGGATAAATAGGAGTTTTAAAAGGCACCTTTTAGCACCCAACACTGGGCTTCTAGAAGTCACTTTTCTGCTCATTTTACCTTTTACGGGGGTTCGCAGTTTTAATACACAAAACATGCGATAGGTACCGCAGTTTCTCTTCACAAAAGGTGCGGTATCGCAGATAATGGCTAGGAAAAGTGCGAAACTAGGGTTTTTATGATTTTTACAAGCTTTTCTCCAAATTCAGGATTTGGTTTAGGAGCTTTAGGATTGTAGAATTCTAAGGGAGCATTATATAGGTATTGATGAACCCATATAAACAGTAAAATGTCATGGTGAAAAAATAATGTGTAACAGATTGCCCCCTAAAGCACGACGTCTGAGATAATTTGAAGAGTGAAGTGCTTTATCATTTCAAGGATTAGCCTGTGGACACTTCAGTCGAAATCCTGTAAAAACATTCAATGCAAAACATATATATATATATCATCACTGAGGTAGGCATTCCCATACTCGGATCAAAAACTAACTAAACTTGTTCTAATACAGAAATGATTTTAATATTACATCAATATTGTAGACACAGCATGGACGCAGCCATATGTAATGAATATTCTACTGCATAATGAATAATGAAACTCCTCGTAGCCTAGATGGTGGAAACTAGATCCAGGGTCTTGATTTTTGCTTCCCGAACTAATACGATTCTATCCATGCAATTAAATGTGTCGAAGTCGAACATCGTAGAACCCACTTGATTACCAGTCAATGATGTGAACTATTAACAAGTGTGAGAGAAACCACCAATAATGAAAATGGCTCTCAAAGTACTCAGTACAATCCATGAAATGTGAATAAGTGATCTGAAGTCGAACATTTCACGGAATCGTTCGATCGAAGGTCAATGATGCAACTTGTCGTCGAAGGCGAGAAACATGCCATCAAGGCATGCAGATTCCAAGGTACTGACGGATTCTAGATCAACTTCCTAGATGATGAGTTGTCGTCGATAGAAAGTGATCCATCGTAAGCAATATCACGACACGAAACCATGGATCAAGTTTTGAAGAAATTTTTTGCAAGGACTGACGCAGGGATGGTCAACGCGAATGGAGACAAATGTTTGCAGATGAATGCTTTGTTTGACTGTCCTCTTGAACACATAACGACACTGCAGATGGTTTGGTAAAAATTACCCTAAGCTAATACCTAGAAACTGGCTGAATACCTTCAATGTGGTTTTATTAACTGATAGGCAAAGGATTTTCCCAACCCAGGTAGAAGTGTGACAAAAAGTGTCGTGTTCAAGAGTGGTATACTGCTTTTAAATCAAAGTGTAACAAATGGATTCGTTTTCTCTCTTTTTCCCCCACCATTTCTGGCAAGTACCAAATTATTTTTGACAAGCTTGAGGAGGATAAAATTTGCTTGTTTATAAGCTCATCCTTCGGATGAGTCCAAATTAGTTTAAAAATCAAACCCTAAGAAGGAGTGGTTCGTTCCTGTTTGTAATCGACAGGTCCTTTACTATTAAATTTTAACGAGTCTAGTATAGGAGAAACTCGGTGTTTTTAAATTTTAGGGAGTCAGAAGAAAAACTTAGGGAATCTCCGTGGGTGTAATTTTTCGTAAATAGTTTGTTTCAGTCCGGAAAAGGGGTAAAATTATACTGAAGGGACGAATTTTCATTTCCTTTAACGAGTTCGAATATTCAAGTATTCAACAATATTTTCATGTTTAGAGAGTTTGAAAAGGGCTTAAAAGAGAACTCCAGATTTCGCTTTTTTATAAGTTTTAATGAGTTCGAAAAAGGGATTAAAATGTACTCATATGGTCGACTTTCAATTTAATTTACGAGCAGGAAAAGACAGAAAGAACTCGGCATTTTCATGTGTTTTACGAGAATGAAAGATAGCAAAATAATCTCTGGATTTTCATGAGTTTAACGAGTCTTGAAAATAATAACTGAAATCGACTCAAGATAGGTTTCATTTTTACAAAAGCTTGAAACAGAGAAAAACTATGCTTCAAATAGGTTTGTTTCATTTTTACACAAGCTTGAAACATAGGAAAAATTATGCTTGAGAGTGGTTTCATTTTTACACAAGCTTGAAACGTAAGAAAACTATGCTTGAAAGTGGTTTCATTTTTACACAAGCTTGAAACAAAGGAAAAATCATGCTTGAGAGTAGTTTCATTTTTACACAAGCTTGAAATAGAGAAAATTGTGCTTGAGAAAGGGTTTGTTTCATTTTTACACAAGCTTGAAACAAAGGAAAAAATCATGCTTGAAAGTAGTTTCATTTTTACACAAGCTTGAAACAGATAAAATTGTGCTTGAGAAAGGGTTTGTTACATTTTTATACAAGCTTGAAACAAATGAAACTATGCTTCAGAGTGGTTTCAATTAACGTAGGAAAATTGTGCTTGAGAAAGGGTTTGTTTCATTTTTACACAAGCTTGAAACAAAGGAAAAATCATTCTTGATAAAGGTTTGAATGCCCCACAAGCGTAACTTTGCTAGAGCACATGCCCCCCAAACTTCATTGCATTCAACTAAGCAGACTAATAGTTACTAAAAGCTAGATGGAATGAAGGTTCATTTACGAGATCAGATGAAAGGCTCGAATTGACTAGGAGAGGATTTGTTTCATTTTTTAACAAGGTTGACACAAGAAAAGAACCATCCTCATGGTGACCTGTTTCATTTTTTAACGAGGTTGACACAGTAAAAGGAACTATCCTCATAAACTATTATTTATAATCTACCTACATAACCTACTGATTCATTTTTTAATGAGGTTGACACAAGAAAAGAACTGTCCTCATGGGTCTGTTTCATTTTTTAACGAGGTTGACTCAGTAACAGGAACTATCCTCTGACCAACTGATTCATTTTTTAACAAGGTTGACACAGTAAAAGGAACTCTCCTCATATCTCTATTTAATTTTTTAGTGAGGTTGACACAGTAAAAGGAACTCTCCTCACCAGACTTGTTTCATTTTTTAACGAGGTTGACACAGTAAAAGGAACTCTCCTCATACCTGATTCATTTTTTAATGAGGGTGACTCAATAACAGGAACTATCCTCTAACCAACTGATTCATTTTTTAACGAGGTTGACACAGTAAAAGGAACTATCCTTGCCAGACTTCTTGATCATGGCTTCCAAATAGAAGAAACACATGTCAAGGGACGCATCTCGATCATGGCTTCCAAGAGGTCTTCATCAGATGGAAGAACAGTTCTCTGAAAGGAACACATGTCAAGGGACTCAAAAGGGATAAGAACATCGCGTTCAAATAATCCCATAAATTTTTCCATGTCAATTACTGGATCTAAGTCAAAGGAAGTCGAGCAAATTGTGAGAGGCTCGCTTGCATCGGTAACTAAAAACATGGGACTGGTTTCCACATAATTAACCCGTGGCGGGGTAGATACCACCTTAGTATAAGGAACATTTAGGGGTGTCGGATTATTGGTAGTCAAATCAAGACTAGTGAATGAAAGTTGGTTAATAGTCACAATGTTTCCATTGTGAGGGAAAGACATCACGTGAAAGAGTGTCGATACGATAGCTTTCATTGCATAGACATAGTCTCGCCCAAGTAGTAAATTGAAATCCAAGGGGCCTCGAACTACCATAAGATCAATACAGATAGTTTTACCTTCCAAAGTAATAGAAAACTTAAGAAGGATTCATAAAGGTTCACTAATGGTTCTGTTAAAAGCTTTCAGATTCTGTGTAACAGGCACAAGCTGAGGGGAACCCAAAGCTTTCCAAGCAGTTGACGATAAAATACTAACAGAAGCACCTTCATCTACATGTGTACATTGTACATGTGTACGATGTACATTTGTACCACAAGCCTTCACAATGATTTGGAAAGGGATGGAGGAAGGAAGACGAGGTTCTGTCAGTCTATTCCAATCAAAGGAAAAGACCTCGGTACTTGGAGGGGGTTCTGTAGGAATAGGTGAAATGCCCCCTGGCATAGAAGAATCTGATGTAACAACAAGAGCCTGGGCGGTATGAATTTCACTCTCTACAGGGAGAATGGGATCGACCGAATGTAAAATCGAATCAACCACTTAATCAACTAATGGATCTGTTAAACACCATGTTAAGCACACACATGGTGTATGAGAAGAATAAACACACACACACAAGAGACTCAACACACAATGAAGGATAAGCGTGAGGCTTTCTTATTTTTCCACTATACATGATGTACATTTATAGTACAATGGTGTGACTCTTGGTTTCACATTCCAAGGTCACTTGGACTCCATTGTGACTTTTCACATTCCACACCTACCTATAGAGGATTAGGTATTCCAACATCCCCCCTTAATCCGAAGGGGTATGTGTGAGTCCAAGAAGAGAGTTGTAATACAAATCTGCAAAGTATACATGGCAGCACTTGGGCTGAATCAACTCTCTGAAATGTTGGAAAAAGAGGTGGTTTAAGGATGACCACCAACACTGGAATGCAAAACTTGTTGCAGTTCTCGGAACTCTTCCAAAATTGGCAAGAAGCTGAAGGCTTCTACTAGAGGAATTGTCCCTCATAAAAAAGGGAGACCTTCAACCTAAAAGAAGGGAATTCTACTACCTGTGATGGTTTTAGGATTACCAACAACTCTAGAATGCTTTGAAGCATTTCCTGGAACTCAACCAAAGCTGGAAAGAAGCTGAAGGCTTCTGCTAGAGGAAGTGTTCCTCATATATTAAAGGGAGACCTTCAACCTAAAAGAAGGGAGATCTACTACCTGTGATGGTTTTAGGTTATCCAGCAACCAAAGATGATGGTTTAAGGTTTTCCACCAACCGAAGGCATGCTCATGGGCATCCGTGTCTCTAGCTACATCTCTGAATCTGGAATGATAAATTGTGGCTCAGGCTCGCTTGAACTGCTGTGTCTCTGGCTACAACTCTGAACATGGAATGAGAGATTGTGGCTCAGGCTCGCTTGATCTATCATCGAAGCTTGTACATGACCACCATTTTCCCCCCTGTCAGGGACAAGGTGAGATGATGGCGAAAACTCAACTGCAAGTTTGCTCAATATTCTTGAACATGTTCTGACATGCGACTTAAACATCTTCTTGGCTGCTGATGCCCATTGCCAAGAAGCGATCCATCCAAGATGAATCTTGGTTCTTGCAGGAGGCTTGTGTCTGAAGCATCTGTCTGAAGAATGGGTGTGCCGACCACAGTTCTTGCATGGATGAAGATCAAAACAATGATCTTTCATATGGCCAACTCGATCACAGTGTTGGCATTTCTCAATCTGTTGTGGAAGTGGAGCAGGATCTGGAACAGTTGCAGGTGAACTGTCATACAAGAATCCGGCACTCTGAAATATGATGGGCTTGGTGTAGTCTGGAATATGAAAGGACACATCCTTGTCATATCCAAGACCAGTTCGGTGCTTGTTGTGGACAAGCTCTTCCCAAGGTCTGATGATGGGCTTGAGAAGTGCAGGCTGAGCTGTTGCATCTGCATGTACATCTGCTCTTGAAAAAGGAACTGAATGGGAATCAACTGCAACTTTATCTTCTTTCTTCTGATGAGAGTCCTTCACAATATTCTGAACAGAAATAGGTTCAGAATGGTGACTTTTTTGCTGAAGTTCATCTTGCTGAAGCTGAGTTTCCAACTGCAAAAACTCAATATTTTCTTGTGCATCTTGCAAACAACTTTGAATGTTACAAAGAGAATGCTTGCTCATTTTTATCATGTCATCAACATTGGAATGAATGAGGTTATTCAACAACTCTAATGCCTCATTGATTTTAGCCATTTTTCAACAACTTAGGCTCAACAAATGAAAGGGTGTCGGCTTCAACCGAAAATGCACCCGTTTACAATGTGATTCAACAAATACAAATGACTCTAAAGAATTTCCAACTATGGAAATCTCAAAGTACAAAATGTGTTGATTTCAACTATGAAGAAGCAATACAATGTCAATATCTCTGCAAAAATATTTGAATGTGCAGCAAAAAAACTTCTGCAAAAAGCCTTTAAGGCAGCTGATTTTTTCTTCAAAGAGCTATTTTACACCAAAAACAACTCAACTCAACTCAACAAAAGGAGGAGATTCACAAGCTTGGATGCTTGACCTTGCTGCAGAATGCAATAGAACTTAAGAGAAATTCCACAAATCAGAAATTTTGTGTCCAAGTAATGAATGCCGCTGCTGTTCAAAATGAGGACCAATTTGTCTTCACATGTCAATCTCTTTAGAAAATCACCCTATGCCATAAATCATTCAATATAAACTTCACTTTTCTTCTCTATGTGTACAGTCCATTTTCTTCATATGCCATTTCCTTCATTTCTGCTGTTTATATTCTCTCTCTGCTCTTCCTCTCTTCCTCTCTCTCTGCTATTTTTTTTTTTTTTTATAATTAAAAATTAATTTTAAAAAATTAATAAAAAAAAATTGAAATTTGGAGATTGGGAAACTTTGGGAAGGGAAATAATTGAAAAGTATATTTGGGAGGGAAAAAATAGAAATTAATTAAAAATGGAGGGAATTTTAATTAGGGAAAGGGAAATATTAAAATGGGATGGGATTTTTTTAATGGGTGAGCGGGGCTATTAAAAAAAAATTTAAATATAAAGAATGAATTTAAAAAAGAGGGGGCGGTATTTTAAAAAGTTTTAAAAATTAAAAAAAATGCTGAAAGGAGATGGGTAAGGGGAGGACGAAAGTCGTGGGTGAGCGGATAGCAGAGGGGCGAGGAGGCGGAGTTCGAGGGAGAAGGGCAGTGGGAGCGGGGTGGTAGTCAGGTAGGCGAGAGGAAGGGCCGTGAGGAGGAAAGAAGGGCTGTGAGGAGGTGGACGTGTGAGGTGAGGGTTGCAAGTGCATTGGGTGGAGGGAGTGATAAGGAGGGGGGGTGTTAAAGGAGCGGCGTGGGAATCGTGGGCCAAAGGCTGTGGGGAATGAGTGAGGGAGGGGGCTTCCGTGGAGCGATAAGGGGTATGGCGGGGTTACAGGGCGGATGTAAGGAGTAGGGGGGCCGGGTTAGGGAGTAGTGTGGAAGGGACGAGGGTTTAGGGGAGTGTTGTAGCGTAAGGGTTGTGGGTTGGAGTGTAGAATAGTGCGTTGAGCATAGGGGGTAAATGAGAGCTCGGGTGTGTGGTAGTGAGGGGAGTTTGTATGAGGGTGTGGCTGGGGAGAGAGCCGGAAGGCCGAGAGCTTGAGAGTGCTCAGAAATTTTTTATATATTTTTATTTTTTTTTATTTTTTTTAAGTGAAACAGCAGAGTAGAATAACAGAGGACAACAGGAAATTTATGGCAGAATGCTTTTCAAGAAATCTACAGCAAAAGGATTTGCAGGGATTGCCAATAAAACTTCAAAAAAATTCCAGTTGCCCAGCAGTAGAGAAATGGACTTTAAAAATGCAGAATTTTCCAGAAGATTTCAGCGGTAAAAACCCAGAGATTTGCACAAATTTTTCAATGAAAAACTCGGAAATTTTTCTTTCAGAAACCCTCTTTAAACAGTATTCTAGCAACTCTTCAAAATGCAGAATTTAATAGTTAGAAATTGCAGGAAAAATGAGCAGTGAGAAAACCTTCAGATGCACAACGTTGCTTTTCTTCAGAACCAATCCTGCTCTTCTTCAAAACACTTTTCTGAATGTGGCAAAATGACTGCTGTAGAAATTCTCTAAATGCTGCAAAAATGCCAAGAATTTTGCAGATATGCACAGGCCATAAACATAAATGGCTCACTCAATTTGGAGCAGGGCCAACAATCGCCCGCTCTGATACCATGTTAAGCACACACATGGTGTATGAGAAGAATAAACACACACACACAAGAGACTCAACACACAATGAAGGATAAGCATGAGGCTTTCTTATTTTTACATTATACATGATGTACATTTATAGTACAATGGTGTGACTCTTGGTTTCACATTCCAAGGTCACTTGGACTCCATTGTGACTTTTCGCATTCCACACCTACCCATAGAGGATTAGGTGTTCCAACAGGATCATCAACCTGAGTGATATCAGTTTCACTCTTTAATGGAAGAGTAGAATTGACTATACTTGGAATAAGATCAATCACTTTGTCAGTTGACGGTAGGTCGGGAGAAAGTTTACGGTAACCAGTTGGAAGTTCTTGCTATGGAACAGTAAGGTTTTCCAACAATTTTGAGGCTTCATCCATGTGAGGGAAAATGTGAGTTTGATGACTCCCTTTGCATAACCTACAAGGAAACCTAACTTTACCCTTTTTCCCAGGAACCTGACTATCACTGGTTGATGGATCAACGGTAAGTTGATGAGAATGCTCTGAACATACTTCCAAGACCTTAGGAATACTAGGAAAATTGATAAGGAAGTGGTCACCCTTACAAATCTTGCAAGGGAATTTGGGTTTACGATGCATGTTGGAGGTTTCCTCAACATTACTAACACTTACAGCCATGGTTGGTTTGTTGACTTGTTTCTTATCTTGCTTCTTCTTCTTCTTCCCTTTCTTCTTCTTCTTAGCCACCTGGTTACTAGCGTCAAGGCTTTTACCAAGCGAAGAGGAATAAAGGGAGGAAGAAATGGGCGAAGAAGGTAAAGGGTCAAGAGAAGGTTGGTGATGTTGAGATGGTGAACTATGTTGAGGTGAAGCATTCGGTTGAGGTGGAACAATTTGAGTATTCGAGGCCAACGAAGTTGAAAATAACCATATCGGTAAACCTATTATAAATCCAGGTAATGACAATGTAGCCATATAAGGAGGACCAACATTTCCAAAGCAAGGAAAAGTACTAGGATTCTTGTTAAGAGGGGTTCTGTTAAATTCATCGCTGCCATTAGATTCAACTTCAGTGAATTTTATTAACAATTTAAAACTAAAATTAACAATTCACAATTCACACCTAAACAATTAAAATTCACAATTCACACCTATGGTCTCTAAAATTAAAAACAAAGAAATGAACATGAACTATCAAATCTAGGAGTCAAACCACACACAAACAATATATTCCCACACTAAAAACACTAGTTGGTGATGAAATCCAACATCGTAGAATTTTAATGCAGAAATGGAGGTTGGATTAGTTATTCCGACAACCTACTTAATGAAACAAACCAGTGCAATTTTCTCCACTATGCCATCTCGAGTGAAGAGAACCCTCCAGAGAGTCCAAGTGAGTCTAGTCGATGTCTACTCAAGGTACAGTGGGATCTTCCCTCCACCATCACCTTGGGAAATAATCCTGAAGTTTATGGCCACTAAGGTCACCAACAGGAGCAAATATACCTGGGGGAATAGTCTACGATCCGATACACACGCAAGGGCAGAGTAACAAAGCTCAATCCCCTTGAAGGCTCCTTGACATAATCCAAGGTTTACCGACAAGTGACCCCAGGCTCCTCGAAAATGGTCAATCCAAGGTTTACCATTGTTAATACGTGTATATTTTCTATCGTTACCAATGAGGAAGGATTGATTATGTCACTGTTTCGGATATGATCTCATGCTTGACTCCTTTAAGAGGAGCTTCCCAGAGCATACATGATACTATTGGAATTTCCCTACCGCAAGATGACTACTTGTTTGTGTTAGTGTCAGTCTTGTCATACTGCCATCAGTGATCAAATTTACTCTTTTGCATTTTCATAATAGGAGTCCCATACTATAAATTTTCATCATTCCATTAGGTCATGGATTCATTGATGGTAATGGTATTTCATCAGTTTTCCCCTCATGTAAAAACTTGTTGATTCTCCTCTCTATGGTCTTCATTCATGATTCACTTTCACTCTACAGTTAATTTTATTAGGTCATAGGGTTGGTCTCATTAGGTTCTAGGGTTCCACCATGGTCAAATTAATGATGAAAATGTCAATAAACGCAGCAAGGACATGAGGATGCCTAATAAACTCAAAGCACAATATCTGGATAATTCAAAGGGTTGTTCTTTTCAGTTTGATGTAATTTTCACCTCAAAACACATTTTGAGGTGTAAACAGAGTACTTTGTTTTTATTATCATCTTTTATGTAATGTTATGTCTTCATATGTAATAATTTGCACTTTAGAAGCTTCTATCTCCACAGAGCCACCACCCTGTTGTTCAAAGGTGTTCTCCACAATATTTTTAGTATAAAATCATGTTCTAAATATGTCCATCAGAAGGAGCCCGGAAAGATATTTCCAATGGTATATTATACTCCCCAAACTGACTTCTGGATTGGAAAATATGCCTAAGTGAAAAAAAGTCCCCAAAAGCCTAACCTCACCCCTTTTCTCATTTATCCCTTAGACTTTGTAACTTTACCTTTTCATATAATTTCGAAGTGTTTCATTGAAATCCCCTTTTTCCCGATCCGATTGCCCAATCACATCGCAAAAGTCCCTTTGACCCATAAACCTCCGATGTGATTAAGCCATCTCCAATCCCTCCGATCTGATCGCAATCGCATTGTCGCAATCCCTGCCCCCGATTCATCGCATCGCATAGTTCCGAAACACCGACGCGATTGACTCCCGCCGATCGCATCTCCACCGTCGATCCACCCTTCCGATCGGACGGCTCACAAGCCATCACATCACCGCAATCGGAATTTTTTCCCCATGACACTTTACTCCCGCTCCGCTCATCCTCCGATTTGCGATTGTGATTCCCTCCCGGTCCCACCATAAACCCTTCCGCCTTTTCCCAAACAAAAGTGTTATTTCCTTTGTTAAATGCGCTAAATCAATTTTAAAGGTTTCTTAACTCTTTTCATAACAAAATCATTTTATCACATGTTTTAAACCTCCATGCTCTTTCCCACCGATGCGATGAATCACACATCGCAATCGGCAGTTCCCATGAGTACTTTGCCTCCGCTCCCATTCCCGATTGCGATTGCGATTTTCCTCGGTCCCACTAAATATTTATCCCATCGCATCGCAAGTCATCAATATGATGTGCCCACTCCTCTCCCACTGCGATTCCTGATTGCGATTGCGATTTTCCCATGAGACTCCCCCTATACACTATTGCATCGTAGTTTCAAATCACATTATCCCAATACACCTTCCCCCCTTTCCGATTGCAATTTTCGATTGAGATTTGCGATCGCATCTTGGGCCCACCATCCTTTCCTTTGCTCTTTTTCACCCAAAAAGGGACTTTCTTCATTAAATAGCAGAATTTCGGTTTTATTGGTTCCAAAGGGCATTTCTCAACATAAAAGGGATTTTCAACAAAAGAAAATAAATAGTCAAGGCCGAGAGCTAAATATAAACACAGAGATCTTTATAGCATGACAGCAACGATAAAAAGGAGAAATGGTTCCAATTTTGTCTTTCTTCTCCTCTGTTTGAGCAACTGCAAAGCATCCAGATGATCAGAATGTATTGTTTCCCCTTCTTTTCAGGGGCATCTGGTTGGTTTATTTTCTATGTCCGGATTTCAGTTCCTGAGCTGGTGAAATAGCTCCTTCTTCTGTGGACCTACTCCCCTCAGTTTCTTTCTATTTAATGTAATTTCTAAATCATTTTTAAGTGGGGGAATAAAGTGTGGAATAAGTTTGAAATCACTGAGGACGCTCTGCGCTCCATTTGTAACAGTTTGGGAGGGAATTAATAAAGAAATGCAGCTCTGATTTGTGGGATCCCTGTGGTATGGATTTTAGCATTGTTCTTTCATTTGTGTTCATCTGTTAATTGTTATGTTTACCATTCATCCATCCATATTTCTGGTTGAAATGTTTTTAATATAGATAGGTAGAATCCATTGCATAATGCTCTGCCTTGGGAAATCATTCAACATTCTATGTTTTCTGTTGTTTGAAAAGGATCTGTATCCTATGCCCTTTTCAGATCCTCACCAGTCTTAAACATTCCATCATTATTTAAACTGAATTGTTAAAATCCCTGCCTACCTTGCCCCATGAAATACCTTGTATCTATGATTTAATTCCCCAGTTTCAAACTGCCTAACCCATCTAATCCTACAACCCTGAAGATTTATAAAAACATTTCAAATTATTATACCTAGCATAAAATCAGTTTACTCTTATATTTCATTGAATATTTTTCTGGAGAAAGCCCTCTCCTGACCTTGTAGGGCTAGCTACAAGGCTGAGCATGGTTTAAGGTTACCCTGATTTGCCTTCTTTCAGCCTAAGGTTCAAATTAGGTGCTAACAGTTTTTTTAGTTGCTTTGGAAAGTTAACTACTCCCTATTCCAAAGCACTAATCCTGAGCTAGATTGGTGTAAAAAGCCCTAAAAATGTAAAAATTACTAGATGAATTTTATTAAGCGTTGTGTTATTTAGGCTGTTATTACTCAAAGGGTAAATGGATACGAAACCAATGGTGTTATGACCCGACCCAAAACTGAATGCAATCGAATATGATAATGTAATCTTTTCAATTCGATGAATCCTAGCTAAATTAAGGAGAGAGTTTCCATTAACTTACAAAAATGAAAAAATGATAAATAAGAGAAAATATAACAAATTCTATAATGCACTAATTTCATCAAGAAAACTAATTCTTATCAATTCAAAACAATTTTTTATTTTTATGTTTTAAGTTTTAAAAACAAAAAACAAGCATAAAAACATGTAAATTCAAATTAAAGAAATTGATCTAAATCTACGATTGATTTTACAGAATGTAAACTATGCAGTTGTAATCTATGCACAATTCACTTGAAAAGTATGCAAATGTAATCTATACACATTTTTCATTCATATTCTGAACATGAGAATTCTAATTATGCAAATGTGATCTATGCAAGAGAATTCTCAAACACAAGATGATTCTAATGTAATCTAAGAACCAATCAAGTGTAAGTAAATAAAATTGGGAGAGAGTTCCAAAGGTCAAAAAATAAAAACACTCAAAGGCGATTAACACTCAGACACAATTTTCAAAAACAAAAGAAAAAAGATGCAAAATTGTTAAGAGACTAAGACAAACCTCGAAGTAATGACCAAAGGAAATCAAATTAAGAATTTCTCAAAAAAGAATATTCAAAACACCCAATTAACTTAACGGAGACTGATGAGATTGAAAAATTGCTGAAATAAATTCACACAAGGCTTTCTGATAGAAAATACAAGTCTGGGTATACACTAAGAATCTAACAAACTGATCCAGAAAAGAGAATTTTAAGGTTTTCTAAAAAATTTCACAGGGTCCGTAGGTTTCAGTGTAAACAGGTGCGGTCCCGCACTGTTTATATAAGAAAAGAGCAGAGATGCCTGCACTATTTCTAAAATAAAAGTGCGGATACCAAAAAACTAAAATAAAAATAAAAAAACTCTAAAGCACTTTTCAGGGATTCTACAGTAATAAATTACCCAAGCCAATATCAATCATTCAAAATCAGAAAAATGGTTTCACAAGTCAAAAATAAAAGAAATCGAAGTTCAAAATCCATTCCCCAGCGGAGTCGCCATTTTGTTGGACGGATAAGTCGTTCTTGCTGACAAGACAGACCTCCCAAGTGTCCTACGAACAGCTAGAAACAAACATACAAACAAAAACTATTTTCTCTAGATAATATCTGATTCAAAATTAGCTATAATAGGAGTTTCGAAGACCTACCTGTAGTCCAGTGTTGTTTGTAATGATCTTCTTTCCAGTTGCTTGAAAGAATCGTCTTCAAAGATCTACAGTCACAAACATGGAAAAAATCAATAGCACCTGCATTGGATAAACTAATTCACGAATCATATATCTATCAAGATGATCAAGGAATTCAAGAAACAAGTTACTTAATTAAAGAACTCATTGAGAAAATGGTATTCATTCGTATTATCTTTGATAAAGAAAGAGCCTTACAACCGTGTCCGCCTTGATGTCGTACAGGCCTTCCTAGGGTCCGGAACAGGCATTTCCTTTACTCTGACAAAATTTGCACTCTCTCAGCTAAAATGCACATGGGTGTGTGATCATTCCCACATAATGATCAGTTAAGAGAGTCTGAGTTTCTATAGAATTTCTCCTCAAAAATTCTCAAAGTCTAACTCCTTTCAATCTCAGTCAGTACCCTTGAAACTGAACCAAAGCTTCAATTTATAGGAGAAGGAAAGTGGTTACAGCTCCAAAATGGAAGGGATAGAGTCCCCTTATCAAGGGATTAAGTTCCAAAATCTAAGGAATAGGCTCCTTTTATGAAGGAATGAATGTTCATGATAAATTGAGGGAGTAAGGCTTCAACCAGATAATGCCTTCTAGAAGCTTCCAGCTGGGAGAATATTCAACCAGCTGGGCTTCTAGAACTTACTTTTCTGCTCATTTTTCCTTTTACGTGGGTCCACAGTTTTAATACACAAAACGTGCGGTAGGTACCGCATTTTTTCTTCACAAAAGGTGCGGTACCGCAGGTAATGGCTAGGAAAAGTGCAGAACTAGGGTTTTTATGATTTTTACAAGCTTTTCTTCAAATTCAGGATTTGGTTTAGGAACTTTAGGATTGTAGACTTCAAAGGGAGCATTATATAGGTATTGATGAACCCATATAAACAGTAAAATGCCATGGTGACAAAATAATGTGTAACAATAACATATGCCACCAAATATGATATGTGCTCCATATAAAATGAAAACTTTGGTTTAATGCCTTGGTCTATGGTTTATAACAAATATGTGGAACCATAAATATATAACCCAATTGAACTTTGGAAAAAAATATATGCCACCACAAATATATTTCTACTTCGGATTTTGGGTTAATACCAACCATATAATTAAATTTCCCACCATAGTTTGGATATAACCCATAATTTTAGAATATGGCTAATAAACTGCCACCAAATGAAGTTCGATGCCACCATGAAGTTCAAAACTGAACCTTAACATAAAAATTTGAATCTGACCTGAACCTTAACAAAAAGTTGAAATTCAAATCTGACCTTGGAGTGGGGGTCCACCAGGGGAGACATGTGGCAGTCCCTGGTTGGGCAGCCCTCCCACATATAAAAAAAATCGAATTCAACCTTAGGAGGATATTGGGAAATTTCACCTTCTCAAACCAAACTGGCGAATCCTGTTGTTACACTTGTCACAATCCCATTGGGAAAAAAATGAAGAAGATTCCCTGCATGCTAACTGGGCTGCAATGTCATCATCTTGTACTTCTTCTGCAATTTTTTTTTTAATTTACCTGGTATGAATAGCGATCATCAAAGTATAGCTTCTTCATTTGAACTCAGTTTTCGACGAAACGAGTTGCGTTGGATTCCTGGCGATGAGCTAGTCGATGTCGTTATGGCCTACAACAATTCTAAGCACTTTGATTTTTGAGCTAATTTGTACCCCTAATCCAGATTCCGATCAATTAACCATAGATTAATATGGCAGGATTTTCGATGGTTCCACCAGTTTCAGTGGACTTTCGACTTTGGCGGTCTTATCTGGAGTCTTCTCCAGATTTGGAGGAGATTTCATAGGAAATTTTGTTTTGACCATATCTGGAGCAATTTTCGACCAATTTTGGCTCAAGAAGAGTCATTCCTAGCATATTTGCATGTTATGAATCCATTGGTATAGGTTGTAGAGGTAGAGGAGAAATTTTACAAGTGTTTTTGTCACTTTAAAGAAAAATGAAGCCCAGGGCCACCAGGAGAGAAGGCCATTCCTAAATTAGTTGAAGACCATATTCAGAGAATGAAGAGTCATTTCCGATAGATTTGACATTCTTGATTCATTGAAGCATGTTTTAGGACCTGTAGGTGACTGTAAACAACAATTTTTTCACTTTTGATCTAATACAGAGGCCCAAGACATGGAAGCTAGACCTAGGAGATATAGCCCAGGAGGGGTGACCTCCTTCATCAAAACTCTGTGTTGATGGATCAATTGTGAGGGTTTGTTGTTCTTGTTTTTGTTGTTTTTCAACATATTTATTTCATGCTTTATTCTCTTGAATTCACTCATAAAACTCAATTAATTTACCTATTTTACACACATAAACAACAAGGAAACCTATGTACATAAAGCATAAGATCAACAAATAAATTTTAATTCTGAAGATGAAATTAGCACAACAAAACTAAAATTCATACTTAGATCATTGTTGAACCAGGTAGTGAAAGAGGGGAAGCCATTCAACTGGTCAGATCTATTGGCTCATCAGCTGAGATTCCATGTGACAAAATCTCACAATCCACCCAAGGGTGAGCAAACATGCTTCTACATGTCTGCATACTTACTGGATGCAATGTGTGCATAAAATCAGTTTCCTGGAATGAACTGGACATGGACACCAAGAGACACTACCATACATATCTATTATGAGCTACTCTTAGATTGCAGTCATCACAGAGTCATGGAGCAACTTACTAATCACTTCATCATCCCACTTTACACGCTCATATTTCAGGAGGACCCACCTTACATGTCACGAGAAGCTATGGAGGTGATATCAGAGATTGTTGATTGGTTCGCCTTACCGGATAGAAGATTGATCAGAGTATTTGGCAGGCATAATATGCCACATCTTCTGCCGAGATATGCCACCAAAAAACTTGTCATCCAAGAGGTATCTTATCATATCTCCATGGGTTTTTTAGCAACACTACATAGGACAAAGAAGGAACCATGGCCAACTCTTCCTTTGCAGGTCATATTATATGAGATTAATAATCTCAAGATCACAAATTCCAAAGGGAAATCCATCATTAGATTCGAGTTTGGCACAAAGAGTTACAATCTGTATGATCTAAGGGGAATTTACAAAGACCATTGTGCGAGAGTATACTTCAACTGGGTTAGCAGGATATATTAGTGGTCAGAGGATGAACCATGGAAGTACTATTATAACTCCTTCTAACCTCATGAGTTGATTTTTGGTCACTTTAATTGTTTATTAATTTAAACAATTTCAAGTGCTACATAAATTGTCAACCCAGGGAAGTCTGTTTATTTCAAAGGCAATCACACACTGTATATGCTCAATCTCAAAAGCAAAGAAATGTTGTAGTAAGAATCACACTAATCACACCTTTCTTTAACAAAACTGAAATCTACTTGAGTTACAGCAAAGACAATCCTTCTATTGCAGACTATTATTAAAAGAATCCTGGATTACATTAAAAAGACAGTGATCTAGGAAAGGAAATCAATCTGCAAAAAGGAAGACCAATTATGCTATAACAGAGAACAGGACCCTATTCCCCAAGTAGGAATCTTCAGCACCTGTTTCTGATTACCAAACTTTCACACACTCATTCCATAAACAAGATTTCTAATTAAAATGATCCACAACTTCTCAAGAATGAATTGTAGGGAATCAATGCAGCAAGTAATGGAAACAGAGCTTTAGTGATAAACAACAGAATTTCGATGCTGCATAAATAACTTCAATAAATAGGGTTTAATCAAGGCATGAATGAAAATAAAAATTAACAAACTACAGGAACAAATGGGTGAATCTTGTGAAGAAGGCGAGCCCTTTCCTTCTCACAAGATTCCCCAGAAAAAGGAATTAAAATGAAGTGCTCAGAACAAACTTTTATTCTTCTGTCGAAAGAAACATATTACAAAAGATTCATGTTCCTTCTCTGTTCAAGAATGAACCTCCCGTAGTCTCTAACTATCCCCTAATGATGATGTCTCCTCTTTTTAAAGAGGAGACATCTATTACAGTTGATTTACTCATAGAAATCCTATTTTTAACCCAATCTGATCTTCTGTTCTGAAATAGGAACTTTCTGTTCTTCCATAGCAAAATGATGTTATAATGATTACGATGATACTGGCTTCAAAGTGGCCCATGTAACAGCTTCCTTTACTTGTCTTTCTTGTTGCCGTCATACTTGAAACGCTGCTTCAAAATCGAAAATCACGAGCTGTTTCAGCAACGGGATTTGCGTATCATGTTGATTGTTTCAGAAACACGGTCTTCAGACAGTCATAATAGATTATCTACGGTCTTCAAACTATCTCAGCAACTATATATCTTCGTTTAATGATTAAATATAAAAGTAATGTAAAATTGTATGTAAAACAAGTTAAACATATAGTAAAGAGAAGAATATTATATACCTTTGGAAAAATGGATGAAAGTGATAGTGTAAGCTTTAAATATGAACTGAAAAAGAGTGGAATGATAACAAAATGTATAGTCAAAATGGTACATTATGAGGTCCTAGCATCCCCCCCAACTGAAAGGGTTGCATGTCCTCAGGCAACTTTAGTCTGAGTCAGAGTCTGGATATTAGCTTTCAGCATGAAAATTACTTAGGCAATAGCTATGGAAGGTATTATCTATTAAAGCTCTGAATCCTTGCACATTTTGCAATTTTTGCCAAGTTGCTGCTTCATCCTTGTTAGCCAACCTATAATGAGCATGATATTTTTCTACTGGCATCCATAAAATAGGAAAGTGAAAGTGGTACCCTATCCATTTTTCAGCACATTGCTGCACACATCTGATGTAGTTGGGTACTCTAGACAATGCAGTTTCAAGGTTAGTAGGGCTAAAAGGATTATACTCCTGCCTCTCCTTAGAGGATTGTTGCCACAACATATTGTTTGCTCTTAGAGCAGCAGTTTCTTTGGCCCTGATGAATTGGTGACAATCATGGAGTACTGATGCCTGTAATTTCTGTATGTGTTCAATCATCCCTGGCTTCTGCAAAAACTGATGATATTCTGCCACAAAAATGGCAGGATTTTGAGGTCCTGGCCTTATCCAGAGAAGGCGGTTGTCTTCATTGTGCTTAGTTGCAAGAAAATCATTCTGCCATGTAATCTGATTAGCAAGGAAGGAGGCAAATGCCCTGATCTGAATATCACCAACAAGAGGGTTGAGATTGATCTGTCTGTTTTCAGGCATAGCTTCATTGTGAAGGTACAACTCACATAGTAGGTGTTGATCATTGTTGGAAGCTTCTACAAATGTTTTCATGAACTGTTTAGCTGTAAGCACCTCATGAGGTCTTCCGTCTTTGATTGCTTTCAACTGAAAATAAACAAGACGTTCTGAAAGAAATAAAGAATAGTTTAGAGATGGTTTCCTAGTGGCCAATAATTTTTGTACCAGTTGAAACATTAGGAGCAGTTTGCCTTTTAGTTCTTTATTCTCTTTCTTATAAACTCTAAATTCCTGGAGTGTCTACTCCCAAGTCTCCCAATTAGAATATATATGATTCTGCCAAACCAATTTGTGCTGCTATAAAGTTTTATCTTGGGAAATAGCATATTGTTTCCTCCACTTGTTCATTATTTCCATCTCTTTCCATGGTTTAGTTTGTGTTCCAGCATTGCAAGTGGTAGGCTAAGGTATATTCTAAGTAGCAGAATCAGTTACAGTAGGGCAGGATACTTGTACCTTAACTTCTTTTTCTGAAATTTTTGAAGGCCCTACTGGTTCTTGTGTAACATTAGGGCATTCTTCTTTGACTGCAGATGATGTAGATGCTCCTGGTATTGGAACTTGAACTATCTTATATCCTGCTTGCTAATAGATTTTTCCACATTGATGGCACATATATTCTTTATATGGATCGTTCTCTGCATGTTTGTCTGCCATGGATGCTATATGGGCCAGGGTGTAAAAATTTAGCTCCTTGTGAAAGGCTTCCCTTGCCATTACTAATTCTTGCTTATAAGCTTCTAATTCTGATTTTAAAAACTCATTTTCCTGTAAAAGGGAGGCCATGGTGATTTGGCCTTGTGTATCAGTTGCTTTCTTTGGAGTTGATTGTTGTGTTTCAGCTGTAGCTGGTTCTTGTGTGACAGCTAGAGCTGGTTCCTTTGTGGCAGCTGCTGGATGAGTAGCATCTTGGATGTCTAATTTTTGCACATCAACAGTTGGTTCTTGTGTTTCAGCTACTGTCTGAGTAGCTGGTTCTTGTGGAGAAGATACTGACTGAGTAGCTGGTTCTTGTGGAGTAGCTACTGGTTCTGTGGAAAATAATGTCATATTACCCTGGGCATTTGGTTCTTGTGTTTCAGTGCCATAGGATGAGACGGGTAATAATTCCGGGGTTTGGAAGGGTGGTGATGAATGGAGTTTTAACAAAATGGTTGCGGGATCAGGGGTAATAGGAATGGTTTCTGATTCAATAGACTTCTTCATTCGTCTCCTAGGTAGGAAAGCAGAAAAATCAATAGTTTGCTTTTTCTTTTTATGAGAGGATTTTTTCCTAGGAGAAGATCTATCAGAGGAGGTGGTTGCTTTAGTTGCAGCCCTTGTTTGTCTTTTTTATACAGAGGCAGTTGTAATTCGCCTTTTTCTTTTATGACTAGGGGAAGATGGTGGTGTTTCGGCCTAAGAGTCATCACTGGGAATGTGGACGGTAGGGTCAGATGATTCTGCTAAGTGAGATGGACTTGAAGACAAGTTAACTGGATTAGCTAGTTCTGTGGATGGAATAGATGGAGGGTCAAGGATATTTTCCGGTTGCTGCTCGTGGGAACTTTCAGGGATTTCTTGGGGATTATTAGCAGCTTCTTGAGGAATTTCGGCAGCTTGCTCAGGAGGTAAAGGTAAATTGTTTAGAGGAGGGTTTTGTTGAGAAAAACCCCTCTGAATCAGTAGTTGACAAAGGCAGTGATGGGTGAGGGAAAGAAGTGGGAATTTTACCCGTCTACAATAATATGACATATTTCTAATACATCCAAGTAAATAGTAAGGAATGTTCACTAGTCTACCATGTCGTAAATGACTCATTAAGACAAAGTCGTGCTAATAGACTACCTGATAGCGACCTTCACAAGTTAGATAATGTTTGACGAATTCAGCAACCTTCGGCCACGGAGGAGGCAATGAGTGAAGTCCCACACCCTGGCCTTTAAGCTCGACATGTTCTCCTAGGAGAAGAAAGTCTTGTTGTGCATTTAGAATTATGTGCTTCCGACTAAACCACCAAGAACCAGTGACTGGAAAACCTGAAACTTGTGCTATATCACCCTCTAAAACCGGAATTCGAATTCCCTGGACAGTAGAATGGTCCAACTAAAGATTTTGTGCAAATTCCAGGACCTGTTGTGGATCAAACTCTTGAAGTCTTTCAAAATATCCCACCCAACCTGCCTGTTGGAAAATCTGATACGCGTCTGGGAACAATTCAAGCAGACCTATTGAGCCGGGCTCATGTCTAATATCCGGTCCTCCCATAGTTACTAGCTTAGGTAAAATGCATAGGCAAAGAGCATAATTACTGGACTTCGAACAGAGTAAAATTTGTGAATGAGAACATGGAGTATCGGTGAAGAGGCGAAGTAATGGGTAGGAAGAATGACGGTAATTGGCATGCTGTGAAATGATGGCATATAATTTCGATATTCCCCCCCAACTATGGTGAAATGATGTTTTTGATTGTGTGGAGATTGTAGTCATAATGAACAAAATCTTCTCTTTAAACTATCGTTTAATTGTATTACATAAAATTCACATACCTTATATTTACCTTTGCTTTGTAATTCAAAAAATATAGTGCTTTTTTTAATAGCTCAATAATCATGGAAGAACTTTAGAAATTCTTTGAAACATAAGGGAGATCATCTTAGAGTCTGCTTGATCATAAGAAAGAGGTAGTAAATGGACAGTATTCACACAAGGAGTAAGAGAAGTGAAAATGAAGGACTGAAAAAGTTTCATAGTCATGTTTTTGGAGAAAGAAATGGTGTTTCAGCAACGGAAAAATGAATGACATACTGTTGAAAGTGGTGTTTCAACAATGGAAAAATACGGAGAATGTTGCTAAGAAGTGATGTTTTAGCAGTGGGAAAGTGGGGGAAATATTTTCTAGAGAATGGTGTTTCAGCAATGGGTAAAATGGGAAAAATAGGAAAAATGATATGAAAAGGGAAAAAGGAATGAAGGGAATGAATGATGAAATGTTACTGGGGGATGGGGAAATGAATTTAAATGAGGGAAAAAAAGATTCTCAAAATTAAGCTTGGATCTTCTTGTGGTGAAATTGTCCTTCCTTGGTAAGCCCTTCCTTAATCAAGAATCTGCAAAATAATCAATTGTAACATGCGAACCCTTGACAAGGATTATTAGTTTAAAAAAAAAAATCTAATCTAATACTAAAAATACAGTGCAGAAAATAATTAAATGCAGTGAGGAGCAGAAGACTCCCCTAGAAAAAGATAATGTGCATCTGCCATGCAAGTGGCCTTAAAATATTCTTTAGAAATAGGGCACTGGTACAAACGAAGTCGATGACCATTTAATATTAGTGGTGTTTTAGAGTCATCAATTGTTAAGAGCCTTACTATTCCATTGGGAAAAACAACATCTACTTCATAGGGTCCCAGCCATCTTGTACGTAGCTTCCCTTGAAGGTTTTCAAACCAAGAATCATAAAATAAAGCCCAATTACCTTTTTGGAACTACTTGTGCTTGATAATTTTATCATGCCACTTTGTTCTTTGTTGTTGGATCATAGTTGTATGATGAATGGCATCTAATATTTTTTCATCCAGTTCATGAAGCTGCTGCAACCTAGTTGTCTATACATTAGTCAAATCAAGGTTAACAGCTAAAGCAGTCCTTAAGGTTTTAATTTCAAATTCCACAGGAAAAACAACACTTTTACCATAAACCAATTCATAGGGAGAAAATCCTGTAGTATTTCTCTAGGTAGTTCTGTGAGCCCATAGTGCTTCAGGGAGCTTTTGAGACCAATCCTTCTGGTTATCCTTCACTGTTTTGGTTAGAATGGCTTCTATTAATTTATTTGTACTTTCCACCTGCCCATTGGCTTGGGGGTGGTATGGTGTAGTCATTCTATGATGAATATGATATTTCTGAAGGGTGGCTTTGAAACCATGAGAAATGAAAGGAGGTCCTCCATTTGTAACTAGCTCTCTAGGGATTCCAAATCTAACAAATATTTCTTCAAATAGGAAAGCTAGGACAGCTTCTTCATTAGCTCTAAGAAGTGCTTTGGCCTCCACCCATTTAGTCATATAATCTAGTAGACTAATATATAAACTCTTTGGTTGGATGGAGGGTTAATGGGTCCTATAAAATCTAAGACCCATATTTCAAATGGTTCAAGTATTACCTGGGGGTTCAATGGAATTCCATCTCTATGATTAGGTTGACCCATTCTCTGACAGCTATCACAAGCCCAAACAAATTTCTTTGCATCCTTAAAGAGTGAGGGCCAATAATAACCCATCCTAAGAATTTTATGCGTCGTTCTTTTATCAGAAAAATGCCCTCCACAAGGGCCATCATGACAAGCTTTTAGTATATCAAACACTTCATCCTCTCTAATGCATCTCCGGATTTCATGATCAAGTCCTGTGTAGAAAAGACACCCACTTATCCAGCTATACCGAGCACTTTGTTGAATGATCTTTCTTTTCTCTCGATGTGACAAGTGTGATGGTAACTTTCCTGCAACCAAATAATTGGCAATGTCTGCATACCATGGTGAGTGAGCAGATACTGCAAATAAATACTCATCAGGAAAGGAATCATCTACTGGAATATTATTATCAGTTTTTAACCGTGAAAGGAAATCAGCACCAACATTTTCTTTACCTGGTCGATCTACAATTGTAATATCAAACTCTTGTAGTAACAATAACCATCCGGTAACTCGAGCATTTGTGACAGACTTGTTCATTAAATACTTAATAGTCGAGTGATCAGTATGGACAAAAGTAGAGTAACCAGTAATATAATGTCGAAATTTATTAATGGCATAAATTACTGCTAAAAATTCATTTTCGATAACTGTATAATTAAGCTCAGCAGGGGTCATATTCTTACTGATAAAGTAGATAGAATAAGGAATATGGTTTTCCTCCTGTCCCAAGACATCTCCAATTGCAGTATCTGAAGCATCAGAAGATATATGAAATGGAAGTGCTCAATCAAGTCCTCTCAAAATAGGAGCTATGGATAATTGATGCTTGAGTTCTACAAAGGCCTCCTGGCAAAGATTAGTCCACTTAAATTCAACATTTTTCATAAGTAACACAAATAAAGGAGAAGCTATTTTGGAAAAAAATTTAATAAATCTCCTATAATATCCAGCATGTCCTAGAAAACTTCTCACATCAGTTTGTGTTTTAGGAACAGCAAGATTCTGAATGACTTTTATTTTGGATGGATCTACCTGAATTCCTTGAGATGAGATAAAATGTCCATGCACTACTCCTTCACTCATCATCATATGACATTTTTCAGTGCTTAAGGAGAGGTGAGCTTGTATAAAATGTTTGAGTACCTTCTCAATATTTTGTAATGCATCTTCGAAAGACACACCATAAGGGGTAAAGTCATCCATAAATATTTCCATTGAGTCATTCAACATATCAAAAAAGATTCCTATAACAGCCCTTTGAAAAGTTGTTGGTGCGTTACATAGTCCAAATGGAAGAACTCTATAGGAAAAATTTCCCCAAGGGCTAGTAAAAGTGGTCTTATCTTGGACTTGGGGTGCAATTCTGATTTGATTATACCCACTAAATCCATCTAAAAAGGAGAAGAATTACTTCCCTGACAAACTATCCAACACCTGATCAATGAACGGTAAAGGAAAGTGAACCTTTTGAGTGGCTTTATTTAAGGCTCTATAATCTACACACACTCTCCATTTCCCATTTTTCTTAGGAACTATTACCAATGGGGAAACCCATTCACTGTCAGATATAGGGTATATAAATCCTGCATTAAGCAATTTCTGAAGTTCCTCTTTAACAATTTCTCTTAAATTAGGGTTCATTTGTCTTTGGGGTTGACAGACTGGTCGACAACCTTCCTTAATATAGATCCGGTGAGTACATAATTCAGGGGAGATTCCCTTTATATCTGTATAGTCCCATACGAATGCTTCCTTATTTTCAAGCAGTAACTTCATTAACTGCGTTTCAGCAATTGTCAGATCAAGATTTATGTTCAGTGTTTTGCCAGGTTCGATTTCTACTGTTATGCTTTTAGAAGATATGGCGGTTGATGTTTGAGGTAGATCTTCAGATTTAAGCTTTTCCTGGGTATCTGATTCCAAAAGTGCAACCAGTTGATTATGTGTTCCAGAAGTCACGGAGGAGGGTTCACAAATGAAATTATTTATTACTTCATCCTCAGTGGTATCTTTAAGGTTTAAAGCTTGTCCGATAGTCAAAATAGGTTGAATAGCGTTATCATCATAGTCCATCCATATAGAATTCTCATTATTAATCATGGGTGTAGCATGAGGGTAGAGAGTAAGTTGTTTAGTTTCATATCCATTGGAAATTGTCATTGAACCAAATCTGCAGCTGATAAAGGCATCGGTTGTGGCTAGCCAAGGCCTTCCCAGAATTAAAGGATGTCCCCCCAACTTTGTTTTAGTTTGTAACACCACAAAGTCAGCTGGGTAATTCCAGGACTCAACTGAGATAACTAAGTCTTCAACAACTCTTTCTGGTTTAATTGTAGAACGGTCAACTAACTCTAGAATGGTTGGTGTATCTCTGATTGTGTTCTTTAGCTGTAACAATTGTGAAGTTTCAAGAGTCATAATGTTTATAGCAGCACCTAAATCTACCAAAACTTGAGGGATTATTGTTTTACCAATTTGGACTGTCACGATAGGATGGTCGGGATCACCATATTTAACTGGAGGAGTTTTACCGGACATTAATGCAGATAGATCACCCATAACATGAACTGTAAGGGGGTCTTTAGCTTTCCTACCAAGCTTCTTAACACAAATATCTCTCATGGTTCTAGCATAAATTGGTACATCTCTTAGTCCCTGTAAAAGTGGAATTTTAAAATACAGATTCTGCAATTCCCCTAGAAGATTAAAAGCAAGTGACTCAGGCGTTCTAGTTAAAACTAAACGCTCAAGGAATGGTGGTTCTGCTGTTTCAGCACCCTTATTAGAGGGTGGTTGTACCTCTTTATGTGAATCATGTTTCTCAGTTTCTTCTTTATCAGAATCGGAAGAAGTAACATCATCAATAATGGGTTCAACTATTTTCCCAGATCTTAAATGAATATCAATACATTGTGCAGGGAAAACAGGAAATGTAGGCTGGTTCTGAATATCAATAACTTGCACAGCTTTATTATTGGGGTTAGGATTTGGTTGTACAGGTAGCTAGGGTCTCATTTGATTATTTGGTGGAGCCCCTGAAGGTAGAGGAAGTGGTTGTTGAAATTGAGGAAATTGATTTGGAAATGGGAGTTGTTGGCTCCTCCAATTTGGATTCCATTGACTAAAATAAGATGGTTGTTGTGGAGGCCAAGGAGTCCACATTGCAGGATCTACAAAGGGAGGGTTTGTTTGTTGCATGGGTGGGTAATTCATTTGATTAAAGGGTGGGTATTGCATTTGGTTGAAGGGAGGGTAATTTGTTTGACTAAAAGAAGGATAATTGTTCCAACGATTAGAAGATGTAAATGGCGTATTAGAGTTCATACCTTGTCCTCGTGGTTTCCATCATCTTCTCTATGTCAGCAGATAAACTACTTCAGCTTCTTCTTCGGTTGGTTGCAATGCTGCCTTTATTCCTGGTAAATAAGGGCATTGTTGTGTTTCATGATCTTTCTCACAAAGGGTGAAAATTGGTATCTTTTCCAATGGGAATTCCCTTAGTGGGTGTTTATCTTTGCATTTGGGGCAAAAGACAGCCAAAGATGCTTCTGATTCGGCCTGTTTCTTTTTAACCTGCAAGTTATCAATCTGTGAAGAAAAAGAACTTAACATTTCAGTTTTAAATTCTTCAAGTAAATTACCTATTTCAACTCTTGCTGCTCCTCCACTGGCTGATTTCTGAACTCTTGAATATGTGGCATCTCTGCTGTTTGACCTGTTCCTTGCAGCTCCTCTTGAACATCTTTTAAAGAGGTCAACAATTTCATCATATGATTCTTTAGATATATCCCCTTTACCAAGCATATTTAGCATGTATAAACAATCATCCCTCAACCCTTTTAGTAATATTGTTTTAAGAATATCCTTACTTACATCGGGATGATTGGATCTCTGCAGATTGTACTGTAGTCTTTCCACAAAGTCCTCCAAATTCTCGTCCTCTATTTGTACCATCTTAAATAGTTCCTCCCTCTTTTCTCTTTTCTGGCAGTAGTCTTGATATTTAAGCAGAAAATTATGTTTCATCTGTTCCCATGTTGTGATTACATGGCCCCTAAGACTCATGTACCACCTTAGTGCATTTACTTTTAGTGTTGCTGGAAACAGCTTCAATTTCTGGGCATTAGTAACATAATCATAAATTCTGCATAATATATCAAATTCAAAAAGAAATTCTTTAGGATATTCAGAAGATAAACCATGGAAGTTAGGTAAGGCTAAAAGTGGGATATTCTTCATGGGAGTTGCTCCTCTAGGGATATCACTAATAGGAAATCCCAAGGTAGAGAGAGAATTATCATCTTTTCCCTCTCCTTCAGGATCTACTTGTCCTCCGCCAAAGAATCCTTCATTGTTTCCTTCCATTGTTTGATCTCCTACTGCACTTGCTCGATCCTCAAAGTTTTCTACTGGCTCTTCAATGTTTTCCGCTAGTTCTTCAACTTTTCCTGTTGATTCCTCAACGTTCTATGCTGGTTCTTCAAAGCTTTCTATTGGTCCTTCAACACTTGCTGTTGGTTCCTCAATGTTCTCAGGGCTCACAACTTCTTCTGTTTCATAATTCGATTGAGGGGAGGGTTGAGGCTTTGGCATTCGAGAGCTTAATCTCTGAGAAGATTCAGATTTTGATACAATTTCGTCAATAAAAGTATTTCTTCCTCCCCTTCCTTTGCCCTTGCCACCTGTAGGGTTAGTTTTCTTATGGGTTCTGCGTCCTCTCGTGCAATCTGCACATCTGGAAGAAAAACATCAATGCTTTTGAAATCTATAATTGCCTTCCCCGGCAACGGTGCCAAAATGTTGGTCACTTTAATTGTTTATTAATTTAAAAAATTTCAAGTGCTACATAAATTGTCAACCCAGGGAAGTCTGTTTATTTCAAAGGCAATCACACATTGTATATGCTCAATCTCAAAAGCAAGGAAATGTTGTAGTAAGAATCACACTAATCACACCTTGCTTTAACAAAACTGAATTCTACTTGAGTTACAGCAAAGACAATCCTTCTATTGCAGACTATTATTAAAATAATCCTGGATTACATTAAAAAGGAAATGATCTAGGAAAGGAAATCAATCTACAAAAAGGAAGACCAATTATGCTATAACAGAGAACAGGACCCTATTCCCCAAGTAGGAATCTTCAGCACCTGTTTCTGATTACCAAACTTTCACACACTCATTCCATAAACAAGATTGCTAATTAAAATGATCCACAGATTCTCAAGAATGAATTGTATGGAATCAATGCAACAAGTAATGGAAACAGAGCTTTAGCGATAAACAACAGAACTTCGATGTTGCATAAATAACTTCAATAAACAGGGTTTAATCAAGGCATGAATGAAAATAACAATTAACAAACTACAGGAACAAATGGGTGAATCTTGTGAAGAAGGCGTGCCCTTTCCTTCTCACAAGATTCCCCAGAAGAAGGAATTAAAACGAAGTGCTCAGAACAAACTTTTATTCATCTTTCGAAAGCAACATATTACAAAAGAGTCACGTTCCTTCTCTTTTCAAGAATGAACCTCCCGTAGTCTCTAACTATCCCCTAATGCTGATGTCTCCTCTTTTTAAAGAGGAGACATCTATTACAATTGATTTACATCATAGATATCCTATTTTTAACCCAATCTGATCTTCTGTTCTGAAATAGGACCTTTCTGTTCTTCCATAGAAAAATGCTGTTATAATGATTACGATGATACTGGCTTCAAAGTGGCTCGTGTAACAACTTCCTTTACTTGTCTTTCTTGTTGTCGTCATACTTGAAACGCTGCTTCAAAATCGCAAATCACGGGTTGTTTCAGCAACGGGATTTGTGTATCATGTTGACTGTTTCAGCAACGAGGTCTTCAGACAATCATAATAGATTATCTGCGGTCTTCAAATTGTCTCAACAACTATATATCTTCGATTAATGATTAAATATAAAAGTAATGTAAAATTATATGTAAAACAAGTTAAATATATAGTAAAGAGAAGAATATTATATACCTTTGGAAAAATGGATGAAAGTGATAGTGTAAGCTTTAAATATGAACTGAAAAAGAGTGGAATGATAACAAAATGTATAGTCAAAATGGTACATTATGAGGTCCGAACATTGATTAATACAACTGGGACTTCTCAAGTTATTCCACAGATGATAAAAATTTTGGAAGAAGCACTAATAGTAGGCAATGGTCTGGTAATGGAAAAAGGAATGAGGAAGGTATAAGACGATAAATAAGAGGAATAAAGATATATAATCAAATAATATCCTCTCATTAATAAATTAGCTTTGGAAATCAAAGCGAAGAGGGGACAAAGAAAGCAGAGAGAAGAGTGGAGAAAGAGAGAGAAGCAGTCCTTAGAAGAAGCAGTGCAGAGAGCACAACAAGAGTTGAAACAATACATAAGAGGAAAAAATATAGATAATGAAATAATATACTCTCATTAAGAAAGTAGCTATGGAAATCAAAGCAAAGAGGGGACAAAGAAAACAGAGAGAAGAGCGGAGAAAGACAGAGAAGCAATCCTTAGAAGAAGCAGTGCAAAGAGCAGAACAAGAGTTGAAGGAAAAGAAAAATATGAGAGATAGAAGAAATAAGAGGAATAAAGGAAAGGTGCCATGATAGTAGAGACGATACCCATACAGGTTGAGAACATATACAGGATCAACCGACAACAAAAGGAGTGATTGCATAGATGAACGAATGCGAGTTTGCTCAAGAGTGTAGGTTTTAACCCTGTACAAAAATTATCTGCAAACGAATCTTAAAAACAGAAAATAAACAATAGTGAAAGCATAAAACATAAAACAGATAAACACAGAGATTTTCCCCTGGATCCCAAATCGGGACGACCAGCTTGATTTTTCATTATATTCCTTTTAGTGTTACAACACATATATATACATGCCGAAGCATACATAAACCCCAATCCATTAACCCTGGATTAGAACATAACCGTAGTTCCCTTGACCGGATCTACAAAATACCAGGGGCCGAAAACCATCATGCCCCAAAACCATGTGCAAACCCATGCACAAAACCATGGGTGGGTCCGCCCACCAAAAAATAAGGTCCAAAAAAATTTTCTTGGGGCACTACCCCGGACCCTAAACAAAGGGGGCTGCCACCCCCCTGTGACCCCCCTGCTACGCCCGACGCAATGTACAGGGGGTGCTATCGCCCCCCCTGTGACCCCCCCGCGCATGACTAGTCGTGGAAAGAATATAACACATACCCAACAAAGAGCTCAAAAATTTGATTGAGTTGTGTACATGGAAGTGGGACTAGAGCCGCAAGATGAAGATGTGGACCTAATTTCCAACACACCTCAGGCCACCATTCAAACTCCACCACCTTCAGCCATAGAGTAAGCCCCGAGTGAGGAAGGGGAGGTAGTTCCCCTTGACGATGATCCGATCATGGATGTGTACAATCTTTCATTCGACGAATTACAGAAGAATATTGTACAAGTGTAGATAAACAACTTCCTGGATGATCATGCATCACCTCCGTTCATGAGAGAAAGGGTGATAGTGGCAGACACCAGTAGGAATCTAAACGTCAATATCTATGCCAGATTGACCTTCGCAGGAGCAGCCAAATCTAACACTCATTGTTTGGTGGCCGAGAATAATTAGTTTTCAAAGAACATATAGACACTTCGGCAAGAGAATGAAAAACTTCGTGCAACAGCGTAGAATGAAACTTCCACACAAGTCTACTGCGAGGATATAAGAGCAACGATACTTGCTAAAGTATCCACACTTAGAGACACTATGCAGGATCTTTATGAGGAGTTGGTGACCGTAAATAAGGAATTTTTCCACTTGAATGACTTTAAATGGAAGAGCAGAGAGTTTTCCAAGATCCTTAAGAATGTACAGACTGCCATCACCACAGTGCATGAGTGAACAATGCGATACAAGGTTGTGCCACTTACACTAGTAAATAAGATGAAGTCGCATGTAGAGTTAAAGAAAGCTAGAGTTCGGATGTTAATCCAGAACAACAAGCATTTGGCCTCATATATTGGAAGCATTCAGGCCACATATGTACGAATATACAACAGTTTGAATTTCATGGTGAGAACCCACTAGATCCCATCAATTGGTACACTCACCAAGACTAAACGTAAATGACAAGTCCGACAAGAGATTGTTCAGTACTTGAGGTAACTGGAGAAAATGGCCACCTGGGAGGACATGGAGATCAATACACAAATCTTTCAGAATTATATCACTGGCCCAGTTTAGATCAAAATGATGTTGCTCCTTATTGAGGAAGAGGTGAAGATTGGTTCCAAGAGATTGTACCTGGATGCTATGGAAGCAAGAGTCTGCTTCTGACCTAACAATATCGCATAGTTTGGGGAGACCATCACAAAGTACCAAGCTTGGAATGATTATGTGACCGAGAGACATCAAGTCCAAGATGTTCGGCTTGAGTTCACCCAAACTCCATCATCATAGTGTTTCGTTGTGTTAGGTTATCAAGTTGTCTCTACCCTATTTTGTCTTATATGGGTACGAGTGGAAATTGTAATATTATTTGTAATTATTATATGAGTGAAATTACATGTGTCCATGATGGAATGTGAAGAGTCATATGTAATGTGAGGATTCATGAGGGGAGTCCAAGAATCATGAAGGGGGCATGCCAAGAGTTACCCCCCTTTGTTATAAATATATCCTCATAACTCTTGTAAAGGGATTTTGGGAGCCAAGCTTTTAGCTATGCTTAGGCTTAGAAACGGATTAGGAGTTTTGTATTAGCCTTGGCTTCTCCGTAGCGTAGAGGGAGTATACTTATTTGGGAGGAGTAGGTGTTGTTGACTTCATGTTCCAATATTAGGGCAAGTGGTTCGTCATGTCATATGTATGAATGGAACTTTCACTTATAATAAAATCAGAGTTGGCACTTCTTCATGCATATATTGTAAATGTAGTAGGACTATTCTTGTTATGTTTGTGATGTATGTTGTTTAACTTACGCATATTCTTATGAACTATTTCATTTGCATTTGTATGAATATGGTTGAATGCGTGCTCATGTTTTAACCCATCACCTTTAACTTGTGGACTATTCTGCTTGTTACTTTGTGTGATGTCTTTCAGCTCGTGTGTTCCTTTCAAGCTGTGTACTATTACATGATTCCAAGGAGTGCACTTACTTTTCCCTTCTCTGTTAGAATTTCTCATGCATCATATTTAATTTTTGCAAGGTCACACACTTGATTTAACCAAAGACACCGTACACCACTCTATTTGTTTTGTGATCCAATGCATATCATTAAACACCCCACTGTTGGGACTCCTATGCCAAAAAATGTGAGGTCTAGTGGGGACATCATATCAGGGAGATCCCCTGAATTTTGGCGGGTCCAACACTGTCAACATTTCTGGCACTACAATGAGGGCTAGATGACAAGCTGAGCCCTTGAAGTCTGTTTTAAATTTCCGCGCTCATTTTATGACTTCTTCCAAAATCATACTCCCCACATGTTTTTCTAGAGATATAAAATTACAAGTGTCAGCGGATATCATTGATGAATTTTCACATCTTAAATTCAATGGCGAGTGTGAAACAACCATTCTTGAGCATACTAAATGTTTTCTTCAATTTTTCACAGAGCATGGCATCCCTCTTGAGGATGTTGGTTGTTGGTTGTTCATTCTCACGTTCAAAGGGCGCGTAAGAAAATGGTGTCACACATTGACCAATGCATCCATTTAATCTTTCCAACACTTTGTCATAGAAATTTTCCATGATTTTTACACATATGATCATGAACATTTGTGCAAGAAAATTTCAGAATTGTGAAAATCACCCGATGAATCACTTCACCATTTTCACAGTCGTTTTGTTCATCTTTATTGTGAATTTCCAGAAAATGAAGTTGATTGAAGTTGATTGGTATATCTTCACTGAATAATTTATACATCTTATTCACATTTCACTAAATTCATAAGACTTATAGTTTTTTAAGACACTCCTATCTTATCATGATGCTAGAGCTTCCATATCTGCGATAGGCAAGGTTGTTGTTCTAAGTAACCCTCCATCTGGTTCTCATCAAACATCTCTAGTTCCATAGGTTGAGGTGGAAAAAATTCAAGATATGTCTATTGAATTGTCACCACCTCTTCCCACCTTGCATACTCAGAACCTCTACACAATTTTGGACGGCAAGCCCGATGAGTGTGTTTAAGTGTGTCTCCTCATCCTCCATCCTTTGGACCCTCTCATCCTCCGAATTGTGAGTTTTTGTGTTCATACGTTTCAAACATTTCATTTGATGTTCATGAGGATCAAGTATTGGATGGAGTCAATTTTGAGCAGCCAAATTGCGATATCATTTGCGATGAGTATGTCTGGGAGTGAAGAGTTGAACAAGAATCTGCGACGAAGGATAACTTTCTTCCTTTAAGATCTCTTCCTCACTATTCTAACACTGTACGCGATTCTGTCATTCTGGTTGAATCATGTGAGTATACACTTTATGATCATAATAATACTTACAATAATTCACAGAATTCGTGGAATGTCAGTTTTTCATCTAAATGCAGAGAGGATGAATTTTCTATCATGGTTCTTCCCAATTCCTCATCATACTTTTATGGAAACATAGAGGGTGAAATTTATCATTTTTAATCTTCCCCTCTATACAATTCATCAGATCTTGAGGATACCCCCGTTTGCGATCTTGAACTTTATGATCATGTCTTCCATGACCTTTTCATTAATTTAGCTGGTCACGATTCTAATTTTTCTGTAATTGATTATTCCAAGCCACCGTCTTTGATGATCCACCTTCTGATGAGTTGGATCTTCCTCTAGTTGTCGAGGCACTTCAACTCGAGTTGATAGTTATGTCAGGTTATCATATCCTTGAGGTCAGTTCCACCTCTAATCAGAAGAATTTTGAATCTTTTGGGGATCCTCATCACTCCATTGAACATGTTGAAAATATTTCTGTTTTAAAATTTTCACATCCTCCATCTATTTTTTGGAAATCCTATCGCTCAATATTTGGAGGAGTCATATTTTGCAAGAACCATGGCGAAACAAAAATTTATTTCTTTCTTTACGTTTCTTGTTTTCATGGTTCGAAAGTTTAATTTTGCAATTCCTCGACTCGCGATGTGTCACGACACCATGATACGTCTACAAAATGTTTCCTGTGTGCTTTTCGCCATTACTTTTCTCTGTGCGGATTCAAACTTCAAACATTTTGATTTACAGTGTCTTATATTTCTTGTTGTATGCTTTACTTATGTATATTTCTTGACATGTCTTCCCTCGCCTACGTAGGCCAACCAATGTGCCAATGGCTACATTGGAAGTATCACTTTACGTGAATTTGGCCTACTTTCTGCTTAGGTTAGGAGTAGGAGTAGTGTTTTGTTTTCATTTTTTTGCTTTTATTTTCTTTCATTCATTGTTTTCAGTTTTGCTACTTTTCATTGTTCATTTGTTTTCATTATTAGGTTAGTTTCCGCATGAGTCTGTGTTTGGATTCTGAAGCAAGCATGGTGAAATCCAAGAGGAAAGTTGTTCTTCTACCAAAACTTGGCTTTCTATTTATTCCTCTTCTTTGCGTGAATATTTCATTCCTTCGGTTGATGATACTCAGATGGAAAATGTGTTCCTTATCAGAGAGAGACATTTTGAAATCATGACGTTTTGGTTTTAACTGGTTCCTCCTACTCTAATCGGTTTTTATATTTTTGGTTAATCCTTGTCACTCTAGCCTAGTAGAGTAAGAAGGGGAGGAAAACCTTAACAAGTATGTCATAGGTGTACATAAACATACTTCTCTGAAGCAAAAACCTCTTATGCTTTAAATATGTCAGAATCCCTCTTCCGCCTATGAAATAAATAAGTTCCTATGCACAGTTCTTTGAAAATGAAAAAATAAATAAAGGGTGAAAGAAGAGAAAGGCTTCCCGCGTAGAGAGGTGAAGCACGCAACTCCGTCGGGGTACTACCTAGGCTCGTTGGTAGCAGAGCAATGTTTTTGTTCCTGAAGTGACTGTCGAGGTACTGTCTAGTCCTCCTGGCAACGGAGCAACACCATAGATGAAAATAAAGACTGAAATTTTTCTTTTACTTGTGCATCTAAATACTCCTCATCCCCAATCGAAACAAATTAGTGTGACTGGGTTTGTTAGTGTTTCACCGATGAAGAGGATGGAAATAGGCCATGTCTTTAACTCAGACTAAGTAAGGGAGTTGTGGTAATCAATGAATTGAACAATACTTCCGAAAGGGTGAGATCGATTTTACACGAGATAAGATTCATTTAGAGAGCTGGAGTTGTACTATTGTGTCACCAATGTTGTAGTGGCTACAACCACCCTCCAAAATTTTACCATTTCTTAGATTTTGGAGCCTAAATTTTTCCCAGAGGAACTTACCTTGCACTGTTATCAGGTATCCATGCTTTAAATATAGTTTATCTTTCATTTTTTCTTGTGTTCATTTTCTCTTTACTTCGAATTTTTTTCTAAGTCACAAGCTAACCTCCTATCTAAGTCTTGAGTCTTGCCTCCAAAAACTGTGCAATTCATGGAGCTAGTCTTGACCTTGATGTTCTGAATTGCATATTCATGACTGGCATCCCATACTTAAGCTCAGAAATTGTGCATTCGTGACAAGCATCCCACCACTGAGCCCAAAAACTATGTAATCACTCACTAAGCTCAGAAATTGTGCAGTGCACTGAGTCAGGAGTTGTCAGTTCTATGAAACTACACAATCCTTCCCGGTGATGTGCACGACAAGTTTTCCCGGAAAAAGAAGAAAAGAAAAAAACCCTAAAATTTAGGGATCTGTTTTTAGTAACTTTAAGGAAGCACACTTGTTATTTTTGGAAACTACTGCCATGTGTCACTTTTTCCTTGATTTGTGGCATGCATGTCATAAACCCTAATTTCTCAAATCTATTTAATCGATGCCCCTAGAGCTCATTCTCACACTAAATCTTGGAGCTCTATCATTCCATAGGAGATCAAGGAACATTCAGTACAATCGTTGTTGCTTTTCGGGGTGAGTTTTGCATTTATCACTTTTAGTCTCTTTTTCTTTTGTTTTTTTCCGTTTGGCTTGCATGAGTGTTGTTTTTCTTGTTTCCATGCATGCATGCTAACCTTTTAACTTGATTTACCCTATAGAAGTGTTGTTTCAAGTTATATTTTTCCTTATACAAGTGTCACATCAGTTTCTTCATTTTTGCACCGATGGTGGTTGTTGCAGTGAATATCCTCACCGATCTCGTTCACTTCTCGTTTATTCAGTTTTTGTACTTGATTTTTCTTGTTTCATCAACACTTAGTCATATGTTCACTCGATCCTTCACCATCTCTCATATCTGCTCATTTTTCACACTTCCCTTGGGCAGATCTGTCTTTCCCTTAGCCAGAATTCACTTTGCCTAGCTGGGAATTGCACAATCTGGAGGCTCAAGATTGACGCTTGGCCTATGGAACTGTGCAATGCACAAACATGTTGAACTCAATTTGGATTGCACAATGTCAGGCCTCAGCCTGCCTCTTTGGCCACTGAGATGACACAATGGATTGTCTCTCCTAGCTCCATGCCCAGACTGAACTACGCATTGCGCAGTCTCAAGCATCAAGATTCGACCCTAACTATTGGGAATGCGCAATACACATTTTCCTTAGCCAAGTAGACCCTCTTCCTAGTGAAAATTGCACAATTCTTCCAATCAGTTGCCCAGTTTGCTACATGAACATGTCCTGAAAGTAGTTTTTCTTATAATGCGTATTTTCTTGTCATTAGTGTCTTTTCTATCCCACGGGTACAGCAGTTGTTGAACATCTCTCCAGTGGTCACTTTCATAATAGCATCCAAGAGAGCTATCTCAATGGAAACCATTGAAAGCAGTACAAGGGCAGCAGCTGAATAAGTTCTGGTTAACCTGCCAGTTTACGCAGACACTTAGTTGTTTGCAGAGAAGGGATCAAAATTGACATGGAAACAAATCAAAAATGATTTTAAAAAGGACTTTCAAGAATACTTAGAGGATGGGTAGGTGTATCTCAACATCATGCAGTCATGGATTTACAAGGTTGACTACAGGTATCCAACCTTCCCATGTGTGGATGTGATCAGTTGAGTTGTCTCAAACATTGACGTGAAAACTATGACATTGAGCAACACTAGTGGGTAGAAGATTGCTACATTCATGGCATCATATTTCAAGCAGATGTATCATCTTCCTAGGCCAGTGAAGAACATGGAATCATTATTCTATGCCACTCACAGCTACACAAACATGAGAGATATCATTAAGATTTAGGTGAAGGAGCCAATGAAGTTTAGAGAGACACCCACCCACATGTACAAGACAAAAGCAATCAAGAAAACCTATCATATTTTGGTTATACTAGCTTGCAGAATCTATCGCTAGCCAGACACATAGACCTTTCCTAAGGGGTGGACTATCTTTTTGAACCAGGTAGTGAATGAGGGGAAGTCATTCAACTGGTCATATCTATTGGCTCATCAGCTGAGAGTTCATGTGACAAAGCTCACAGTCCACCCAAGGGAGAGAAAGCACGCTTCTACATGTATGCATACTTACTGGATGCAATCTGTGCACAAAATCAGTTCCATGACATGATCTAGACATGGACACTGAGAGACACTTCCATACATATCTATTGCAAGCTACTCTCAGATTGCAGTCATCACAGAGTCATGGAGCAGCTTACTGATCACTTTATCATCCCACTTTACAGGCTCATCTTTCAATAGGACCCACCTTGCATGTCACAAGAATCTATGGAGGTGATATCATATATTGTTGGTTGGTTCACCTTACTGGATGGCACACTAATTATATTATTCAACGAGAAAAATCCACCACATCATTTTTTGAGATATTCCATCGAGAAACTTTTCATGCAAGAGGTATCTTATCATATCTCCACAAGGTTGTCAACAACACTGCATAGGACGAAGAAGGCATCATGGATAACTATTCCATTTTAGGTTGGGTTATACAAGATTAAGAATCTCAAGATCGTAGATGTAGAAGGGAAATCCATCCTCATATTCAAGTTTGGCACAAAGAGTTACAATCTGTATGATCCGAGGGGAATTTGCAAAGACCAATGTGAGAGGGTATACTTCAACTGGGTCAGCGGGATATATTAGTGGTCAGAGGAGGAACCGTGGAAGAATTGTTAAAAATCCTCCTAACCTCGTGAGCCAATAAGTATGGCTAGGACTTCTTAAGTTCTTCCACAGACAACAACAGTTCTGCAAGAAGCACCAACAACAGGCAGTTGTTCGGTGCAGGAAAAAGGAAAGAGGCAGGTAGCAGACAATACAGAAGAGGAACAAAGTTGGAAATTGAAAAAATATCCTCTCATTGAGAAAGTAGATTTGAAAATCAAAGTGAAGAGGGGACAAAGGAAGTAGAGAGCAGAGCAAATAAAGAGAGAGAATCAATCCTTAGAGGAAGTAGTGCAGAGAGTGTAGATAGAAGAAAAAGAGTTGAAGGAAGAATGAAAGCTTAGAAGAAGAGAACAAGAGGAGAGATAGAAGAAAGAAGAGGAATAAATGCAAGGTGCCACGACAGTAGATACAACACCCATACAGGTTGAAGAACAAATATAGGATCAATTGGCAACAGAAGGAGTGATAGAACAGGTGCGGGAACGGGAGTTTTCTCAAGAGCTTGAACAATTGATTGAAGTTGCAGAAATGGAAGTGGGACCGGAGCTGCAAGATGAAGGCGTGGACCTGATGGCCAACTCAACTCAGGCCACTGTTCAGACTCCACCACCTTCAGCCTCAGATCAATCCTCGAGTGAGAAAGGGGAGGTAATCCCCCTTAAGGATGATCCAGCCATGGATGTGTACAATCTATCATTCAATTAACCACAAAAGAATATTGTACAAGCACAAATAAAGCACTTACCAGATGATCATGCATCACCTACGTTCATGAGATAAAGGGTGATAGTGGCAGACATTAGCAGGAATCCAAACACCATTGTCGATGCCATCTTGGCCTTCGCAAGAGAAACCATATCTAACACTCTTTGTTTGGTAGCTGAGAATAAGCAGTTGGTACAGAACATGCACATACTTCAGCAAGAGAATGAACAACTTCGTGCAACAATGCAAAATGAAAATTTTGCACAGGTCTATCACGAGAAGATAAGAGCAGTGGTACTTTTTGAAGTATCCACACTTGGAGACACTATGCAGGATCTTTATGAGGAGTTGGTGACCGTATATAAGGAAATTTTCCACTTGAATGACTTGTAACGATAAATAAAATAGTTTGTTAGGATCCTTAAGAATGTACAAACTATCATCATCGTCGTGCATGAGTGGACAATGCGATACAAGGCCGCATCGCTTACACTGGTAAAGAATATGAAGTCGCAAACAGAGTTAGAGAAAGCCAGAGTTCAAAAGATAAACCAGAATGAAAAGCAACTCACCTCATTCATCAGAAGCATTTAGGCCGCATATGTAAGGATATATAGAAATTTGGATTTCATAGTGAGAACCCATCAAATCCCATCAATTGGTACACTCACCGAGACTAAACGCAAACTACAAGTACGGTAGGAGATTGATTGGTACCTTAAGTAGCTGGAGCAAATGGCCACCCGGGAGGACATGGAGATCAATAGTCAGAACTTGCAGAATTATATCAATGGCCCAGTTCAGATCAAAAAAATGTTGCTCCTAATTGGGGAAGAGGTGAAGATCGGTTCCAAGAGATTGTACCCAGATGCTATGGAGGCAAGAGTCCACTTCCAGCCTAACACTATCTCGCATTTTCGGGAGACCATCGCACAATAACAAGCTTGGCATGAGTATGTGACCGAGAGACACCAAGTCCAAGATTCCCGGCTTGAGTTCACCCCAACTCCATTATCATAGTGTTTCATATTGTTAGGTTGTCAAGTTGTCTCTACCCTATTTTATCTTATATGGGTACGAGTGGAAATTGTAATACTAATTGTAATTATTATATGAGTGAAATTCCATGTGTCCATGATGTAATGTGAAGATTCATATGTAATGTGAGGTGTCATGAGGGGAGTCTAAGAGTCACAAAGGGGGCGTGCCAAGAGTCACCCCCATTTTTTATAAATACATCCTCATAACTCTTGTAAAGGGCTTTTGGGAGACAAGCTTTTGGCTAGGCTTAGGGTTAGAAAGGGCTTGAGAGTTTTGTGTCAACCTTGGCTTCTCCGTGGCATAGAGGGAGTATACTTCTTTGGGAGGAGCATGTGTTGTTTACTTCACGTTCTAGTATTTGGGAAAGTGGTTCTTCATGTTGTATGTATGAATGGAACTTTCACTTATAATAAAATTAGACTTGGCACGTCTTCATGCATATATTGTAAATGTAGTAGGACTATTCTCGTTATGCTTTCAATGTATGTTTTTTAACTTACACATATGCTTATGAAATATTTTGTTTTCATTTGTACGAACCAGGTTGAATGCATGCTCATGTTTTAACCCATCACCTTTAACTTGTGGAATATTATGCTTGTTAATTTGTGTGATGTCCGTCAACTCGTGTGTTCCTTTCAAGATACATACTATTACATGCTTCCAAGGAGCGCAATTCCTTCTCCCTTCACTGTTAGACCCATTCATGCATCATATTGACTTTCCATAGGGTCACACACTTGCTTTAACCAAAGACACCGTACACCACTCTATGCATTTTGTGATTGAAGGTATCTCATTAAACACCCCACTGTTGGTACTCCTACTCCAAACGGTGTGAGGTCTAGTTGGGTAATCCAGGTGGATATTGGTGGCCACCCACCTATTCCACTTGGGGCCCCACCATTGTCCCTTTCAGTTTTTCAGTTTCAACACAACTTACTATTTTTAGTAGTTTTTCGGGTCCTGAACTTCCGGAGCCGTTTTGAGGCCCTAAATGACATTTTTTAGGAAAAATGGGAGAAACATGGGTCCTTAGACTAATGTTTCTTACATCAAAAGTTGTATTACTTCGATAGATATTTATAACAAGGTATGGTGCGCGTCAAACAGAGATCGTATGCCAAAGTTACGTCCCTGGGAAGTTGAAACACCAATTTACCCAAACGGGGCCCATAGTTTTGGCGCTTCATCTCCTAGGGTTAGGGTTTTGGATGTTTAGGGTTTTCATTATTTCTAAATAATAAATGGGCCCTTGAGCCTCATTGTAACACATTTCATAGGCATGTAGCTGCCACATCTATGCTCAGAGATAAGCTACCAGCGCCCTAGCTAGTTTATTTCCATTATGTCTGTAAGCAAATTTCAGTCCATTGATATTAATGAAATGAAGTGTTATTTCCATTGCATCTTTGTATTTATTGGTTATATGTGTATTCTGTTGCATTCCTGCATAAATCTGGATCAGTGGTATCAAAGCGGTCTTCTTTTTCTCGATCCTTCTTTGCATGTCCCCAACGAGGTCGGGGTATAAGGAGTTAGGGCTCGATCTGGTTGAACCTTTGCAAGATCAACCTCGCAAACCCCGATGGCCGCCCATGGGCGATGAAAAGAAAGATGAGGGAGCAGGGGATCCTATCAAAATATCGCTCAAGGAGACCCTCGGAAAACAAAGGAACGCAATGATGGATAACTTTGCCCAGATCCTTCAATGATTGCCCACCGGTGGCGCATCTGCATCCAGCAGCCACTCTGGACACACGACTCCATTTAAGGCACAAGTAAACTTTGACATACCCATATTTGAGGGTCAAATAGATGCAGATGTTGTAGACAAATGGTTGAATCTATTATAATTATATTTCTCAGTTCATGACTTTTCCGACCAGGAGAAGATTATTTTTGCACTCCTCAAAGCTACCCCCCATGTTAAGGACTAGTGGGAAACCTACTGTGAGAAAAAGGATGAGACAAAACCCTCTCTATTTTCAGTTGTACCCACTTGGAATTATTTCCAAGACTCCATCAAGGAACAATATTATCTCGTGGGGAGATATGAGGACAAGTACATACAATGGACCACGTTTTGGCAACAAAGGGATCAAGATGTGCATGAGCTAACGAATCTGTTCCATACCCTGTGCACAAAGTTGGGTATCAAATATTCAGAGAAAAAATTGGTGCTAAAGTATTGCAGTTGTATGCATAGATACATTCAGGAGGAAATGGAGTTCCTCGACATCTCCTCGCTTGGTACGACATCCCGATATGCTGCTAAGATTGAGCATAAATTCAAACAAAAGAAGCAAGACTTTTGATCTGCGAATCAAAAGCAAGGGAAAGGTTCCCCCAAACCGTAGAACAAAGAGCAAAGCCAAGGCATGGTAGCCCAAGACACCCTGCCAAAGCCACAAGCAAAGAACACATCGTGAAGCCAAAGAAGGACACAGGAAAGTGGTGTGAGTTCCATAAGAGCTCCACACACAACACAAGTGAGTGTCAGGCCAAGCTGTCGATGGTGGCCAAGATGAGGGCTTTTCAATCAGATGCATGCTCCGACTCTGAATTAAAACCTGACAAGTGGAATGACAAAGGGAAACAGATTATTGATGTGGAGCCCAACGCCACTATTGCCACTGCGAAGAACCAGAAGATCCAGATGAGGAGGAGCGTCTCTTCCACTCACATATGTGGGTAAAGGGTTCCCTACTATAGTTCACTGTCAACAATGGGAGCCAAAAGAACCTCATTTCAGCAGACGTCATGAAGCAGTTGGGATTTCCAACCACAACACACCCATAGCCATACACCATCGGATGGCTTCATCAAGGATGGGATCTCCGCGTAAGCTAGTAGTGTCGCCTTCCCTACAGCATTGAGCCCTTCACGGATGAGGTATTATATGACATTTCTCCTCTTGATGTTTCTGATGTATTATTAGGAAACCCATACTTGTGGAAGCGACATGTTTTGTATGACTGTCAGCCTCGCACTGTTATTGTTACTTTGGGAAAGAAGTTGTACAGGATACCAGAGGTACCACCGCCTACCGCTATCTCTTTGGTTACTGCAAAAAAATCTAGTAAGCTCATTTCCCAAACCGGGAAATTTTTTTTCCTAATGATCCGCCCCCAGGGCAAGAAGAATATTGTGGCCATGACCTCCAGACAGGGCTCCTCTGCATGACAACAACAAATGGACAAGGTTGTGGAGGAGTACGGGGACATCTTCACCTCACCCACAGGGGTGCCTCTGCACTGTCAGATCAAGCATCCCATTGATCTGACCCCAGGTGAGCCACTACCCAATGGACCGATCTATCGATGCTTTGTTCTAGAGAACAATGAAATTGAGAGGTAAATTCAGGAGCTATTGCAGAAAGGCCACATCTAGCCAAGATCATCACCTTGTGGGAGCCCAATCGTGTTGGTACAGAAGAAGGATGGGACTTGGAGACTTTGTATTGACTATCGGGTGTTGAACAAAATCACTGTCTAGAATAGGTACCCGATCCCATGGATTGATGACATTCTAGACCAACTCAAAGGGGTGAAATATTCCAGCAAGATCGAATTGAAGTCTAGGTATCACCAGGTACCAATCGAATCCTCTGATGTGTGGAAGGTTGCCTTCAAAGCCAAGGAGGGCCTTTTCGAATGGCTTGTTATGCCTTTCGGGTTGACGAATGCTCCTGCAACCTTCATGAGGTTGATGGATGACATATTTCGGCCATTCACCAACTCATTTGTAGTGGTGTACTTGGATGACATTCTAATCTTCAGCCAGACTTGGGAAGAGCACCTCCACCACATCTGAAAAGTATTCCAAACACTGAGGCAACACAAGTTGTGTGCCAATTTGGAGAAGTGCACTTTTGGCATGACCCAGGTTCAATATCTGGGATACATTATTGATGAAAGGGGGGTGCATGTGGATCCAACCAAGATCCAAGTCATTCGGGATTAGCCAGCCCCAACCACTCTAACAGAACTTTGCAACTTTCTGGGTCTTGCTAATTTCTATCGCACGTTCGTGTTGGGATTATCTCATATCACTTGGCCTTTGAGTCAAGTAACTGAGGGAGGAGCGAAAGAAAAATTATTTTGGTCGAAACCTCAACAGCAGGCATTCATAGAATTGAAACATTGCCTTTTCTCTTCCCCAGTGCTCACATTAACAGACTTGCAACAATCGTTTGAGATCGAGACAGATACCTTTGACTATGCTATTGGGGCAATTCTTACTCAACAGGGGCATCCAATGGCATATCACAGTGAGACATTGTCCGACACAGTTCGCAAGTATCCCACTTATGACAAAGAAATGTATTCCATTGTGCAGGCTTGTCAACAATGGAAGCATTACATTTTGGGGAAGGAAACAATCATCCACACACACCACCGACCCCTACAGTTCATACAGACACAAGGGAAGTTGCAGAACGATCGTCGTCAGAAGTGGTCCACATATATGCAACAGTTTCATTTAAACATCAAGTAAAAGAAGGGTAGCACCAATAATGTTACAGACTGCCTCAACCGACCACCAATCGTGGTGCTAACCACCATTCTCAACTCTTGTGGGCACGAGACTTCTAATTGGCCGCTTCTCTACAAGAACAATCCAAAATTCAGCCACACATACAAGGCACTCTTGGGGGGTACGCAAGTCCCAAATTTTCACCTCCAAGAGGCACTGTTATGTCACCTGGGAAATCTTTTTGTTCCTTCAAGCGAGCGTGCCAAGATGATATGGGAAGCACACTACAGTCAAATCGTTGGGCATTTCGGGGTCGATAAAATAGTAGCATTGTTGCAGAATTATTTCTATTGGCCGAACCTTCGACAGGATGTCTGGAAGTACATCAAATCCTGTACTACTTGTGCCATTGCCAAATTGACCATAAAGAATAAAGGCCTATATACTCTGCTACCTACCCCTATTCGACCTTGGGAATCCATCTCCATGGATTACATGTCAGGCCTTCCTTATACTAAGCATGGAAACGACTGTGTTTTCGTGGTCATCCATAGATTCTCGAAGATGGCCTTTATGGCGACCTGCAAGAAGAATATCACATCAGAAGACACTGCTAAAATATTCTTTGAACGAGTGTGGGTGAACTTTGGGATCCCACAGTCTATCATATCATATTGGGACAACAAGTTCCTCAGCACATTTTGTTCCAACCTCTGGTCAATTCTAGACACCAAGCTCACCAAGTCCACAGCTTTCCATCCCCAAACGGATGGCCAAACAGAGGTCGTCAACAGGATGATGGTACACATTCTGCGCATGTAAAATTCAAAGAATCCACGCACATGGGATGAGAGCCTCCCCTATGTACAACATAGTTATAGTCGGGCTCTCCACAGCTCAACTGGCCACAACCCCTTTCAGGTGGGCTTGGGATTCCAGCCAATATGTCCCATTGACGTAGCCATGCCATTTGCAGCTACTCAGGACAATTCGGCTCATGTCTAGTCTGAAGCTGACAAAGCGAACAACTTCATCAACATATTGGACAGAGCCAATGATAAGTAGAAGCAACGACATGATCAACATCGGGTGCGACACAACTTCCAGGTGGACAACAAAGTGTGGCTGCATTTGCAGAAGGAGCGCTTCACTGGACCCGACCGCAAGCTTTGCCTAATCCGATATGGGTCGTACACCATGACCAAGGCTGTAGGGAACAATTCCTTCGAGCTCAGTATTCCACCATTCCTTGGTCTGCACCCAGTATTCAATGTGGACTGCCTTCGTCCCTACTTCCCACCTCTACTGGACACCTCTGACATTGGAGAACAACTCACACCAACAAAGTTAAACCCAGACTGCATGGAACATGCCACCACATATTGTATCATGGACTTGCAAATCAAGAACACTTGCCAACAGAAGATCCAACTGTATCACGTTTTTAAATCTGGCCAACTCCTGCACCAAGGCAAGTGGTTCACCAGGGACCAAGTTCAGCAGAAGTTTCCTCATCTCATGGAGGAACTCAATGCAATGGGGACCAATGCTTCCTAAGTGGGGAGGAATGATCCAGGTGGATATTGGTCACCACTCACCTATTCCACTTGGGGCCCCACCATTGTCTCTTTTAGTTTTTTCAGTTTCGGCACAACTTACTATTTTTAGCAGTTTTTCGGGTCCTGAACTTCCAGAGCCATTTTGAGGCCCTAATCAACGTTTTTTGGGAAACCTGGGCTACATCAAAAGTGTTATTCATCAGATAGATCTTTCTAACAAGGTATGGTGCATGTCAAACGGAGATCGTATGCCAAAGTTACATCCCTGAAAAGTTGAAACACCAATTTACCCAAATGGGACCCGTAGTTTTGGCGCTTCATCTCCTAGGGTTAGGGTTTTGGATGTTTATGGTTTTCCATTCTTTCTAAATAATAAATAGGCCCTCGAGCCTCATTGTAACACATTTCAGAGGCCTGTAGCCTCCTCATCTCTGCTCAGAGATAAGCTACCAGCGCCCTAACTAGTTTATTTCTGTTTTGTCTGTAAATAAATTTCGATTCTTGATATAAATGAAATGAAGTGTTATTTCCATTGCATCTTTGTATTTATGGTTATATGTGCATTATATTGCGTTCCTGCATAAACCCGGATCAGTGGTATCAGAGTAGTCTACTTTTCTCGATCCTTCTTTGCATGTCCCCAACGAGGTCGAGGTATAAGGAGTTAGGTATCAATCTGGTTGAACCTTTGCAAGATCAACCTCGCAAACCCCGATGGACGCCCATGGGGGAAGAAAAGAAAGATGAGGGAGTAGGAGATCCTATCAGAATATTGCTCTAAGGGCCTTCTAAAAACAAAGGAACGCAATGATGGATAACTTTCCCCAGATCCTTCAATGACTGCCCACCGGCGGCGCATCTGCATCCAACAACCACTCTGGAGGCACGACTCCCTTTAAGGTACAAGTAAAATTTGAGATTCCCATATTTGAGGGTCAAATATATGCAAATTTCGTAGATAAATGGTTGAATCTATTAGAAGTATATTTCTTAATTCATGACCTTTCCGACAGGGAGAAGATTATTTTTGCACTCCTCAAAGCTACCCCCCATGTCAAGGACTGGTGGGAAACCTACTATGAGAAAAAGGATGAGACAGAACCCTCTTTGTTCTTAGTCGTACCCACTTGGAATTATTTCCAAGATGCTATCAAGGAAAAATATTATCACATGGGGAGCTATGAGGACAAGTACATATAATGGACCACTCTATGGAAATAAAGGGATCAAGATGTGCATGAGCTGACGAATTTGTTCCATACCCTGTGCACAAAGTTGGGTATCAAAGATTCGGAGAAACATTTGGTTCTAAAGTATCACAGTTGTCTGCACAGATACATTCAGGAGGAAATGGAGTTCCTAGACATCTCCTCGCTTGGTACGACATACCGGTATGCTGTCAAGATTGAGCAAAAATTCAAACAAAAGAAGCGAGACTTTGGATCTGTGAATCAAAATCAAGGGAAAGGTGCCGCAAAACCACAGAACAAAGGGCAAAGCCAAGGCATGGCATCCCAAGACACCCTACCAAAGCCACAAGCAAAGAACAACACCGCGAAGCCAAAGAAAGTGGTGTGAGTTCCATAAGAGCTCCACTCACAACACAAGTGAGTGTCGAGCCAAGCAGTCGCCGGTGGCCGAGATGAGGGCTTCTGAATCAAATTCATGCTTCGACTCTGAATCAGAACCTGACAAGGGGAATGACAAAGGGAAACATATTATTGACGCGGAACCCAATGTCATTGTTGCCAATGAAAAGATCTAGAAGGAGGAACCAGGGTTCCCCATTATAGTTCATTGTCGACAATGGGAGCCAAAATAACCTCATTTCAGTAGATGTTTTGAATTGGTTGGGCTTGTATACCATAACACACCCACCACCATACACCATCAGGTGGCTTCATCAAGGACAAGATCTCCGCGTCAGCTAGCAGTGTTGCCTTCCCTACAACATAAAGCCCTTCATGGAAGAGGTATTATGTGACATTACTACTCTTGATGTTTATGATGTATTATTAGAACAACCATACTTGTGGAAGCGACATTTTGTGTATGAGTCTTGACCTCACACTATTATTGTTACTTTGGGAAATAAGTTGTATAGGATACCAGAGGTACCACCGCCTGTCACTATCTCTTTGGTTACTGTAAAACAATGTGGTTAGCTCATTTCCCAAAATAGGAAATTTGTTTTCTTGATGATCTGCCCCCAGGGAAAGAAGAATATTGTGGCCACAACCTCCAGATAAGGCTCCTCTGCATGACAACAACAAATGGACAAGTTTGTGGAGGAGTACGAGGACATCTTCACCTAACCCACATGGGTGCCTCTGCACTGTCAGGTCAAGCATCCCATTGATCTGACCCCAGGTGTGCCGCTACCCAATGGACCGATCTATCGGCGCTCTGTTCTCGAGAACGATGAAATCAGGAGGCAGATTCAGGAGTTGCTACAAAAAGGCCACATCCGGCCAAGTTCATCACCCTGTGGGAGCCCGATCGTGTTGGTACAGAAGAAGGATGGGACTTGGAGACTCTGTATTGACTATCAGAGGCTGAATAAGATCACTGTCCGGAACAGGTACTCGATCCCACAGATTGATGACCTTCTAGACCAACTCAAAGGGGTGAACTATTTCAGCAAGATCGACTTGAATTTTAGGTATCACCAGGTACCCATCGAACCCTTCGATGTGTGGAAGACTGCCTTCAAAGCCAAGGAGGGCCTTTTCAAATGGCTTGTCATGCCTTTCGGGTTGATGAATGCTCCCGCAACCTTCATGAGGTTGATGGACGACATATTGTGTCCATTCACCAACTCATTTGTAGTGGTGTACTTCGATAACATTTTGATCTTCACCCAGACTTGGGAAGAGCACCTCCACCACATCCGACAAGTCCTCCAAAAATTGCGGCAACACAAGTTGTGTGCAAATTTGGAGAAGTGCACTTTTGGCATGACCCAGGTTCAATATCTGGGATACATTATTGATGAAAGGGGGGTGCATGGGATCCAACCAAGATCCAAGTCATTCAGGGTTGGCCAGTCCCAACCACTCTAACAGACCTTCACAGCTTTCTGGGTCTTGCTAATTTCTACCATAGGTTCATGTTGGGATTCTCTCATATCACTTCGCCCTTGAGTCAAGTCACTAAGGGAGGAGAGAAAACAAAATTATTTTGGTCAGAACCTCAACAGAAGGCGTTCATAGAATTGAAAATCTATTTTGCCCCAGTTCTCACATTACCATACTTGCAACAACCATTTGAGATCGAGACATATGCCTCTGACTATGCTATTGGGGCAGTTCTTACTCAACAGGGGCATCCAGTGTCATATCACAGTGAGACATTGTCTAACACAGTTCGCAAGTATCCCACTTATGAAAAAGACATGTATTCCATTGTGAAGGCTTGTCGACAATGGAAGCATTACATTTTGGGGAAGGAAACAATCATCCACACAGACCACCGACCCCTGTAGTTCATACGGAGACAAGGGAAGTTTCAGAACGATCACCATCAGAAGTGGTCCACATATCTGCAACAATTGTATTTGAACATAAAGTACAAGAAGGGTAGCACCAATGATGTTGCAGACTACCTCAGCCGACCACCGATCATGGCACTAACCACCGTTCTCAAATCTTGTGGGAACAACACTTATGATTGGCTGCTTCTCTATAAGAGCGATCCAGAATTCAGCCACACATACAAGGCACTCTTCGGGGGTACGCAAGTTCAAAATTTTCACCTCCAAGATGCAATGTTATGTCACCAGGGACACCTTTGTGTTCCTTCAAGTGAGTGTACCAAGATGATATGGGAAGCGCACTACATTCGAGTCGCTGGGAATTTTGGGGTCAAGAAAACAGTGGCAATGCTCCAGAAGTATTTCTATTGGCCGAACCTTCGACAAGATGTTAGGAAGTACATCAAATCCTACACTGCTTGATCCATTTCCAAACCAACCATCAAGAAGCAATTCCTATATACTTCGCTACCTACCCCTAGTTGATCTTGGGAATCCATCTCCATGGATTACATGTCGGGCCTTTGTTCTAATATGCACAGAAACGATTGTGTTTTCGTGGTCGTCGACAGATTCTCGAAGATGGCCATTATGGCGGCTTGCAAGAAAAATATCACAGTAGAAGCCACTACTAAAATCTTCTTTGAACGAGTGTGGATCCACTTTTGGATCCCACAGTCTATCATAACAGATCGGGATAGCAGGTTCCTCAGCACATTTTGGTCCAGCCTCTAGTCAATGCTCGACACCAAGCTTACCAAGTCCACAACTTTCCATCCCCAAACTGATGGCCAGACAGAGGTCGTCAACAAGATGATGGTACACATTTTACACATGTACAATTCAAAGAATCCACGCACATGGGGTGAGAGCCTCCCCTATGTACAACATAGTTATAACCAGGCTCTCCATAGCTCAACCGGCCATAGCCCCTTTCAGGTGGGCTTGAGATTCCAGCCACTATGTCCCATTGACGTACGCATGCCTTTTGAGGCTACTCAGGATCATTCGGCTCATGTCCTGTCTAAAGCTGACAAAGAGAACAACTTCATCGAGCACATTTAGCACATCCGCCAACAGGTTCATGACATATTGGACAGATCCAATGCTAAGTACAAGCAACGACATGATCAACATCAGGTGTCACACAACTTCCAAATGGGCGACAAAATGTGGCTACATTTTCAGAAGGAGCGCTTCACTAGACCCCACTACAAGCTTCGCCCGCTTCGATATGGGCTATACACCATCACCAAGGTCGTAGGGAAAAATTCCTTCGAGCTTAGTATTCCACCATTCCTTGGTCTGCACCCAGTATTCAATGTGGATCGCCTTCGTCCCTACTTCCCACCTCTACTGGACACCTTTGACATTGGACAACAACTCACACCAACAGAGTTAAACCCAGACTGCATGGAATAAGCCACCATAGATTATATCAAGGAAATGAAAATCAAGAACACTCGCTAACAGAAGAGCCAACTATATCGAGCTGTTAAAGCTGGCCAACTCCTACACCAAGGCAAGTGGTTCACCAGGGACCAAGTTCAGCAGAAGTTTCCTCATCTCATGGAGGAACTCAACGCAATGGGGACCATTTCTTCCTAAGGGGGGAGGAATGATCCAAGTGGATATTGGTGGCCACCCGCCTATTCCAATTGGGGCCCCACCATTGTCTCTTTCAATTTTTCAGTTTCGGCACAACTTACTATTTTCAGCAGTTTTTCGGATCTTGAACTTCCGGAGCCATTTTGAGGCCCTAAACGACGTTTTTTGGGAAAACTGGGAGCAACATAGCTCCATGGCACAATGTTTCTCACATAAAAAGTTGTAGTGCTCGTATAGATATTTCTAACGAGGTATGGTGCGCGTCAAATGGAGATCGTATACCAAAGTTACGCCCCCTGGAAGTTGAAACACCAGTCTACCCAAACGGGGCCCATAGTTTAGCGCTTCATCTCCTAGGGTTAGGGTTTTCCATTGTTTCTAAATAAGAAATAGGTCCTCAAGCCTCATTGTAAAATAGTTTACAGGCCTGTATCCACCACATCTCTGCTTAGAGATAAGCTACCAGCACCCTAGCTAGTTTATTTCCATTTTGTCTGTAAGAAAAATTTCAGTTCTTTGATATTATTGAAATGAAGTGTTATTTCCATTGCATCTTTGTATTTATGGTTATACGTGTATTCTTTTGCGTTCCTGTATAAATCCAGATTAGTGGCATGAAAGTGATCTTTTTTTCTCGATCCTTCTTTGCATGTCCCCAACGAGGTTGGGGTATAAGGAGTTAGGGATCGATCTGGTTGAACCTTTGCAAGATCAGCCTCGCAAACCCCGACAGCCGCCCATGGGGGATGAAAATAAATATGAGGGAGTAGGAGATCCTATCAAAATATTGCTCGAGGAGGCCCTCAAAAAACAAAGGAAGGCGATGATGGATAACTTTTCACAGATCCTTCAACGACTTCCCACCAGCGGCGCAACTGCATCCAACAGCCACTTTGGAGGCGTGACTCCCTTTAATGTACAAGTAAACTTTGACATTCCCATATTTGAGGATCAAATAGATGCAGATGTCGTAGATAAATGGTTGAATTTATTAGAAGGATATTTCTCGGTTCATGACTTTTCCGACCGGGAGAAGATTATTTTTGTACTCCTCAAAGCTACCCCCCATGTCAAGGACTAGTGGGAAACCTACTGTGAGAAAAAGGACGAGACAAAACCTTCTTTGTTCTTAGCTATACCCACTTGGAATTCTTTCCGAGACACCATCAAGGAACAATATTATCTCGTGGGGAGCTATGAAGACAAGTACATATAATGGACCACGTTGCGGCAACAAAGGGATCAAGATATGCATGAGCTACGAATTTGTTCCATACCCTACGCACAAATTTGGGTATCAAATATTCAGAGAAACATTTGGTGCTAAAGTATCGCAGTTTTCTGCACAGATACATTCAGGAGGAAATGGAGTTCCTCGACATCTCCTCGCTTGGTATGGCATGCTGGTATGCTACCAAGATTGAGTAGAAATTAAAACATAAGAAGCGAGACTTTGGATCTGTGAATCAAAAGCAAGGGAAAGGTGCCCCCAAAATGTAGAAAAAAGGACAAATCCAAGGCATGGTGGCCCAAGACACACTATCAAAGCCACAAGCAAAGAACAACACCGTGAAGACAAAGGACACGAGAAAGAAGTGTGAGTTCCATAAGATCTCCACTCACAACACAAGTGAGTATCAGGCCAAGTAGTCTCTGGTGGCCGAGATGAGGGCTTCTGAATCAGATGCATGCTCCGACTCTGAATCAGAACCTGACAAGGGGAATGACAAAGGGAAACAGATTATTGATGTGGAGCCCAACACCACTATTGCCACTGTGAAGATCCAGAAGGAGGAACGGGAAGATCCAGATGAGGAGGAGCATCTCTTCCACTCCCATATGTGGGTAAAGGGTTCCCCACTATAGTTCATTGTTGACAATGGGAGCCAAAAGAACCTCATTTCAGTAGACGACGTGAAGTGGTTGGGCTTGCCAACCACAGCACACCTACAACCATACACCATCGGGTGGCTTCATTAAGGACAGGATCTCCACGTCAGCCAGCAGTGTCGCCTTCCCTACAACATCAAGCCATTATGTGACATTGCTCCTCTTGATGTTTCTGATTTATTATTAGGCCAACCATACTTATGGAAGCAACATGTTGTGTATGAGTCCTGACCTCGTGCTGTTATTTTTACTTTTGGAAATAATTTGTATAGGATACCAGAGGTACCACCGCTTGCCGCTATCTCTTTGGTTATTGCAAAACAATGTAGTAAGCTCATTTCCCAAACCAAGAAATTTGTTTTCCTAATGATCCACCCCCAAGGAAAGAAGAAGATTGTGGCGATGACCTCCAAAAAGGGCTCCTCTGCACGACAACTACAAATGGACAAGGTTGTGGAGGAGTACGAGGACTTCTTCACCTCACCCACAGGGGTGCCTCTGTACTGTCAGGTCAAGCATCCCATTGATATTACCCCAGGTGCGTCACTACCCAATGGATCGATCTATCGGTGCTTTGTTTTGGAGAACGATGAAATCAAGAGGCATATTCAGGAGCTGCTGCAGAAAGGCCACATATGGCCAAGTTCATTACCCTGTGGAACCCCGATCGTGTTGGTACAAAAGAAGGATGGGACTTGGAGACTTTGTATTGACTATCGGGCGCTGAACAAGATCACTGTCTGGAATAGGTACCTGATCCCACAGATTTATGACCTTCTAGACGATCTCAAAGCGGCGAAATATTTCAGCAAGATCGACTTGAAGTCTAGGTATCACCAGGTACCAATCAAACCCTTCGATGTGTGGAAGACTGCCTTCAAAGCCAAGGAGGGCATTTTCGAATGGCTTGTCATGCCTTTTGGGTTGACAAATTCTCCTGCAGCCTTCATGAGGTTGATGGAAGACATATTGTGGCCATTCACCAACTTATTTGTAGTGATGTACTTGGATGACATTCTGATCTTAAGCCAGACTTGGGAAGAGCACCTCCACCACATCCGACAAGTCTTCCAAACACTGCAGCAACACAAGTTGTGTGCCAATTTGGAGAAGTGCACTTTTGGCAAGACCCAGGTTCAATATCTGGGATACATTATTGATGAAAGGGGGGTGCATGTGGATCCAACCAATATCCAAGTCATTCGGAATTGGCCAGCCCCAACCACTCTAACAGAGCTTCGCAGCTTTCTAGGTCTTGCTAATTTCTACCGCAGGTTCGTGTTGAGATTCTCTCATATCACTTGGCCCTTGAGTCAAGTCACCAAGGGAGGAGCGAAAGAATTTTTTTTTGTTCGGAACCTCAACATAAGTCGTTCGTAGAATTGAAACATCGCCTCTGTTTTTCCCCACTGCTCACATTACCAGACTTGAAACAACCATTTGAGATCGAGACAGATGCCTCTGACTATGCTATTGGGGTAGTTCTTACTCAACAGGGGCATCAGGTGGCATATCACAGTGAGACATTGTCTGACACAGTTTGAAAGTATCCCACTTATGACAAAGAAATTTATTCCATTGTGCAGGCTTGTCGAAAATGGAAGCATTACATTTTGGGGAAGGAAACAATCATCCACAAAGACCACCGACCCCTGCAGTTCATACAAACACAAGGGAAGTTGCAGAATGATCACCATCAGAAGTGGTCCACATCTTTGCAACAGTTTCATTCGAACATCAAGTACAAGAAGGGTAGCACCAATAATGTTGCAGACTGCCTCAGCCAACCACCGATCGTGGCACTAACCACCGTTCTCAACTATTGTGGGCACGAGACTTCTGATTGGCCGCTTCTCTACAAGAGCAATCCAGAATTCAGCCACACATACAAGGCACTCTTGGGGGGTATGCAAGTTCCAAATTTTCACCTCCAAGATGCATTGTTATGTCACCTGGGACACCTTTATGTTCCTTCAAGTGAGTGTGCCAAGATGATATGGGAATCGCACTACAGTCGAGTCGCTAGGCATTTCGGGGTCGAGAAAACAGTGGCAATGCTGCAAAAGTATTTCTATTGGCCGAACCTTCAACTAGATGTTGGGAAGAACATCATATCCTGCACTGCTTGCGCCATTTCCAAGCTGACCATCAAGAAGCAAGGACTATATATACTCCGCTACCTACCCCTAGTCGACCTTGGGAATCCATCTCCATAGATTACATGTCGAGCCTTCCTTCTACTAAGCATGGAAACAACAATGTTTTCGTGGTTGTCGATAGATTCTCGAAGATGGCCAATATGGCGGCCTGCAAGAAGAATATCACAGCATAAGCCACTACTAAACTCTTCTTTGAATGAGTGTGGGTGCACTTTGAGATCCCACAGTCTATCATATCAGATCGGGATAGCAAGTTCCGTAGCACATTTTGGTCCAGCCTCTAGTCAATGCTCGACACCAAGCTCACCAAGTCCACAGCTTTCCATCCCCAAAATGATGGCCAGAAAGAGGCCGTCAATAGGATGATGGTACACATTATGCACATGTACAATTCAAAGCATCCACGCACATGGGATGAGAGCCACCCCTTTGTACAACATAGTTATAACCGGGCTCTCCACAGATCAACCAGCTACAGCCCCTTTCAGGTGGGCTTTGGATTCTAGCCACTATGTCCCATTGACGCAGCCATGCCATTTGCGGCTACTCGGGCTGATTTGGCTCATGTTCAGTATGAAACTGACAAAGCGAATGGCTTCATCTATCGCATTCAGAACATCCGCCAACAGGTTCATGACATATTGGACAGAGCCAATGCTAAGTACAAGCAACGACATGATCAACATCGGGTGTTACACAACTTCCAGGTGGGCGACAAAGTGTGGCTACATTTGCAGAAGGAGCGCTTCACTGGACCCCATTGCAAGCTTCACCCACTCTGATATGGGTTGTACACCATCACCTAGGTTGTAAGGAACAATGCCTTCGAGCTCAGTATTCCAGCATTCCTTGGTTTTCACCCAGTATTCAATGTGGACCGCCTTCGTCCCTACTTCCCACCTCTACTAGACACCTCTGACATTGGAGAACAAATCACACCAACAGAGTTAAACCGATACTGCATGGAATAGGCCACCACAGATTGTATCATGGACACGCAAATCAAGAACACTCGCCAACAGAATATCCAAATGTATCGAGTTGTTAAAGCTAGCCAACTCTTGCACTAAGGCAAGTCGTTCACCAGGGACCAAGTTCAGTAGAAGTTTCCTCATCTCATGGATGAACTCAATGCAATGGGGAATATTGCTTCCTAAGGGGGGTGGAATGATCTAGGTGGATATTGGTGGCCACCCGCCACACGTGGGGCCCCACCATTGTCTCTTTCAGTTTTTCAGTTTCGGCACAACTTACTATTTTTAGCATTTTTTCAGGTCTTGAACTTCCGGAGCCATTATGAGGCCCTAAACGACTTTTTTTGGGAAAACTTGGAGCAACATGGGTATATTGATGAATGTTGCTCACATCAAAAGTTTTATTCCTTGGATATATCTTTCTAAAGAGGTATGGTGTGTGTCAAACGGAGATCGTATGCCAAGGTTACGTCCCCGAAAAGTTGAAACACCAATTTACCCAAACGGGGCCCATAGTTTTGGCGCTTCATCTCCTAGGGTTAGGGTTTTGGATGTTTAGGGTTTTCAAGTGATTCTAAATAATAAATAGGTCCTCGAGCCTCATTGTAACACAGTTCAGAGGTCTATAGCTGCCACATATCTGCTTAGATATAAGCTACCAGTGCCCTAACTAGTTTATTTCCATTCTGTCTTTAAGCAAGTTTATGTTCTTTGATATTAATGAAATGAAGTGTTATTTCCGCTGCATATTTGTATTTATGGTTATATGTGTATTCTATTGCGTTCCTGCATAAATCTGGATCAGTGGTATCAGGTCGGTCTACTTTTTCTCGATCCTTCTTTGCATGTCCCCAACGAGGTCAGAGTATAAGGATTTAGGGCTCAATCTGGTTGAACCTTTGCAAGATCAGCCTCGCAAACCCCGACAATTTCCCATGGGGGATGAAAAGAAAGATGAGAGAGCAAGAGATCCTATCAAAATATTTCTCAAGGAGGCCCTCGAAAAACAAAGGAATGCGATGATGGACAACTTTGCCCGGATCCTTCAACGACTGCCCACCAGCGACACATCTGCATCCAGTAGCCACTCTTGAGGCACGACTCCCTTCAAGGTACAAGTAAACTTTGACATGTGGTGTTGGGATAATATTTCCAAGGCCTATCCCATTTCTTAGGTTCCAAATCAATTTTAGCACTTTCATTTTCGAGTTTTTTCCTGAAGCTCGTATTTGTTTCTGATCACAACAACTGCCTTCAATTCCATTTACGCATCCGCATCCGCAGCCACTCTTGAGGCAATTAATCCCTTCAAGGCATGTGTATTCTGACATTCCCATATTTGAGGGTCAGATAGTTGTAGACATCGTAGATAAATGGTTGAATCTATTAGAAGGATATTTCTCGGTTCATGAATTTTCCGACCAAGAGAAGATTATTTTTGCACTCCTGAAAGCTACCCCCCATGTCAAGGACTGGTGAGAAACCTACTGTGAGAAAAAGGACGAGACAGAACCCTCTTTATTCTCAGCCGTACCCACTTGGAATTATTTCCAAGATGCCATCAAGGAACAATATTATCCCGTGGGGAGAAATGAGGACAAGTACATACAATGGACCACGCTACGGCAACAAAGGGATCAAGATGTGCATGAGCTGATGAATCTGTTCCATACCCTACGCACAAAGTTGGGTATCAAATATTCGGAGAAACAACTGGTGCTAAAGTATCGCAGTTTTTTGCATAGATACATTTAGGAGGAAATGGAGTTCCTCGACATCTCCTCGCTTGGTACGACATACCGGTATGTTACCAAGATTGAGCAGAAATTCAAACAGAAGAAGCGAGTCTTTGGATTTGCGAATCAAAAGCAAGGGAAAGGTGCCCCTAAATCAAAGAACAAAGGACAAAGCCAAGGCATGGAGGCCCAAGACACATTGCCAAATCCACAAGCAAAGAACAACACCGAGAAGCCAAAGAAGGACATGGGAAAGTGGTGTGAGTTCCATAAGATCTCCACTCACAACACAAGTGAGTTTCGGGAAAACCAATTGCTGGTGGCTGAGATGAGGGCTTCTGAATCAGATGCATGATCCGACTCTGAATCAGAACCTGAAAAGGGAAATGAAAAAGGGAAACAGATTATTGATGCGGAGCCGAACGCCACTGTTGCCACTGCGAAGATCCAGAAGGAGGAATCGGAAGATCCAGAGGAGGAGGGGCGTCTCTTCCACTCCCAAATGTGGGTAAACGGTTCCCCACTATAGTTAATTGTCGACAATGGGTGCCAAAAGTACCTCATTTCAGTAGACCCCGTGAGGGGGTTTGGCTTGCCGACCACAACACACCCACAACCATACACCATCGAGTGGTTTCATCTAGGACGAGATCTCCGCGTCAGCCAATAGTGCCGCCTTCCCTACAACATCAAGCTCTTCACAGATGAGGTATTATGTGAAATTTCTCCTCTTGATGTTTCTGATGTATTATTAGGCCAACCATACTTGTGGAAGCGACATGTTGTGTATGAGTCCTGGCCTCGCACTTTTATTGTTACTTTGGGAAATAAGCTGTACAGGATACCAGAGGTACCACCGCCTGCCGCCATCTCTTTGGTTACTGAAAACCAATGTAGTAAGCTCAATTCCCAAACCAGGAAATTTGTTTTCCAGATGATCCGCCCCCAAGACAAGAAGAATATTGTGGCCACGGCCTCCAAACAGGGCTCCTCTGCATGACAACAACAAATGGACAAGGTTTTGGAGGAGTACGTGGACATATTCACCTCACCCACAGGGGTGCCTCTACACTGTCAGGTCAAGCATCCCATTGATCTCACCCTAGGTGCACCGCTACCGAATGGACTGATCTATCGGCGCTCTATTCTCGAAAATGATGAAATCAAGAGGTAGCTTCAGGAGTTGCTGCAGAAAGGCCACATCCAGCCAAGTTCATCACCCTGTAGGAGCCCGATCGTGTTGGTACAGAAGAAAGATGGGACTTGGAGACTTTGTATTGACTATCAGGTGCTGAACAAGATCATTGTCAGGAATAGGTACCCGATCCCATGGATTGATGACCTTCTAGACCAACTCAAAGGGGCGAAATATTTCAGCAAGATCGACTTGAAGTCTGGGTTTCCCCAGGTACCAATCGAACCCTCTGATGTGTGGAAGACTGCCTTGAAATCCAAGGAGGGCCTTCTCGAATGGCTTGTCATGCCTTTCGGGTGTACGAATGCTCCCGCAACCTTCATGGGGTACATGGACGACATATTGCGACCATTCACCAACTCATTTGTAGTGGTGTACTTTGTGTGCCAATTTGGAGAAGTGCACTTTTGGCATGACCCAGGTTCAATACCTGGGATATATTATTGATGAAAGGGGGGTGCATGTGGATCCAACCAAGATCCAAGTCATTCGGGATTGGCCAGCCCCAACCACTCTAATAGAGCTTCACAGCTTTATGGGTCTTGCTAATTTATACCGCAGGTTCATGTTGGGATTCTCTCATATCACTTGGCCCTTGAGTCAAGTCACCAAGGGAGGAGCGAAAGCAAAATTCTTTTGGCCAGAACCTCAATAGAAGGCATTCGTAGAATTGAAACATCGCCTCTGTTATGCCCCAGTTCTCACATTACCAAGCTTGCAACAACCATTTGAGATCGAGACAGATGCCTTTGACTATGCTATTGGGGTAGTTCTTGCTCAACATGGGCATCAAGTGTCATATCACAGTGAGACATTGTCTGACACAGTTCGCAAGTATCCCACTTATGATAAAGAAATGCATTTCATTGTGCAAGCTTGTCGATAATGAAAGCATTACATTTTGGGGAAGGAAACAATCATCCACACAGACCACCGACCCCTGCAGTTCATACAAACACAAGGGAAGTTGCAGAAAGATCTCCATCAAAAGTGGTCCACATATCTGCAACAGTTTCATTCGAACATCAAGTACAAGAAGGGTAGCACCAATAATGTTGCAGACTGCCTCAACCGACCATCAATCATGGTGCTAACCACCATTCTCAACTCTTGTGGGCATGAGACTTCTAATTGGCCGCTTCTCTACAAGAGCGATCCAGAATTCAACCACACATACAAGGCACTCTTGGGGGGTACGTAAGTTCTAAATTTTCACCCCCAAGATGCACTGTTATGTCACCTGGGACACCTTTGTGTTCCTTCAAGCAAGCGTGCCAAGATGATATGGGAATCGCACTATAGTCGAGTCGTTGGGCATTTCGGGGTTGAGAAAACAGTGGCAGTGCTGCAGAAGTATTTCTATTGGCCGAACCTTCGACAGGATGTCGGGAAGTACATCAAATATTGCATTGCTTGTGCCATTGCCAAAATGACCATCAAGAATAAAGGCCTATATACTCTGCTACCTACCCCAAGTCGACCTTTGGAATCCATATCCATGGATTACATGTCAAGCCTTCCTTCTACTAAGCATGGAAGCGACTCTGTTTTCGTGGTCGTCGACAGATTCTCGAAGAAGGCCATTATGGCAGCTTGCAAGAAGAATATCACAACAGAAGCCACTGCTAAAATCTTCTTTGAATGAGTGTGGGTGCACTTTGGGATCCCACAATGTATCATATCAGATAGGGACAGCAGGTTCCTCAACTCATTTTGGTCCAGCCTCTAGTCAATGCTGGACACCAAGCTCACCAAGTCCACAGCTTTCCATCCATAAACTGATGGCCAGACAGAGGTCGTCAACAGGATGATGGTACACATTCTATGCATGTGAAATTCAAAGCATCCACACACATGGGATGAGAGCCTCCCCTATGTACAACACAGTAATAACCGGGCTCTCCATAGCTCAACCGGCCACAACCCCTTTCAGGTGGGCTTGGGATTCCAGCCACTATGTCCCATTGACGTAGCCATGCCATTTGCGGCTACTCAGGCTGATTCAGCTCATGTCCAGTCTGAAGCTGACAAAGCGAACGACTTCATCGAGCGCATTCAGCACATCTGTCAACAAGTTCATGACATATTGGATAGATCCAATGCTAAGTACAAGCAATGACATGATCAACATCGGGTGCCACACAACTTCCAGGTGGGCGACAAAGTGTGGCTACATTTGCAGAAGGAGCGCTTCACTGGACCCCACCGCAAGCTTCGCCCGCTCCGATATGGGTTGTACACCATCACCAAGGCTGTAGGGAACAATGCCTTCAAGCTGAGTATTCCACCATTCCTTGTTCTGCACCCAGTATTCAATGTGGACCACCTCCGTCCCTACTTCCCGCCTCTACTGGACACCTTTGACATTGGAGAATAAATCACACCAACAGAGTTAAACCCAGACTGCATGGAACAGGCCACCACAGATTGTATCATGGACATGCAAATCAAGAACACTCGCCAACAGAATATCCAACTGTATTGGGTTGTTAAATCTAGTCAACTCCTGCACCAAGGCAAGTGGTTCACCAGGGACCAAGTTCAGCAAAAGTTTCCTCATCTCATGGAGGAAATCAACGCAATGGGGACCATTGCTTCCTAAGGGGGGAGGAGTGATATAGGTGGATATTATTTTCCACATGCCTATTCCACTTGGGGCCCCACCATTGTCTCTTTCAGTTTTTCAGTTTTGGCACAACTTACTATTTTTAGCAGTTTTTCGGGTCCTGAACTTCCGGAGCCATTTTGAAGCCCTAAACGACATTTTTTAGGAAAACTGGGAGCAACCTAGATCCATGGATTGACATTGCTTACAAAAAAAGTTGTAGTCCTCGGATAGATCTTTCTAACGAGGTATGGTGTGCGTCAAACGAAGATCGTATGCCAAAGTTACGTCCCTGGGAAGTGGAAACACCAATGTACCAAAACGGGGCCCATAGTTTTGGCGCTTCATCTCCTAGGGTTAAGGTTTTGGATGTTTAGGGTTTTACATTGTTTCTAAATAATAAATAGCCACTCGAGCCTCATTGTAATGCAATTCAGAGGCTTTTAGTCGCCACATCTCTGCTAAGAGATAAGCTACCAACACCCTAACTAGTTTATTTCCATTATGTCTGTAAGAAAATTTCAGTTCATTGATATTAATGAAATGAAGTGTTATTTCCGCTGCATCTTTGTATTTATGGTTATATGTGTATTCTGTTGCATTCCATCATAAATCTGGATCAGTGGTATCAGAGTGGTCTGCTTTTTCTCGATCCTTCTTTGCATGTCACCAACGAGGTCGAGGTATAAGGAGTTAGGGCTCGATCTGGTTGAACCTTTGCAAGATCAGCCTCGCAAACCCCGACGGCCGTCCATGGGGGATGAAAAGAAAGATGAGGAAGCAGGAGATCCTATTAAAATATTGATCGAGGAGGCCCTCGAAAATCAAAGGAACGTGATGATGGATAAGATTGCCCAGATCCTTCAACGATTGCCCACCGGCGGCGCATCTGCATCCAACATCCACTCTGGAGGCGCGACTCCCTTTAAGGTACAAGTAAACTTTGACAATCCCAAATTTTAGGGTCAAATAGATGCAAATGTTGTAGATAAATGATTGAATCTATTAGAAGGATATTTCTCAATTCATGACTTTTCCGATCGGGAGAAGATTATTTTTGCACTCCTCAAAGCTACCCCCCATGTCAAGGACTGGTGGGAAACCTACTGTGAGAAAAAATGACGAGACATAACCCTCTTTGTTCTTAGTTGTACCAACTTGGAATTCTTTCCGAGATGCCATCAAGAAACAATATTATCCTGTGGGGAGAAATGAGGACAAGTACATACAATGGACCACGTTGCGGCAACAAAGGGATCAAGATGTGCATGAGCTGACGAATCTGTTCCATACCCTGCACACAAAGTTGGGTATCAAATATTGGGAGAAACGTTTGGTGCTAAAGTATCGCAGTTGTCTGCACAGATACATTCAGGAGGAAATGGAGTTCCTCGACATCTCCTCGCTTGGTACGGCATACCAATATGCTGCCAAGATTGAGCAGAAATTCAAACAGAAGAAGCGAGACTTTGGATCTGTGAATCAAAAGCAAGGGAAAGGTGCCCCCAAACCGCAGAATAAAGGACATAGCCAATGCATGGCGGCCCAAGACACCCTGCCAAAGCCACAAGCAAATAAAAACACCGCGAATCCAAAGAAGGACATAGGAAAGTGGTGTGAGTTCCATAAGAGCTCCACTCACAACACAAGTGAGTGTCAGACCAAGCAGTCACTGGTGGCCGAGATGAGGGCTTCTGAATCAGATGCATGCTCCAACTCTAAATCATAATCTGACAAGGGGAATGACAAATGGAAACAGATTATTGATTCGGATCCCAATGCCACTGTTGCCACTACGAAGATACAGAGGAGGAGGGGCGTCTCTTCCACTCCTAGATGTGGGCAAAGGGTTCCCCACTACAGTTATTTGTCAACAATGGGAGCCAAAAGAACCTCATTTCAGCAGACATCATGAAGCGGTTGGGCTTGCCGACCACAGCACACCAACAGCCATACACCATCAGGTGGCTTCATCAAGGACGGGATCTCCACGTCAGCTAGCAGTGCCGCCTTCCCTACAACATCAAGCCCTTCATGGATGAGGTATTATGTGACATTGCTTCTCTTGATGTTTCTGATGTATTATTATGCCAACCATACTTATGGAAGCGGCATGCTGTGTATGAGTCCCGACCTTGCACAATTATTATTACTTTGGGAAATAAGTTGTACATGATACCAGAGGTACCACCATCTGTCGCTATCTCTTTGGTTACTACAAAACAATGCAGTAAGATAATTTCCCATACCAAGGAATTTGTTTTCATGATGATCCACCCCCAGGGCAAGAAGAAGATTGTGGCCACGACCTCCAGACAGGGCTCCTCTACACAACAATAAAAAATGGACAAGGTTGTGGAGGAGTACGGGGACATCTTCACCTCAACCACAGGGGTGCTTCTGCACTTTCAGGTCAAGCGTCCCATTGATCTAACCCCTTGTGTGCCGCTACACAATGGACTGATCTATCGACACTTTGTTCTCGATAACGATGAAATCAAGAGGTAGATTTAGGAGCTGCTGCAGAAAGGCCACATCCGGCCGAGTTCATCACCCTGTGGGAGCTCGATCGTGTTGGTACAGAAGAAGGATGGGACTTGGAGACTCTGTATTGACTATCGGGCGCTGAATAAGATCATTGTTTGGAATAGGTACCCAGTCCCACGGATTGATGACCTTCTAGACCAACTCAAAGGGGAAAAATATTTTAGCAAGATCAACTTGAAGTTTGGGTATCACCAGGTACCAATCGAACACTTCGATGTGTGGAAGACTGCCTTCAAAGCCAAGGAGGGCCTTTTCGAATGGCTTGTCATGCTTTTCGAGTTGACGAATGCTCCCGCAACCTTCATGAGGTTGATGGACAATCTATTGCGACCATTCACCAACTCATTTGTATTGGTGTACTTGGATGACATTCTGATCTTCAGCCATACTTGGGAAGAGCACCTCCACCACATCCGATAAGTCCTCAAAACACTGCGACAACACAAGTTGTGTGCCAATTTGGAGAAGTGTACTTTTTGCATGACCGAGGTTCAATATCTGGGATACATTCTTGATGAAAGGGGGGTGCATGTAGATCCAACCAAGATTCAAGTCATTTGGGATTGGCCAACCCCAACCACTCCAACAGATCTTCACAGCTTTCTGGGTCTTGCTAATTTCTACCGTAGGTTCATGTTGGGATTCTCTCATATCACTTGGCCCTTGAGTCAAGTCACCAAGGGAGGAGCGAAAGAAAATTTCTTTTGGTCGGACCGTCCTCAACAGAAGGTGTTCGTAGAATTGAAATATCGCCTCTATTCTTCCCCAGTGCTCACATTACCAGACTTGCAACAACCATTTGAGATCAAGACATATGCCTCTGACTATGCTATTGGGGCAGTTCTTACTCAAAAGGGGCATCCAGTGGCATATCACAGTGAGACATTGTCTAACACAGTTCACAAGTATCCCACTTATGACAAAGAAATGTATTCCATTGTGCAGGCTTATCAACAATGGAAGCATTACATTTTGGGGAAGGAAACAATCATCCACACAGACCACCGACCCCTACAGTTCATACAGACACAAGGGAATTTGCAGAACGATCGCCATCAGAAGTGGTCCACATATCTACAACAGTTTCATTGAACATCATGTACAAGAAGGGTAGCACCAATAATATTGCAGACTGCCTCAGCCGACCACCGATCATGGCGCTAACCACCGTTCTCAACTCTTGTGGGCACGAGACTTCTGATTGGCCACTTCTCTATAAGAGCAATCTAGAATTAAACCACACATACAAGGCACCCTTGGGGGGTATGCAAGTTCCAAAATTTCACGTCCAAGATGCACTGTTATGTCACCTGGGACACCTTTGTGTTCCTTCAAGTGAGCGTGCCAAGATGATATGGGAAGCACACTACAGTCGAGTCATTGGGTATTCTGGGGTCGAGAAAATAGTGGCAGTGCTGCAGAAGTATTTCTATTGGCCGAACCTTCGATAGGATGTCAAGAAGTACATCAAATCTTGCACTGCTTGCGTCATTGCCAAAATTACCATCAAGAAGCAAGGCGAATATACTCCACTACCTACCCCTAGTCGACCTTGGGAATCCATCTCCATGGATTACATGTCGGGCCTTCCTTCTACTTAGCATGTAAACGAGTGTGTTTCCGTGGTCGTCAACAGATTCTTGAACATGGCCATTATGGCGGCCTGCAAGAATAATATCACAATAGAAGCCACTAATAAACTCTTGTTTGAACGAGTGTGGGTGCACTTTGGGATCCCACAGTCTATCATATCAGATCGGGACAATAGGTTCCTCAGCACATTTTGGTCTAGCCTCTGGTCAATGCTGGACATCAAGCTCACCAAGTCCACACCTTTCCATCCCCAAACTGATGGCCAGACAGAGGTCGTCAACATGATGATGGTACACATTCTGTGCATGTACAATTTAAAGCATCCACACACATGGAATGAGAGCCTCCCCTATGTACAACACAGTTATAACCGGTCTCTCCACAACTCAACTAGCCATAGCCCCTTTAAGGTGGGCTTGGGATTCCATCCATTATGTCCCATTGACGTAGCCATGCCATTTGCGGCTACTCAGGCTGACAAAGTGAACAACTTCATCGAGCGCATTCAACACATGCGCCAACAGGTTCATGACATATTGGACAGAGCCAATGCTAAGTACAAGTAGCGATATGATCAACATCGGGTGCTACACAACTTCGAGGTGGACGACAAAGTGTGGCTACATTTGCAAAAGGAGCGCTTCACTGGACCCCACCGCAAGCTTCACCCGCTACGATATGGGTCGTACGCCATCACCAAGGCTACAGGGAACAATGCCTTCGAGCTTAGTATTCCACCATTCCTTGGTATGCACCCATTATTCAATGTGGACCGCCTTCATCCCTACTTCCCATCTCTACTGGACACCTCTGACATTGGAGAACAACTCACACCAACAGAGTTAAAACCAGACTACATGGAACAGGCCACCACAGATTGTATCATGGACATGTAAATCAAGAACACTCGCCAACATAATATCCAACTGTATCGGGTTGTTAAAGTTAGCCAATTCCTGCACCAAGGCAAGTGGTTCACCAGGGACTGAGTTTAGCAGAAGTTTCCTCATCTCATGGAGGAAATCAACGCAATGGTGACCATTGCTTCTCAAGGGGGGAGGAATGATCTAGGTGGATATTGGTGGCCACCCGCCTATTCCACTTGGGGCCCCACCATTGTCTCTTTTATTTTTTCAGTTTCGGCACAACTTACTATTTTTTAGCAGTTTTTTCAGGTCCTGAACTTCCGGAGCCATTTTGAGGCCCTAAACGACGTTTTTTGGGAAAACTGGGAGCAACATGGGTCCACGGACCGATGTTTCTCACATCTAAATTTGTAGTCCTCGGATAGATATTTCTAACGAGGTATGGTGCGCATCAAACAGAGATTGCATGCCAAAGTTACATCATTGGGAAGTTGAAACACCAATTTACCCAAACGGGGCCCATAGTTTTGGCGCTTCATCTCCAGGGTTAGGGTTTTCCATTGTTTCTAAATAATAAATGGACCCTCGAGCCTCATTGTAACACAGTTCAGAGGCCTGTAGTTGCCACATCTGTGCTCAGAGATAAGCTACCAGCGCCCTAGCTAGTTTATTTCCATTCTGTCTGTAAGCAAATTTCAATTCTTTGATATTGATGAAATGAAGTGTTATTTCCGCTGAATCTTTGTATTTATGGTTATATGTGTATTTTGTTGCGTTCCTACATAAATCCGGATCGCAGTTTGTTTTTTCTCGATCCTTCTTTGCATTCCCCAACGAGGTCGGGGTATAAGGAGTTAGGGCTCGAACTGGTTGAACCTTTGCAAGATCAGCCTCGCAAACCCCAACGCCGCCCATGGGGGACGAAAAGAAAGATGGGGGAGCAGGAGATCCTATAAAAATATTGCTCGAGGAGGCCCTCGAAAAATAAAGGAACGCGATGATGGATAACTTTGCCCATATCCTTCAACGAAAGCCCACCGGCGGCGCATCTGCATCCAGCAGCCACTCTGGAGGCGCGACTCCCTGTAAGGTACAAGTAGAATTTGACATTACCGTATTTGAGGGTCAAATAGATGCAGATGTCGTAGATAAATGTTTGAATATATTAGAAGGATATTTCTCGGTTCATGACTTTTCCGATCGGGAGAAGATTATTTTTGCATTGCTCAAAGCTACCCCCCATGTCAAGGACTGGTGGTAAACATACTGTGAGAAAAATGACAAGATAGAACCCTCTCTGTTCTCAGCTGTACCCACTTGGAATTATTTCCGAGACGCCATCAAGGAATAATATTATCCTGTGGGGAGCTATGAGGACAAGTACATATAATGGACCACGCTGTGGCAACAAAGGGATGAAGATGTGCATGAGCTGACGAATCTGTTCCATATTCTGTGCACAAAGTTGGGTATCAAATATTTGGAGAAACATTTTGTGCTAAAGTATCGCAATTGTCTGCACAAATACATTTAGGAGGAAATGGAGTTCCTCGACATCTCTTTGCTTGGTACGACATACCGGTATGCTGCTAATATTGAGCAGAAATTCAAACAAAAGAAGCGAGACTTTGGATCTGCGAATCAAAAGCAAGGGAAAGGTGCCCCCAAACTGCAAAACAAAGGACAAAGCCAAGGCATAGCGGCCCACGACACCTTGCCAAAGCCACAAGCAAATAACAACACCGCGAAGCCAAAGAAGGACACGAGAAAGTGGTGTGAGTTCCATAAGAGCTCCACTCTCAACACACGTGACTGTCGGGCTAAGCAGTTGCTAGTGGCTGAGACGAGGGCTTCTAAATCAGATGCATGCTCCGACTCTGAATCATAACCTGACAAGGGGAATGACAAAGGGAAACAGATTATTGATGCGGAGCCCAACGCCACTGTTGCTAATGCGAAGATCCAGAAGGAGGCACCGGAAGATCCATATGAGGAGGAGCGTCTCTTCCACTCCCAAATGTGGGTAAAGGGTTCCCCACTACAATTCATTGTCAACAATGAGAGTCAAAAGAACCTCATTTTAGCAGACGCCGTGAAGCGGTTGGGCTTGCCGACCACAACACACCCACAGCCATACACCATCGGGTGGCTACATCAAGGACGAGATCTCCATGTCAGCTAGCAGTGCCGCCTTCTCTACAACATCAAGCCCTTCACGGATGAGGTATTATGTGGCATTGCTCTTCTTGATGTTTTTGATGTATTATTAGGCCAACCATACTTGTGGAAGTGACATGTAGTGTATGAGTCCCAACCTCGCGCTATTATTGTTACTTTAGGAAATAAGTTATACACAATACCAAAGGTACCACCGCCTGCCACTATCTCTTTGGTTACTGCAAAACAATGCAATAAGCTCATTTAATAATATATTACAATATAATAAATTTAATTGAGTCCATTTATTATTTCGTGCTTTTCATTAGTTTTTAATTGTATCATATTATATTTTATTATTATAAATTTTTGATTTAATGTTTCATTATATAAATTTTTCTCATATTACATCAATATTTAAAATATTCATATCTATTTAAATACACTACTATCTCCCTATATTTAACGGATATTTAAATGGTTACATTCTAACATCATACCTCTACACACAACAAAATAATATCCCAATTCATGTATTAAAAATAATCTGCGCAAACATGTTTCAAAATCAAAGGAAATTTTCATATCAACGAAAACTCCCCATAGATAGTTGAAATCCAACTCGAAGGAAGAAATTTGCTAGAAGTTCAAAGTGCTTCAAACTTACATAAATTTCAAACTATGCCGCACTTACATAAATTTCAAACTATGCGATGGGGCCCATTGAGCAATTTAAATTTGATTGAGTAGTCACCACCACTGAATTCAGCCGCCCAAACGGCATACACGTGTCAGCAATATAATCCCGAGCACGTTCTATAAATTACCAATAAATGCGAAACTGAAAATCCTAAAATTGAGGCTGCCCAGACAGGTAGACAGGAACAGAGTGGCGTCGACAGTTGCTAGAACCATTTGGTCGTCCAGATCTGTGCGGCGATCGAACTTGGCATTTGTTGTTTTTGAATGCCAGTTCGGTGACAAATCAGAATTACCAGATCTGAGATCCAATTTGAGGCCGTTTTCACTTTCCTTCCTGTCGCCAGAATGGAAACTTTGCCTACCGAGCTCTGTCAAAGGATTTTCTGCTTGCTTGATTTCCAGTATCTTGCTGTTGCTCAACAAGGTCAGGTTTTTCCTGCAATTTTTCGTTCTGAGAAGCCCATATGTCTTTTAATTGGGAATTGTCGTCAATTATGGCGGTTAAGGATTCCAATTATCTGATTAAGGGTTGTTCTGTTTTCCTTGTGACGTGGGTATTCTCTTTTACTTTATTTTGTGGTGGGTTTCTTTGTTGAAGCGATGTTTGCGGTAATTAAAAGACCAAAGAGCCCAAAGGGTTTGATCTGGTTTTCTGTATCTTGCAAAATCCACCCTCAATTATTGCATCAAATTCAAGTTTTTAGATGTGCACTCAGAGTGAGGAGGTATGTTTTTGCTTTTTTGTTCGTTAGTTATGTAATGGGTCCTTATGATTTCGTGTCTCTGTTATTAGTGTCCCTAATTTACCCATAATGCGAACTGTTGGGATGTGTTGAAGAGAATTGGTAGTGGGTATCTTGAATTCTGAATCGGTGCTGTTGTAGACAGGGCATCTTAGTATTAGGTGTTTGTGAGCTTTCTTTCTTTCCTTGTGTTTTTTTCTAACACTTTGATATTTCTATTACTGGAAGGGATGCAATTGTCATCCCTTTTCATAGTATATTCCATGACACCATTATATCATTGTACACAGAGTTGCCTCAAGGGGCACACTTTATAGCTCAGGTAGGTCGAGATCCATCGGCACTTCATACGTTTGGTCTTTGTAATGCTTTACACACACACACCTTGAGGTTAAAATGGCTGGCCTGACACCCCCACTGAATTGATCACTAACAGATGTCAGAAACCCATTTCTTAAGCACCAAGAGCTATTGAATTGCTTGAAGTAGCAATCTCGATGCAGATCCCGGGTTAAAATTGATATATGATAGATGCATGAGATCTAGTTCCTACATGTAGGTTTTGATAATCTTTTCATAAGGCCATCAAACAAGCTGATTATTGATTTCTGTAAAGTTTAAACTTTCTTTGGGCGATCCTTGAACATCTTGCCACAAGAAATTGAGAGTGACCATCTTGAGTACCTGCCAGACCCTCCAGCCAGATCTGTGGCAGCATGAATGATCACAAAGAATAATAACTCTCTAATTGAGGTGAACAAACTGAAGATTGAGCTCGGTTTTATTTCCATACAATAGTTTGGTAATTAGTGTAACACTCGTCTTTGCTTTTCCTCACATTATGTCTGGGAGAGCTAGCATTCATTTCTACAGCTTGAAAGATTTACATTTTTTATTTTTATATTTTATATTTTTCTTTTTATTAAATAATTTTATTCATTTATTTATATTATTTTCTCAAAATCCCTTACTGGTTCAAACTGTACATCTGCACAAGGGTTCAGAGTTTGCAGATTTGTGGGTGGAAGTGATTTGTTCTCCGTTGTAAATAACTGATCCATCAAATTCATCTTATAGGACACTCCTTCCCCATCTCAGAAGAGAAGGATCACTGTGCCTTAGCACTGGGTACCTTTACTTGGCAATCGCTGAAATAGTTAAATATCTTCAATGCCCAGTAAAAATAGATGGAGAAAGTGTGTTATTTCAATCACCCTGCTAGCTTGTTTAAATGATACAACTTTATTTCCTCAAAAAATCCAGTTTTTATACATTTATGACACATCCTGGGGCATTTGCTGAAATAGTAAATGCCTTCAATGCCCAGTAAAAATAGATGGGGAAAGTGTGCTATTTCAATCACCCTGCTTGCTTGTTTAAATGATACAACTTTATTTGCTCAAAAAAATCCAGTTTTGATACATTTATGACACATATCCTGGGGCATTAAGAGCCCAAACATGTTACTTGTAGAATTGAACCTGGGTGGGGAGTATAACACTCAGCCACTCAACCCCCTGGACTAGACTCAATTGACTTGAAATAAATGAAGAAAAATATTTGAACTATGGTTTAAATGCAGTATGTTAATTATATGATGAGTAACTTTCAGTTGATTCATTGTTTAAGTGATAAAACGGAACTTAACAGGCAAGTTGCTTTACCAAATTCCATGTCGAACCCATGGTGCCCTTTTAGGATAAATGGAGATGACATTTTTCAATAGTCAACTGTGCCCAAACGAGTTTTATGTTGTGTTATGAAAGTGTTACATGAGAGCAGCCTTTTATTATATCATCCATTTGGTAAAAATGCTTCTTTTATACTATTTTATAAAACTATATCAACACAAAGGGATTCTTGCAGAAAAAATAAACAGAGGCTACTAGGGTAGACATTGGTAACTGTAAAAGAAACAAAAGGCATTAAAACCGTTAAATAAAACAAAATTTCCTAGATCATGTCAAAAACCCAAACTTCACACGCACACCAAAAAAAACAGAGGAATTAAAAGTCCAAAATTTAAGTCCATATCTTTTACAATACTATTAAAACATGTATGTTATATTTACATATATCATTGTCATCAGTTTATCCAAATAGTACCGTGTTTGAGTTTACTGTTTCAGATAGACTGATCAACGTTTTGGACCCAAAATCTTTGTAACAGTCTAATTGTGTTTCTTTAATATGAAATTTTAAATTGGTATCCCTTGATCCTTTGTGTTAATGAGTCCAATGGCTGCTACCTAGTGTAAACTTCTCACTCAAAATCCTAGCATGTGTACAAGAACTCTGGCTTCAACATGTAGATAGCTTAGGACTTGGCCAGTGAGCAGGGATGTTGCCCAGGAACATCCAGGATTCCAAATTGTTCATGCTGTAGTTTATATTTATTATCTCTAATTTATTCTAAAGACATCTGCCTCTGGGCTAACAACTGTGAGGCATGTGTGTGTTTGCATATTGTGACCACAAAAGGGTCTCTGATCTAGATCCATAAATGCAAATAACTTACATAGCAAACTAACTGGAAAATCAATAGCAGTGCTTGTATTTACAGGCATGTTTTTACATTTGAAGGTCTCAAGAATACTTGTGCGAAATGTTTCAGTTGGTCCGCAAAAGAGTGCAATTGCTTTTTGTGACCTTGTATAGGTGATGGGTATGCTTCCTATCAGTCAACATGTCTGTGTGCCCTGTAAAAGTGTTTAAAACAGCCAAAAAGCCTCTCCAGGATTTGTTGTAAAAGCATGCTCCTTTTTCTGATCAGAGAAAACTGAAAAGTTTTGGCAGGAGATTGCAGTTTTCTTCACAAATAAATTTAACTCACTGGGGCAATGTTCTTTTTGTTATTGCATTTGTTGTTTCTACTTTTGCAGGTTTTCCTTCATAATTCAAGTCCTTGAATGTTAAGTAGACATGCATATTGTAAGTTGAAAAATTGGGTTCATCATAAGTTGAAACTTCGAAGTTCAAATCCTAATTGATAAGTGCCAACCAAAAATACTAAATGATAATTGCCACCTTTGAATCCTGTATTAAGTTTTTATCCTTTGTAATATTTCATAAAAAGGGAACATTAAAATCCTCCCCTTTTTAATTTTTACTTGATGAGATGGGAAGTAATTTCACCAAGAAATGTCGAAGGGTTGGGCTTACAAAAGCCTGAAATGGTTTGAGGGTTGGGAATCAAAAGATGTGACTTTGAGAAGCTTACAATTCGTTTTTTTTTAATATAGTGTCTACTGGGGAGTGAAGATAGAAGTACAAAACGAGCCAATTGAACTGCCAAGGAGTCAAACAATTATAATTTATAATAGAAGAACTGACTCAAGCAATCTACTGATTGCTAACATATGGTGACAAAATGTAATAATTGGAGATAATAATGCATTTGGGGCTACAGGGGAAGAGGAGCTTATTTATCATGTTAAACTAGGAGTGTGGTTTCTGTAGAAATGGCAGGTTCAAGAGCATCAACATCATTTGAATTATGATGAATATAATGGTTGTATTAGACATATGTGGAAATGCACTCAGTTATTACAAATTTGTTACAATGAAGATGGATCTGAAAGGTTTTTGCTGAATATCTGTTCAGAACAGATAACAAAGCAAAGAATTTTGGTTGGCATATTTCCTAATCTATATCAACATACTACATAGGAACCTAGGAATGGGGGCTTTAGAGAAACAGAAATCTATATCTAGAAAAATTATGACAAGCTCATTCTCACTACTGGAGAGATAAGATAGGACAAAATAGTATTTTCTAGTCCATGTTAGATTTCAAGGTTACTTCAAAAGTATTTGCATTGTGTTTGTGGGCTACTTCTTGAGATTTGGGTTACATAGTGCGTGTTCAGCACTGGGATGATCTGAAATGGATTGTAGCACGAGACAAAGTTTGTGATGGATATGCACAATTGAGATAGCTTGTTCAGTGGGTGATTGACCTTAGTTGCTTTTATCCTCGGCATTGGAGACCTCTTGGTAGTTTGGTGGATGCCCTTCATTGAGGCCTCATGGAGGAGTCATTTTTTTAGAGGCACCCTATAGGGGATGTGGAGTGTTGTGCATCATGGAGGAAGGCTTCAAGTCCTAATTCACATGTGGTAGCTTGGTTTGTAAAGTTTTGTGGATGTTCTATGCTAGGAGCAATTTCACTTTCTCACAGCAATCATACAAGTAGTTAAGCAAAATGCAGATAGAACATATAAGTAGATCTTACAGAAGACAAATCAGAAACAGGAAAAATGTGTGTTCGTTTCGGCGGTCAACAGGATGCTTCAACCAGCAAAGTCTCCTTTGGTCAGTCAGCCCAGCATGTGTCACAACAGCCCTCCAATCAGTAGATGAGTCAACTCAAGTCAACTCTACAAAAGTCAACGCTGTCCTGGAAAAGTCAACGCAGGGGCAGCAAGATAAAAGTCAACGCAGCAGCAAAACGATCAACCCTTTGACCTCGATTTTTGTGCCAGGTAGTACGGCCTTCAAAAATCGAACCTTCCACAAGTTTTCAGCTTGATTGGACCATGCGTTGACCAAAGTCAACGCTGGTCAAACTTTCTGTGAAACCCTAGCAGCAGAAAGTCGTACTTCAGCTCAGCCGTACAGTCTGTCCTCTTCGTCCTTCACACGTGTGGCTGAAACTCGTCCTTTAGGTAGCTCGTACTATTTGATGAGAGAGGAAGATGTGAGTTGTGTTGATGATGAAATGCTCTCCAACTTTTCCTGTATTTATATCCATCATTGGGGCGTGTGACACATCTGCTGGGGGCGTGCAACCTTAAGGCCGACCTGCACATATAATTTATTAAGAATAATAAATTCAAAATAAATGTTCTGCTCATCGGATTAAGACATATTATATATGGATTTTACACCTCTCTGAAAGAGGATTCCAACAAAAATATTAGCTTCTTAATCTCAGCATTACAACATGGAGTTTGGACCTAGTTGTCCAAATTTAACACTCCCTCTCAACTAGGGAGAACTCCATCCATTAGTGCAATCAACATCGTGCGTCATCCCGCCGAAACTTGCTTTGCTGGCTTCTTTATTTCAGAACAGAAGTGGGTCAGTCACAAAGACATCATCCCCCGACTGACATAGTCAGTCCGGAGGTCCCAGACCTCACAAATCTTGATCCCAGATCAAGTGGTTGGACCGTGCCATCCTAGATAGAGAGTACGGCAATCTCTGATGCGTCCATCAGTCTTTGCTACTAGTCTCTAGCTTTTCCACACCTCATTGGCCAAATGAGAGGTACTTCCCATGAGCCCTGAACTCAATGGGTAGGATGCATACGGGGCACAGATAAATGAGTGGCGAACCAGCTCAATAATCACAAGGGTGGGGCGGAAGCATTATGAGTGCTTATAGCTCCGAGAAGCTATCCCCAAAGCCCCCCAGAGCTCCCAGAGCTCATCGTCCAACAGGACCCACATCATAGGGTCTTTCCACGACACCAAGATTCTCACGGAAGGTTAGGAACTTGACCTTCCCCAAGGGCTTAGTGAGAATATCCATGACACACTCCTTGAGTTCCTATGAGCACCTTCCCAGGCGCTCATTTGTACCATATCATGAGATAAGGTAATTTTGATATCAATATGCTTGGATCGGTAGGTAGGTGCAAGGATTCTCGATCATACGAATCCCACTACGGTGTATCCGCAATTATCACGGTGGTATCTAGCACATAGCCAAATGACACTAAAAAACTTCCGTAATACTTGCTTCTATGACCATACTAGCGGCAATGTATTCGCTCCAGCGGTGCTCAAAGCCCACCAGGCTTACGCTACTGCTCCTCGAGATCGAGACGGGGCAAGATTGGCGGCATCCGAGATGTGCTCTTACGATCCCACCACCTTTGTGACCCAATCGGCATCAGTATATCCACAGAGTATCACACTCCCGGCAGTGTATCTCAGCCCATGGTTTATCGTGCCCCGAAGATATCTCAGAAGATTCTTGGCACCAGCCCAGTGAAAGTGATGAGGCTCAACCATCTGTTGACTCAAAGTGTTCACTGCAAAACATATATCTGGTCGGGTGTTCACTAAGAACATCAAAGCTCCTATGAGTTGACGATACTCGGTAGGATTGGCCAAGATAGGCCCAGCAGCGCTGCCACTCAACTTCTTAAAGTTGAGTTCCATCGGTGTCGACACGGACTTACAGTCCACCATTCCAAATCTTTCCAGAAGCTTCACAATGTATTTTCCTTGAGAAAGGAAAATCTCTCCAGGTCTCTGCCAGACCTCCAG